>JANVCC010000019.1:5822955-5902814 GCA_025345505.1 Todiramphus chloris collaris
TGTTATACTTTGGGGCTACTTTGTTTGTTATACTTTGGGGCTACTTTCTTATAAAAATGGCTTCTTTTTATTTCATGGATTCACCCTGGCAGAGGCTTAAAGTTCTTGAAAGGGTTTCTGACAGAAGTGAAGAACGGGGAAAAGAATATCCAAACAGCTCTAAGTAAGTTCCAGTTGCTTTATTTTTCTTATGCTTCTGAATTTACATATTAGGCTGTTTTCCTCCTTGTTTAGAACTGGTGTTTTCTTTTCTTCATTGACTAATGGTATAATTAATCTGAGACATAACTTTTTGAAAAATCCAGTTTTTGAAAATGGCTGTCTTCATGCAGGTTACTAGATAACTGGTCAAATTTCATTTCATAGTGGATAAAGATTCCTTTAACTGTCATACCTCTGGCAGGGGAGACAGTCATATCTTAGGAAAAGAAATGCTCTGTCACATTCCATTTTCTCTACTGGTTTGCAATGAGAGTGCTCCCAAACTTATAGTTGCTGTTGTTATTTTTTTAGTTCTTGTGTGATTGGCCATCGCTCCTTGAAATCACCTCTCTGCTAGTATAGGTATGAATTGCCTGTATCAGAAGGGAGTTTGTAATGGAAAAGAAGTATTTTTTTCTAAGTACACAATTTCTGACAGTTACTGATTCAGGGTAGTGCTCACAGCAAGTATAAAACAAAATACAAACCCTTCTTAGACTTGACTTGGTTATTCCTCAGTAAGATCCTCTCTGTATTCATGCACTCTAATGTTATGATAATCCTTTAGCTTCTTTTAAACAGTTAAGTAGTTGCCCTATAGGATTAGTAAAAAGAACTAGTGCACTGAAGTATGTAAGCAGCTCTTGGAAGTGGGACTGTAAATCACAGAATGTTGAGGATTGGAAGGGGCCTTGAAAGATCATTTAGTCCAACCCCCCTGCCAGAGCAGGACCACCTAGAGCAGGTCACATAGGAATGTATCCAGGCAAGTTTTAAATGTCTCCAGAGGAGGAGACTCCACAACCCCTCTGGGCAGCCTATTCCAGAGCTCCATGACTCTCACAGTGAAAAAGTTTTTCTTTATGTTTCTGTGGAATCTCTTAGGCTCCAGCTTGCACCCATTGCCCCTTGTCCTATCAGTGGACATAACAGAGAAGAGCCTGGCTCCATCCTCCTGACACTCAGCCCTTGCATATTTAAAAACATTAATGAGGTCACCCCTCAGTCTCCTCTTCTCCAAGCTAGAGACCCAGCTCCCTTAGCCTTTCTTCATAAGGGAGATGTTCCACTCCCTTCATCATCTCTGTGGCTCTGCACTGGACTCTTTCAAGCAGTTCCCTGTCCTTCTTGAACTGAGGGGCCCAGAACTGAACACAATATTCCAGATGAGGTCTCACCAGGGCAGAGTAGAGGGGGAGGAGAACCTCTCTCGACCTACTAACCGCACCCCTTCTAATACACCCCAGGATGCCATTGGCCTCCTTGGCCACAAGGGCACATTGCTGGCTCAGGGTCATCCTGCTGTCCACCAGGACCTTCAGGTCCCTTTCTCCTATCCTACTCTCTAATAAGTTAATCCCCAGCCTGTACTGGTACATGGGGTTATTCTTTCCCAGAATCAAGACTCTACACTCGCCCTTGTTGTATTCATTCGATTTCTCCCTGCCCAACCCTTCAGCCTGTCCAGGTCTCGCTGGATGGCAGCACAGCCTGCTGGTCTGTCAGCCACTCCTCACACTTCTGTATCACCAGCAAACTTGCTGACAGTGCACTCTGTTCCCTCATCCAGGCCGTTGATGAATATATTGAATAGTACTGGCCCCAGTACCAAGCCCTGAGGGACTCCACTAGATACAGGCCTCTGCACCATTGACTGCAACTCTCTGGCTTCTTTCCTTTAACCAGTTCACAATCCACCTCACTACCTATCATCCAGACCACACTTTCTCAGTTTAGCTGCAAGGATGCTATGGAAGACTTTATCAGATGCTTACTGAAATCAAGACAGACCATATCCACTGCACTACCGTCATCTATCCACCTGGTTATTTCTTCATAGAAGGCTATCAGGTTGGTCAAACATGACTTCCCCTTGGTAAAACCATGTTTACTGCTCCTGATGATCCCCTGGTCCTTGATATGCGTAGAGACCACCAGCTCCCTCAGCACTCACGGGTGCATTCCACTGGGGCCCATGGACTGATTTAAAACCAGATTGCTCAATTGATTCCTAGCCCAGTCCTCATCAACAAAGGAAGTCTCCTCCTCTACCCTGACTTCATCTAGGGCCTCAGTGGTCTTGGGCTCCTGAGGATGATCTCCATTAGTATAGACAGAGGCAAAGAAGGCATTCAGGAACTCTGCCTTCTCTGTATCCTCTGTCAGAAGGGCACCTGCCTCATTCAACAGTGGGCCTACATTGCCCCTAGTGTTAGTTTTGTCTGAAGTGTATTTGAAGAAGCCCTTTCTTTTGTCCTTGACCTCCCTTGCAAGGTTTAACTCCTTAGCTTTCCTGCTTGCCTCCCTACATCCTCTGACAACAGCCTTCTATTCATCCCAAGTGGCCATCCCCTCTTTCCGTGAGCTAAAGACTCTCTTCTTCTGCTTGAGTTTGCCCAGCAGTTCCCTGTTTAACCATGCGGGTCTCCTGGCTCCCTTTCTTGATTTACTACCTGTTGGGTAGGAAATACACTGCCACCATATGTGGATGTTAAACACCATGGAAAGCCAGGGTGCTTATTTGACCTCCTGAAGGCTTCAGCAGTAAATTACAACTTGAGTTGATCTGTGTCCACAGCAGAGCCATGCTGCTGGTTTTTTATCACTTCTTCCTTTTCTCTTCCAAAAAAGTTCTTTCATACCTATCACCAGTGCAGCTGTGGTTTACTGTTAAGAGTTTCTTACTTAGGAGCTACTGTGCTATTTGAATCTCAAGTAAAGATAGAATATATGTTCTCTTTTTACAACCTCAAATACCAAGCTAATGAAATGAAAATAAGAAATGGAGTACTCACCAGTTCCTATGGTCTTATAAGTGACTGACAGCTTCCTAAAGGGATTTGTCTTTACTTGGGATTTAAATCTAAGCAAACTTTTCAACTTGAGGTGGTTCTCATGTCTCCCTGTTTCTGCACCTATTTTTTATCAGTTCTGTTTGCTACACAGTACTCTTTTTTTTTTCTCCATATTTCATTGCTCTTAGGACTGTATGGTTTTCTTACAGATTCTCACTTCTACTGTAAAGATAGAAAAGCTGCATTCCACAAGCATTAGACTGATAGAGGAGACGTACTTCACATGGGAGCAAAACTTGTGGCTGTATTTTACTGACTTTGTACACTCTTCCAAAAGTAACTGTCTGCTGTATTTTGGGCAAATATCCTAAAGCAGCCAAGTGTAGAGGTTCTCTTTCTTCAAGGTGAACAGCTCAGGGAAAGGATAATACAATGTCAGATACTTAAAAATCAACTGAAGGACAAGAATCTAAAATGATAACAATCACAAACTAAGACTGGGAAAATATGACTCAAAGATGTTTGGTTTTGTATATAGAAAGCTTTGTATATGGAAGTGGAGCTGTCTAGAAGCATAACAAAGCATTCATCAAAGGCTACATTCAGGGACATTGACAAGAGAGATGCTGAGGATTATTTTAATAAAGGCCTGGTGCTTTCTGTTCCCAGTGATCCTCAAAACTTGACTCACAGATATAAAGAGAGAGTTCTTGGTTAATGCCTGAGCTAGCCACCTTGACTGGGGCTGGCTAACCATCAATTTTCAGGATTGTTTCACCCCATATATTATTTTGTCAGACTTGCACTGAGCGTGAACTAGATAGTAGAAGTGTTAGTTGTGAAGCACAGCTAGTCAAATAGCAATTACATTTGCATTCCTGTCTGTTAGAACTCTTACTTGCTGTGGATAAGTTGAAGGAGATTTGACAGCAGAGCTGAGACCCCAGTGCAGAAATCCCCAATCTGTCATCTCCTTTCAGTCATGACTTTGGTGCTCAGAAACAGCCATTATATGCATCCTGCAGCAAGAATGTATCCTTCAATACCTGTTTCTAAGCTCCAAATTCTCTTTGTGATGCAAACCTAAAACTGCCACACATCAATCTCTTGATTATTTATTTTTTTTCTTTAAGACAATGCTTATGGAAAGACATTACGACAGCACCATGGTTGGGTTGTCCGCGGGGTCTTTGCGGTAAGTATTTATCTTGATTGCTGATAGGCCTAGGAAGCTTGTTCATGTGATCTTATGTTTTGTGTAATTAATAAACAGTGTTCAAATTTTAAGTATTAAAATGAATAGATTCACTTGTCACACAGAATCACAGAATGTTAGGGGTTGGAAGGGACCTTGAAAGATCATATAGTCCAATCCCCCTGCCAAAGCAGGATCACCTAGATTAGGTCACACAGGAACATGTCTAGGTGGGTTTTGAATGTCTCCAGAGAAGGAGACTCCACAACCTCCCTGGGCAGCCTGTTCCAGTGTTTTGTCACTTTCACTGTGAAAAAGTTTCTCCTTATGTTTCTGTGGAACCTCCTATGTTCTGGCTTGCAGCCATTGCCCTATGTCCTGTCATTGGACGTCACTGAGAAGAGATGAACAAAGTGGATGCCTCCAGCAGTTGCACTCAGACACTTGATTGGGCCAGTAACTGCCCCTGGATCACAGTGTCTCCAGTTGCTGGCACCTGGATATACAGGTCCACAAGGACAACACCCCACTCCAGTTGCTAGTGCAGACTGTACCCCACCCACTTGGAAACCCTTGGTCCCATAGCTGACCCCCAAACCCTGATGCTCTTGCCCCTCAAAACACAAGTGCTTTCACATCCAGGGCTGACCTTGGAGACCTGCATATCCCTTGTTCTCACCTGGGGCTATCACTATGTTTAGTATTGGGCTTTGAGGGTGGAACCTGCATTCTGGAGCTGAGGCAGGTAGATCTCGCATGCACATTTTTTTTCATTACATGTGCACAGTCTTGCAGGGCATTAAATGGAGAAATGAGGGTTTGAGGTTGCTTTTTAGAGGGTTGATCTGCGTTTGGATGTGAGCATTCAAGAGGGGGCTGTGGAGAATGTGTCAGATAGTAGAACATACCGAGTACAGGAAATGGTTTATTTTTTTTGTCCAGTCTGGCAGCTCCCCCTCGTGTCTGTCCCTGGAAATGATCACTGAAATTACAAAAGGAAAAAGGATAGCCTCGTCCAGGCAATTGTGACAGAGACTTTGACTGGGAGAAACAGAAATGTGGGAAGGGATTTCTAAAGAGTATTTTGAGAATAGGACTTCAGTGCTGAAGTGTGTGACACTGGGTTGGGAACTCCCTTAAAAAACTATACTTTTTTGAGGGGTTGTATTGAATTAATTTCTAATGTAAGCTATTTATTTACACAAAATAGGATATACAAACACTTCCTAAAAATTGGGCCTCTCAACATGTCTTAAACTGGGCAACTACACAGAAATAATTAAAAAACCCCAAAACACTAAAAGCATGTTAGCCTCTCTCTGAATTAAAAATCTTAACATATTCATGTACACATAAATACGTTAAAGCTATGCAATCGAAGTGCAAAGTGTGATGTCTGAAGTTTTTTGTGGCTTTTGTTGGGTTTCTTTTCCTGATCTGTTTTGCAAACGTAAAAGCTTTGGTTCCTCTCCCAGTTAGCTTTAAGGGCAGCTCCAACGTATGAAGACTTTGTGGCAGCTCTCTCTGTAGAGGAATGTGATCCTCAGGAAGAAACCTTTTACAAAGGAATGCAGAGGGACCTCAACATTTACTTACCAGCCATGGAAAAGCAGCTAAATATCTTGGACACTCTCTACGAAGTACATGGTTTGGAGTCAGATGAGGTAGTATGACTACAGCAAGACTGCATCTTAAAACTTCAGGGACTGCGTCTGTTAACAAAGATTTCTTTTGTTTTGGGGTTTTTTTGGGGTTTTTTTTTTTTTTGGACATAATTTCTGTTCACTGTATCTTTTCAGGTGGGAAGGGTGTTGTGAGTGGTTTGGGGGAAGAGTATGTATGATTTTTATTTTTTTGTTATGCTTGTTTTGTGTTTAAATGCAGAGGTATTATTTCTCTTTGGGTCATAACTATGCCCGTGATGAATGTTTTCTGACTGTTTCTCTGCTGACTGTGCACATCCTCTTCTCTCTTCACCTCATAAAAGTAACAGAGCAGAATTTGGCCTATGCTCCCATACCTTAGGAGAGAGTCACCCGTGCAGCAGAGCTGTTGGAACGTCAACATGGTGTTCAGACAGACACTGCTGGCTCTGGCTTTTCCCATACCCTGTGCCCACTCCCTGCAATGGTGTAGGAGGACAAAGGTACTGATAGTTATTGTTACCCTCGTAGCAGAAGAGAAGGGCAGCTAGATGCCAGCTTATAAAGTACGCAGTGAGTTTGTTCCTTAATTTGTGTTGAAGCTTTTTAATGCAGCATCACCCCAAATATTACAGAGGTCTTCATCACAAGCACATATGGCTGGTGGCCTGAGCTTCCCTAGGAACCAGCCTTTGAAACTGGGTGTTGTGTTCCCTTACAGCTCATAGTATGTGCTGTGGTTTCTCTATCATCTCCTGCCAGTGGACTATAAGAAATTTTCTGTCACAGACTGGCAGAGCCCAGCTAATTTCAACAGTGATTTATAGAAGGAATTGCAGATCGTGTTCATCATCCTGGGGTTTTGGTGTGGGGTTTTTTTTTTCCTTCTTCTATTTTGGGTTTAGGGTTTTCTTGAATGAAATTCACACAAAAATGTAATATTTACTTTTAAATTGGATACAGCTAGCTGCTTAAAAAGTAGATTTGATTAAAATCCTTCCTAGGCTACCACTACCAGCAGAGGCTTCATGAAAGTGGGCCTGAAATGAGTAAAGTGTAGGGGAAGCTTGAATTTGTCACAGACCCATTTCACATTGGACCAATTACAAACCTTAAAATCTGAAATGATGTACAAGTGATTGGAAATTAAGAAAGTAAGTCAATGTCATACTGTCAGGAGAAATACTGGCTTTTGTGAAGCTAAAACCATGTTGTCAGTAAAATGAGTGTACTGCAGGCCTTCTGCCCTGCATCGCTCTGTGATGGGAGCCTCTCTGTGCACCAAATACTTGAGCCTCTCTAAAGAGCCTAGTGCTGTGAGCTTTAAGGAAAGCATGTGATGCTTGAAGAAAGGACCAAACGCCACACTTGGTGTGTAGAGCAAGATTCCAGGACTCTAATTAGGCTTTTAAACAGTGTTACTTCCTTGTTCCTGACATCTTCTGAGTTGTGCCTGTCTGTTGGTACTACGTACTCCAAGAGGAATCAGAAGGGTGTAGGGGATTTAGGTTTTTGGATTTCCTTAATTTAAGCAGTGTGTATATGAGTGCAAAGTCAAAACCTTTGATCATAACTCCATTCAATTATTTCACTATTTGCAGTGCTAAAAATGAAACAGTGAGCCTTTGGGATTTGTCTGCTCAGTCTAAGCATGAATGCAAAGAAACCACCCCTATAGTGGAACAGCCAACTCTCCACCCTGTGTGGTTTCCTAAAGATTTTCATCTGTTATGTGGGAAACTTTAATAGTTTTTAGCTGAATGTTCTGGGAAGGTGATGGAGGCCACATTTCCACAAAGTATTAGCCAGGCTATGGGGAGAGCAGGAAGAGATAGATCCCTCTTCTCTAGAAATTAACTGTCAGATCATGATGATAATTGACGTCCCTTTTTGCTTTAAGCTTTTCCAATAGCAGGAAAGCGTATTCGGCACTTAAAGTCTTGGAGGTATTTTGGGGTTTTCTGTTTGTTTGGGTTTTTTAACTAGAAGGAGAACTGCTAGTTTGTCAGTAGTGCATCAGACCCAATGCAAAAAGTCAGAAGGCTTTATTTCATAGGCAGAGAACTTAGCTTCATTGGGCCATTAGCTTCAGCAATTACTGACTTCTACCTTTCTTTCTTATAACAAATAGAGAGTGGTCCACATTGCGTATCCTCTAATCAGCATGGCATCCTTCCTCAAAGCAAGCATGCTCTTCTGTGTAAAGTTGGTCTTTCTGAATCCTGTAATTGGTGCTTGAGAACATTCTTAGGAGACTGTGGCTTGAGGAGTCAAACCCCTGTGTGCTTGTGGTTAAACAGGAGACTTGTAGAGAAGGAACTGAGCAAGGTCTCCTTGCCTTCAGAACTTGTACTTCACCATGCACTGCTCTTGCAGGGCATTGATTACGTCTAAGAATTAAGAATGCTCTTTCCAGTCAAACCATCACTGAGAAAGAAACCCAGGAAGCATTTTTCAGAACTGAACTCCCATGTTAAACCTCTAAGAATGCAATAGATCAGATGCTAGACAATTCACGTTCTTTTCCTGCGATGTCAGTTTGACAAGCAGAGAGAACTGCTTTTGATTTTAATACTTGTAGAGAACAAGCAACTAACTTTTGGCCTTCAAACTGAAAATTGGAGAGAAGGTCAGTGTTTTCTGTATGATTTGTTTAGTTCATTTATTGGCTAGGGTTGTTTTGTTTGTTTGTTTTTAATGGCTGACATTTATGAACAACTGACCACATACTTGATAGACTTCCATGTGACTCTCAAATAACAGCATCCTTGCTCTGTATACTTTACATGAACTGCTTTGGTTTCTTAAACTGCACTAGTCGAATGTTTTGCATCCCTTTCCTTTAGAAATGCTTTCAGCTGTTTCCTTCAATGTCTAACAGTTGCATATTCTCAGGGATTTTACTTAGCCATGGCAAAGTAAGAGTAATCATAGCCTTACCCTAGGGGATTAAGGCTGGTTTTTGTGAAATTAGTGTAGCTGAGTGTAATACTCCAGTGCACATCCTTGCTGAGACAAGTCCCAAAGCAACCTGATAGAAATGTTATCTACTACTGAATAATGGCAGTCAGCATATTTGAATAGACATCATAGACACATCTTTGTAATATCGTGCCATTGGCATTAGAGCAGAACTCTTAAAAAATTTCAGTCGAGTTCTACTTAGCCATGGGAGCCATTTATTTATTTTATTTATTTTCTTGTAACTTTTTTTAAAACAAACTATGTTCTGGAGCCCCCTCTGCTATTTTAAGGCACCATGCTCAGTCACATATTGAAGTTCTGTGACATTACAATTGTAGAACATGAACTGGATACTCAAGTGCATTAGTGTAAACTTAAGGAGTCACTGAACATCCTACCTTGACACTATTGTAATATGGGTCTGCCTTTAACAGATGCACTTGGAGTTAAGGGCCATATACCTTCACTTACAAGCTTTTTTGTAAAGGTTCATCAGGATTTAGGTTACAGCTGTTTGCTTTAAAAATGTTTCATAGTATGAGAAGTGTCATTTGGTTGTCCTGACATATAAAAAGTATGCCCAAAATGTGCTCTGGTTGTTTGCAGCGTGCTTTGGAAACAAGTGTTATGTGTTTCTGAATGCTGGATCTTCTAACCCTTTCTTTTCATTATCACTTCAGCTTTTGTGAAAAACTTTAGGGAACCTTGAACTGCCTTTCGGACACCAGAAAAGATCATTGGCACACACCTACCTGGCTATCTTTCCTTCTTCCCTGACCTGGTGCCCACCACTTACTTTCCTTCCATTGCCATCTGCTTTGCTACCAGAGATGTTGCTGACAAGTCGAAACATCTCTCCATAAAAGCACAAAGCAGGAAGTTTTGTAAACTTGGAAAATCAGACCTGAAGTCTTTGTCAGGCAAACAAATATAGTCAGGTGGAGAATTGGCTGCTTTTCTCTGATTTTTCTCCCTGGTTTGACATATTTTTCCCAGAAAACCACACCACTTTGAACTTTTCATTTCACAGACAAAATTTAAATGGGGACACTTCAAACTTGGCAGTTCTACCTCTTACGACTGAAAGCACAGGGATTTTTTTTTTTTCTTTTAATAGACTTGTTTCTCTTCTCGCCTGCATAGTACAGATAACAAAAATAGAAGGGGGGTGAGAATAACTGAATTTATGCCTCTTTCCTACCATCTGTAGCCCTTTGGTGAACAAACCCTGTAAATTACTGTATGCTCTGAGCAATATAAAATAGCCTTCATGCAGAAGGGTTATTATAGCACATTTACCGGCTCTGAGCAAGCCCAGGCAGTAGCTGATCTTGCTCACAGTTCACACAAGGATTTAAACACTTGCTTTGAAGTTAGACCGTAGGCATATGCTTCACTTAACACATGTGCACCCTCCCACTGACATCATGCACTTCTTCAAAATGTGGTCTTTGACTATAATTTTTAAGATCCCTCTCTTGGTATACTTCATTCTTTTCATATCCTGATTTCTGCTTAGTGGTAAACTTACTTACTTTATATTTCATTGTAGCATTTGGGGGGGTCCAAAACTTGTTAATTCCTTTTAAAGCCATCTTGAAAGTTTGAGATTTATGTCTGCTTAAAACTAAACAAATAAATTGCATTCCAGAATATGTTGACTAGACTGAAAACCAAAGCAGCTAGCTTTTGTGATTTCCTTTCCTATTTTCTTTTTTCAAGACAATTTTAGGCATACATTTTATCAATGTCAAGCTGAGTTTACTGCAAGTCTTACTTATACATACTAAAATACATTACACACATACTGAAATACATTTAAAGGTGAAGAGAAGGTATATTGCCTCACACTTTAAATTTACTTACTTCTAAGGGCTTGTTCTTGCGCCCAGAATAACCTCTTCCAGTGTAAGCATTGACAAATTGTGCTGTCATAAGCAGTTGAGTCTGAAATACTTTGGAGTTTCCAGTCTGTGTCATCTCTCAAATCATGCAGCATCTGTCTCTTCTTTTGGAGCATTGTTAAGACCTTTGTCAGATTTTTATATTATTTCATTATAATAAATTTATTTTAAATAAGCATGTTCTAAAATCATGCTTTTTCCTTGCATGGATCTTGTTTCTTTTATTACAGTAGAGGGCCTTAAATGCTCTTCAGGACTGCATCTGTTCTAGGTACTGTGTGAACAGTTGAAAACAGTATGTTTCTGGTTCACAGAAACTATCTGTATGTATCTTTGTATGAAGAATGTTAACACACATGGAGCCTGTTTTGGTTACAAGAATAAAAGCTGTGTCTGGCACGTGGTTGTGGGTCCTTGGCCCTTGTAAATATGTGGAGATATAGTTATAACAGCCAACCTGGCAGTGTGAGAAGAATCTGTATTTTAAAGCTGCATGTATTATTTGTCCTTTTTTTTGTCTGGACTTAAATCTCTTCTGTAGAGATTTCAACAACTACAGAAACTCCTGTGTGATCATCTGAAGATGCAGATGAAGGCTACTGCTCCTCAATTAATGTGGGTGTAACACCTCCCTTTTTTTCCCCCACCTTTTCTTTCTCTGTATAAACACAGCATGGCCCTGAGAGCAGATCTGTGATACCCAATTGTCTCTCTCTAAGAAGGGCAAGTCCCTCTGTTAAATGTCAACATCCAGGTGGAGATCTGTGAAGTGGTGGAGGCATTTTCTCATCTGGATAACAGCAGATGTGACTGAGCCCCTGCCTGTGCCTAGCCAGCCCTGTGGCTGGAGGGAGGATGTGTGTGTCCTGGTGCAGCAACAGAAGCATTGCTCAGGTAGGGCTGTCTGTCTCCTGTGTGGTACAGGAGACTCTGAACCCTTCTAATTGCAATAGCTCTGCAAGGGCTGAGCTCTAGCAGGGCCCCAAACTCAACATCCTCTTGTCTCACCTGCTGGGGCTGAGCTGGTGGAGAGCTGGCACCTTGGTGACAGACATATAGCTTGGAATGCCTCCCAGGGCAGAGATCACATCCCTCGTTCACCACTCCAGGGTTCCATTCATCTTCTCTCCTTCCAAAGGAAATCAGCAGATTATCAGTCATGAGACCCTTGCAGTTCCAGCTAAATAACAACAGCTGTGCCACTCATGCTTTTAGAGGTCGCTCTAAGGTGCTGCCTTGGCCCTGTTCTGTGGGCATGTGGAAATAACTTGGCACATGGGTGAGCCTGGGTGCCACTGGCAAGAGCTGTCATTGCAGCTATGGCACAGACCTCTTTGGTGGCTCTCTGGAAGTGTCAGCTGGGCAACAGCAAGCGACTAAGCCCAGTTCACTGTATTACCTGGCAGCTCCTCTGAAGCCATGGGATGGTTGTTCCTGGGGTAGAGCTCTGTCCTGCAAAGAGTTTGCACTTCTGCTATTGGTTATATGGTACTAGACAAGTGTAGCTCTCCACACCAAAACAGAGTGTACACAGAGATAGGCAGTGAAAGTGGCACAGAGACTGTGAAAACCACTCACATGCAGCCTTACAATGAACTGTTCCCTTTTCTCCTTTGAAATCACATGGTGCTGTTCTCACAGAAGGATGAGGTTTCAGCTTTCCACCCAGCCATGCAATAATCCAACTGAACAGGTATCCATTTTCACCAGAGAAGTAGTGACTTCCAGCCATGCAGGCAACTTCTTTCCATCACTGTTTGTGGAGTGGAGGAGGGATGTGATGGGGTCCATCATGCATCACAGTGTTCACAGACCTCCCCCATACCTGTCAGTACTTTGGCAAATCCCACAAGGTAATGCCTTGAAGCCCTGTTTCTAACCATAAGCTGCGATACTGATTTGCCAAGTAGCACTGCAGTGGCTGATTTTACAACTGAGATGTGACTGCGAGCAAAGAACAAAACCTGGTGGCTGTGGAGAGGGACTGTCTGCTAGCGTGAGGCATTAGTCACCTCTGGAAAATGCTCTGCTTTCCTAAATAGCTGAGCACAGAGCAGCAGCAGTGTGCAGAGAGGTTCTAAATCCCAGGCACAAAAATATACCTCCCTGGCATGTGTCTCCTCACTTAACCTTCCACTGGTTAAGAAAAACAAATCTGTTGCCATTACAGGATCCTAGATGAACTGCAGAAAGAGCCTCAGCTGAAGCTTTGACAGAGTGTGTGGTGTTTGTTAATAAATGTCATGGGTTGTGGTGGTTGCTGCTAAACTGCCATCCCCCCGGGAATCTAGATTCATGGTTCAACATAAAAAATGCTGTGCTGAATGTCCAGGGTTCCTAGGAACACACAGGTGCTGCTGTAAAAAGGGCAAGTTCCAAGAGGACACATTAAAGATTAAGCAATGATCAGAATATCTTTTTTCTTTTTCTTAGGGTTCTCCTATACATAAAAAAGACGATGTTGTCTGAATTTAAGCAGGCAGGGCAATGCAAGCTCACAGCACCAAAGCAACCATGCAGAGTGAAACCTTTACTAGGGTGGGGTTTTTTTAAGCCAAGATGGAAACTCGGTGTTGCACGCAGTGTTACATTTGGTAAGAGAAGCAGAGCTCACTCGGTGAGGCAGTGGCACCAGCACCGGCAAGCTCTGTGGCTAAGCACTGGTTTCTTTGAGGTTTTGAGGTGGACAGGGGGTTCCTGGAGCCAGAGGAGCCCAAGGGAGAAAGGAGAGACCTGTCAGGAGTTGGCAGCTCTTGCATGTGAGGCCGAGAGAGTGATGAGGCTGGAGGTGTTGCCGGGAAAAGCACGGGAGGTTTCAGTGCAGCAGAGCTGGAAGGACCTCTCGGACTGCAATCACCAAGGCAGCTTTCACAATTTTATGTTTTTGTTTGGAAGGCGGCCAGCAGCGCACAGGGTGAGCTCATGGGGGGCAGCGCACCCAGGGGAACACGGCCTCTGTCAGGTCAGCGGGGCAATCCTAGAGCTTGTCAAAGATATCAGCTATGGTCTCCACCAGGCAGAAGGTCACGTGTTCGACAGTTGCCAGAGTGGACATGGGAACCCAGACGGAATTCCCTTCCGCAGAAACGTGCAGCCATCCAGGTCCTGTGCTGCAGGGAATGCCAGAGCCGTTCCCAGGCAGCGAGCGGCAGTTACGATGACTGCTGTATGCACTGCCAGCAGGTGGATGTTCTCCTCTGCTGGGTCGCAGAGCTGCAAGAGGTAGCTGATAGGTTGACAAGGATTAGAGAGGCTAAACAGGAGAGACTGGTGGAGCCAGGCTCTGCCCTCCCTGAAACTGAACTGGGGGCACCCATCTGATAGTACCCAGGGTCAGAGGGCCCCTATATCCTGCCCCTGGCAGACCAGAGGCAGTAAACCACATGAGGGGAGTGAATGGAGGATAGTTCAAAGTTGAAGCAGCAGATGACCTCTTTCCTTGCCCACCTCACCCCCCAAGGTGACACTGAGCAGTAGGTATGAGGCTCTGGTTGGGAAAGACCAACCAAATTAAGACATGGATGATGGGCAGCCTACACCAGAGGTATGTCCATGCCCAAGAAAGCCTACCACCCCTGTCAGAACATCATCCACAAGGAAAAAAAAGAAGGGTTATAGTTATAGGTGACTCCCTTCTGAGAGGAACAGATGGGCCAATATGTTGGGCAGATCCGTCTTGTAGGGAGGTATGTTGTTTACCTGGAGCCTGGGTTAGGGCTGTTACTAATAAACTCCCTAGCCTGCTGAGGTCCTCAGACTACTACCCATTACTGATCCTCCATGCAGGAGGAGAGAAAGTAGTGAATGGTAGTCCTAGAGAAATTAAAAGAGACTTTAGGGCCTTGGGACTAGTGGTAAGAGATTCTGGAGCACATGTGATCTTTTCGTCTGTTCTTCCAGTCAAAAGAATGAAGAGATGAATCCAGTCCATTAACACATGGCTTTGTGGCTGGTGTCACTGCCACAAATTTGGGTTCTTTAACAGCGGTGTGGCCTACACAGCACCAGGGTTGTTGACACCAAACAGGAGACACCTTTCTTGAAGGGGCAAGAGGGTCTTCGCTCAGGAGATTGCAGGTCTAATCAATAGGGCTTTAAACTGGATGTGAAAGGTGAGAGGGATAATATCATCAGGCTTTCATGTGACAAGCTGTGGGATGACACACCAAGGTTGGTGGGATGGGGGGCTAGTAAGGTGCCTTCAGCCCGTTGCCCTGAAGCATGCTGGGGACACAGCAGTACAGTCAAAATCTCACAGAGATGAGCCAGTGTCTCCTCTGGTAGTAGCAGCAGATAGGGAAACATCAGTGAGACACCTTAAGGGAATTAAGGGGTGTTTCTCTGGAAAGGTAACATGGCCAACTGCCCAGCTGAAGTGCCTCTACACAAATGCACGCAGCATGGGCAACAAACAGGAGCTGGAAGCAACTGTGCTGTGGGAAGGCTATGCCATAGTGGCCGTTACTGAAACCCGGTGGGACGAATCCTATGATTGGATTGTGGCTATCGATGGCTACAGGCTGTTCAGAAGGGACAGGAGGGGAATGAGGGGAGGAGGTGTTGCCCTCTATGTTAAGAAATAGATTGAATGTGAAGAGATGTCCCAAAGGAATAGCCACGATCAAGTCGAAAGCTCATGGGTAGGAATTAGAAGTGGAGGCAACAGGGGGAACCTTGTGGTTGGAGTCTACTACAGGCCTCCCGATCAAGAGGAACCTATTGATGAAGCATTCCTACTCCAGCTACAGGAGGCATCACACTCACAATCTCTCGTCCTGCTATGCGCCTTCAACCACTCCAACATTTGCTGGAAAAGTAATACAGCAAGCAGTAGGCAATCCATGAGCCTCCTGGAGTGCCTGGATGGTAACTTCCTGAGGTAAGAAATAGCCACCCCTACCCAAGGGAATGCAATACTAGATCTATTGGTCACCAATGCACGTGAGCTGATCAGGGATCTCAAGATTGGAGGCAGCCTGTGCTGCAGTGACCATGAACTGGTGGAATTCACAGTGATAAGGGTTACAAATCAGTCAAGGAGCATAATCAGGATCCTGAGTTTCAGAAAAGCAAACTTCCAGCTCTTCAAGGAGTTAGTCAGTTGAACACCCTGGTAAATGGTCCTCAGGGACAAGGGAGCAGAACAGCCCTGGCAGATCTTTAAGGACACTTTGCATAGAATGCAAGAGATCTCCATCCCCAGGTGTAAGAAATCTAGCAAGGGAGGGAAGAGGCCAGCATGGCTGAGCTGTGACTTGCTCGTCAAACTAAGAGGCAAGGAGGAGCTACACAGGCAGTGGAAGCTGGGATAGGTATCCTGGGAAGAGTATAGGGATGCTGCCCGATTGTGTAGGGATGCGGTCAGGAAGTCCAGGGCATGGTTGGACCTGAACTTAGCAAGGGATGCTAAGAATAATAAGAAAGGATACTATAGGCACATCAATGAAAAAAGGAAGGTTAAAGAAAAGATACCCCCTCTGAAGAGCAAGAAGAGTGAGCTAGTAACAAAGGATGAGGAGAAGGCTGAGGTTCTCAGTGGCTTTTTTTCCTCAGTCTTCACTGTCAATCTCTCTTGCAACACTTTCCAAGTTAAAAAATCACAGGGTGAAGACCAGGGTGGCAAAGTCCCTGCTACTGCATGTGAAAACCAGCTTTGTGACCACCCGAGGAAACGACCATACATAAGTGTATGGGACCTGATGAGATGCATCCCAGAGTCCCAAGAGAATTGACTGATGTAGTTGCCAAGCCACTCTCTGTAATGTTTGAAAAGTCCTGGCAGTCAGGTGAAGTCCCTGGTGACTGGAAGAAGGGATACATTACACCCATTTTTAAAAAGGAGAACCCTGGGAACTTCAGATGTGTCAGCCTCACCTCTGTGCCTGGGAAGACCATGGAGCAGGTTCTCCTAGAAGGTCTGATAAGGCACACGGAGAACAGGAAGGTGATGAAAGACAGTCAGCATGGCTTTACTAGGGGCAAAGCCTGCCTGACGAACCTAGTGGATTTCTATGATAAAGTGGTTATGTCAGTGGACAAGGGACAACTTATGGATGTGATCTATCTGGACTTCTGCAAGGCCTTTGACACGGTCCCCCACAGCATCCTGCTTGCCAAGCTGGAGAGGTATGAATATGATGGGTGGACTGTTCAGTGGATAAGGAGTTGGCTGGATGGTCTCATGCAGAGGGTAGTGGTCAATGGCTGAAAGTCCAGATGGAGAGCAGTGACAAGTGCTGTCCCTCAGGGGTCTGTACTGGGACACGTACTGTTTAATATTTTTATCAATGGCATAGACAGCAATATTGAGTGCACCATCAGTAAGTATGCAGATGACACCAGGCTGAGTGGTACTGTCAATATGCCAGAGGGATGGGATGTCATCCAGAGCGACCTGGACAAGCTGGAGAGGTGGGCCCAGGTGAACCTCATGAGGTTCAGCAAGACCAAGTGCAGGGTCCTAAACCTGTGCTGGAACAATCCTTACTATCACTACAGTCAAGAGGATGAGGTGATAGAAAGCAGCCCTGTGGAAAAGGACTAGGGGGTGATGGTGTATGAGAAGCTGGACATGAGCAGACAGTGTGCACTTGCAATCCAGAAGGCCAATCCCATCCTGGGCTCTATCAAAAGAAGCATGGCCAGCAGATCAAAAGAGGTGATTCTGCCATCTTACTCTGCTCTGGTGAGCCCTCACATTGAGTATTGTGTCCAGGTCTCGAGCCCTCAGTACAGGAGGGACATGGACCTGATGGAGCAGGTCGAGAGGAGGGCCATGAAAATGATCAGAGGGCTGGAACACCTCTCCTACAAAGACAGGGAGCTGGGGTTGTTCAGCCTGGAGAAGAGAAGGCTCTGGGGAGACCTAATAGTACCTTCCAGCACCTGAAAGGGGCCTACAAGAAGGTGGGAAAGGACTGTTTACAAAGGCCTGTAGTAACAGGATGAGGGGCAATGGTTTTAAACTAGAGAAGAGTAGATTTAGATCAGATGTTAGGAACAAGTTCTTCACCATGAGGGTGGTGGATTAGGTTGCCCAGGTAGGTAGTTGAGGCCCCATCCCTGGAGATACTCAAGGTGAGGCTCAATGAGGCTGAGTAACCTGAGGATGTCCTTGCTTACTGCAGGGGGGTTGGACTAGATGACCTTTAGAGGTCCCTTCCAGCCCAAAACATTCTCTGATTCTGTGAATCCCCTTGCATTTTAGCCTGTCCTTGGAGATTAGAGGGGCTAGGGGTGGCTGGATTTACCTCTTAATAAATACACTAATGTTTGTGGCTACAGGTCTGACACCAGATGCACAAACAGACCACCTGCTAAATATCTATAATATTTATACCTTGTTCACTACTACTGAGCAAAGTGTGTATGTGTGGGACTGTGGTCAAGCCATTGTTCCTGGTAGTCAGCATTTAGCAGTGGCACAAAACATGTCTTCCATGGCAGCTTCTGCAAGGAGCAGATAACTGCTGTAATGTGTGAGAATGGGATAAGCAGCCTTCACTGCATTCCCCACTCCTCCTCAGTGCCATGAGAACAGACCACCAGATCTTCACCCAGCCTCTGTGTCTATCCCTGTTGCCAGATGTTTATCAGCAGTGTTGAGCTTTGCAGTTTCAATTATTTTGTGCTTCTAATAAACAGCATGGGAAAAGAGCCAGGGAGGAAATTAGGTGTGAGTCCAACACCCTGCTACGCTGGAGGCAGTGTGGGGCTGGTAGGCCATGTAGGAAATATAAAGCTATTGACATACAGATTATAGCACCATAATTCAGTGCTACAGCCTGGCCAGAGCACAGGTTTTTGAACACCAGTTTAATGCATTTATGCAAAGCTGTTCCCTGAATTGGAGCCATGAGGAGAAAAGTTTTCTTTATTATTTGGAGACTGGTAGAGTAAGTTTCAAGCACAAGTACTAGGAGTAAGAAAAAGAAATGCAGGAGATGCTGCAGTACGCCAAACACTTCCAGACACTGCTGTCACCAAGCTGTCCATCTGGAAGATTTTGTCCACGTTGGTACCCTGTATTTTTTCATAATATTTCAATACACTGACACAAATTTATTTGTTTATTGACAGATATTTATTGCTCACCTTCTGTATCTAACACAGATTTTAGATTTGTTTCTTGTGTATGCATTATCATTAAAAAACACATCAGCCTTAGAAAGCTTCCAGCTTCCCTGCTCTGCCCCACGAGGGATGGTTTCCAGAGAAGTTGCAGTTTTAGCAGTGCAGGCTCAACCCCAATCTTGGGGATTAGGAAAAAGAGCTTTTCCAAGTTTCACTGTGTTCTTGCATTCCCGTAACCTTCTCCTTTTACCAGCCCCTGTTACTTTGCTTGTGTTCCAGCTTGCAAGATCTGGTACAATTTCTCCAGGACCCTTTCCTGTTTACCCACCACTTTACCAAGGTGTCACCATTAGTGCCAGAGTTTCACCTGCAGCAGGAGGAGCTTAAACTGATGATATTCGTGTCCTTCCAGAGCTGCCAATCAAGGAGTCACTGAGATGCTGCTTCCCTGTTAGGGCCATCAGCAGGTCCTGGTGCCAACCAGCAGCATTTGGCTGCTTTCTAAGTGTGTGCCTTGCTGCTTTCAGTAAGATGCACTGGTGTGTGGCCTGGACAAAGTCCTGCAGCAATGCTGAAGAGAGAACGGTCACTGTGTTCTCAAAATCAAACAGATCTGAGACTTCAAAATACATTTTGCATCAATTTGTCTTCAAACCAGGGCTCCTGCTTCATCTATGGCTTTCCACTAAAATAATTTCCAATCAATTTAGCATCTGTTTCCAGTGTTGGTATTGCCAGCTCATCTGTAGTCTTTAGAGACCAGACGTGCCTCACATAGTTTCCTATAGGTCATAGTTTTCCACTTGCTTTCTTGCTGAGCAGCTGGCAGTCAGCCTCCTTCCTGCAAGCAAGAGGAAGCTGTGTGCTGTGCAGCCTGTGTGGCCTCTGCTGCTTTGCCACCGCCTGCCTACCCTGCTTCCTCCCTAACATGACATCTGAGCTGTGCTCTCAGGTATTTGACACTCGCTGAGCCCAAAGTGCCACGTCCCACACATCGGGCAGATGCCAGCTTTCTCCAAACCAACAAAACAAGAGGTTTCCCCCCATGGGCAGGACACAGCTGTGTGTGTAGTGGTGTGATGCAGATACCTCTGTGAAACCTGTGCTACTCCAAGTGCTGCTGTGCCTGGGAGACTTTTTTTTCCAAAACCATGGTGGGAGACCTTTGTCAGGAGCCAGAGATGTGCTCTCCCACACAGAGGTTCATTCCGATGCCACTGGCCCTTGTGCTGAGACACTGCCAGTCCTGCCTCAGCAGATGTACCAGCCAAGCACAGGGACCTTCTAGCAGGCTCTTGTCTGTATGGAATCATCTCCTTGCTGAATGTCGCAGTCAAGCATTGAATTGCATTCTGAGGGAAGCTTTGCCTCTCTTTACCCAGCACCTAGAGTCACATCATCCTCAGGGACACAAAATACAGGGGCAGTACCAGTAAACAGAGCATGGGTTTCTCCTTACAAATGGCCTGTCTCACAGATACTTGACCACTGAATGCAGGAAGAATAATCACATTATTTATATGTCTTTAGGGCTCATTTCTACCTTGCCTATTCCCAGTACAAACTTTCTTATGTCAACCTATTTGTCCCAAGGGCCAGTCACAGCATGTCAATCCTCCCTGCCATGTCATTACTCCCTGGCAAACCTAGAGGACATTATTGCTCATCAAATAATAGGATAGTGTGGAGCAGAGAACAAATATTTAACAACCTTAGATTACCATAGTAGCTTGGTCTTCTCAGACAGCTTAAGGCAGACCCTGCTGATCCTAGGCAGCAACAGGTATAGCTCCTCAGCTTTATTTAGAAGCTGTAATCCTGAAGCATTTCACACCAGATGTTGTGCTGCTCAAAAAGTCCTGGCACAGAGCAAGCCTCTCTGCCCTTCACATGCCCACCAAGACCAGTGAGATTACCAGCTTCACCCCACTGGTCCCACACTGCCTCTTTGGGGTTACTGCTGGGTTTGACAACTAATCTTTGCTCAAATGACAGTGAAACAGTAACTTGTTACTACGGCCACCAGATGGTTTATGATGGTTTATCTGAATGTACTGGAGCATCATGGCTTAAATCTGGCTTTTTACTGTCCTTCGCAACCAGCCTCCCTGTGGGTTTTGGCCCATAATATAAACATTTTAACAGGACACTTAAGGACAGTTCAGTTGTCTGAATTATTCTTTGTTTCTTACCTCTAATTGGTTGTCTTTCCCTTTAAATACGGTAGCAACTCGAAATATAAGCAAACCTCAATATTATCTAGCTCAACACATCCCACCCTCAGAGCAGTAGTGCCAGGTAAGTAAGATGACAAACCCAGTGGAAATGTATAAAAAATTATATTGCTATAAAACATCAGAGTTGCCAGGTTCTCCTACAAATTTGTCCATCAAATAACCTCTGAGAGAAAGGCATGGGAAGTACCAAACATAACCTACCCCAAATGGCTCAGCACAACCTCCCCCAGCTCCTGCATGGTGAGTTTCATGGGGAAACATGACCAATGGAAATAAGAAGGGAAGGGAGCAATGGGAGCTCTTCTCTCACAAACAAAACTGATCACTAAAAAGTTTCTAGGCTTCTGCAGTGGGTCTGGAGAGCAGTATGGGATCCCCAAGCTATTCCCTCCTTGCTCCACCAAACTGGAGATGATCTGGTTAGGAGACCAAAGGAAAATAAGTCTTGCACTCCTGCATTTCCACATCTTAAGTCAGCACTCAATAATGGTTCAGTGGGAAATGCCATTGGGTGCCTCTTCCTCCAGGGGTGGTGGCAGTGAATAACTGTCATCCCATGCAGCCGATACTAAGGACCCCGACAAGTCTCTGTCTCCTTACCAGGATGAATCATGAAAGCTTCCTCCCATGCCTGGCACAAGCGTTAAACACATTATGCCATGGGCTGGAATTTAATGCTTATGTTGGTTTGTTCACTTATTAAATGCTGACACTTTAGACTGGATGAGAGAAGCTCATCAATTACCGTGTTTCTAAATATACTAAACATGTTGCTGTGTGAGGAGGTTAATGTTACCTCCTCTTCTTTCTGGCTGATTTATTGTGCCATTACCCCAGATTCCTTCTCTGTCACAGATCTGCATTTATGTTGTTGCACACCAGCCAGGGACACTTCCAGTTGCTCCTGCAAAACAGCTCATGGAGTGCTTTGTCCTTCCCTGTATCCTGCAGGAGACGCCACTGGTACTGTTGGCCCTGGGGACAGCCCAACTGACAACTTTTTCTGAAGAGCATGAGCTGCTCCAATGCATGTGTGACATAAGGTCTCTTCTGGCCCTGGGCACAATGGCCAGAGAGGATCTGGCCCTGCAGCACCACTTGGCTTTGCTATGGGAGGCTTTGATAAGTTCAGCTTCATGATTCTCCTTCTCACTCCTTTCCCAAAGAAAATGCTGAGCAGCACCCTGTGCAGGGAGGGCTACTTGTTCAGTAGTGGGTGGGAAGGCTGTTCAAAAATATGTCTGTTTAAAACTTGCTCTCTCTCACTCAGGAAGATTGTGCATCCAAACTGGACCTTACATCAGATGCCCAGGAAACTGTCAGAGTGAATTAAAAACCCTAAAAGGCCAGGGCTATAACTCAGTGCTTTTTAAATGCCAAGATTTTGTTGGGGGTGGAGGGAGGGAAGTAGTCAGTAATGTAATTTACAGCAAGAGTACACTTCTCTAATATAATTTGGCCTGGCTACCCCTTCAAATGCAACCTTTCCTCGGCTGGGCTGGTTCAGGGCCATCTTCCTAAATGCCCAAGTAATTACTGATGGAATGAAAGCATGTACCTACCCAGGCTTTGCTCTGGCCTCTTTCAGACCTGGAATAACACCAGCCTTCAGCACAGAGGACCCCAGTTTGCAGCAAAGAGCACATTGTTGGGCATGTAACTGAATGCATTAGTACAGTGGGGTTTTTTCACTGACCATGTTCAATAATGAAACAAAATGGCTCATTTGCTTAGGCTTCATTCTTTTTATTTCTCTTTGATTAAGGTTTGGCAGCACTCAGATGTTTTGCAAGTTGCATGGTCCCTTACCAGATCAACAGACATCAGTTACTCTAAACGAAATTCCTGATCCCAGTTTTCCATTCATTAGTTGCCTGCTTTAGTTTGTCTTTCTGCCACCACCCTATGTTGCCTGTGGCAGAGTTCAACAGCCCATTGTTCAGTGGTTTCCATGAAAGAGAATGTCCAGGAAAGGGATACTTGCTTTGTCGTATCCCTCTCCTTAGGCAAATGCTATCAGCCACAGGAGGACAGACTTGCTGACTGCTACTGCAAGGCAGGAGCCTCTTCCCAAAGCTTGGGTGCCAGCTGCTGGGAATGACTGAGCGCTAGGTGCCAACATTACCGTTCCCATCATCCATCAGCACCCTACACCATTGCTTCTGGTTCGCTGCCATCAGCTCATCCTCTGGTAGGAGTTACAAACCTTCCAGTACATTACAAGGTAGCAGAAGGAGATAATCCCCCAAACTGCAGCCCAAAGTCTTACTGAAAGTAGTCTGTGTGACACTAATTACATCCATAAAACAATGAAAGTGGAGTGGTGCACAGGACGTGCTGCACGGGTCAGTTTGGGACTGAGACAGCAGCAAGACCAGGTGTGGGGATGTAGAGTTGCGCTCCTGGGCTGCTCACACCAGTGCATCCATACAGAACCAAGTCCAGTGGCAGACAAGAGAGACAGCAGACGTGGGAGAGGAAGCACTGGGGTTTTCCCTCCCCACCATCTTAGACTAGATAATTATATTTAAATCCGTGTTGTTCAACCCAAAATTGAATAAGTGAAAGTAAGGACACAGCAGAACTAAGGTAGCACGATTTATTGACATAAGCTGCTAATACACACATTAGGCAATTACATATATTTAATTATAAGTTAAATGTAAGCTGGATCTTTAGTATACATTTAATTCAGTGCATGGCACAAGATCTTACTAGGTTTGTATTTGTCTAGAGTTGCGTACCAATCATTAGAAAGCTCTCCCACAAGCATTTGCTGCTACCAAAGGCCAAGGATCTGAAATACCCCAATTAACCTTTCAACCAGCCTTGGCACAGTGTGTTAAGAAACTCAGAGAAGGTGGGAAAATCATTCAGAGCAGACCAAGCACCATGCAGCTGAAGAATCATCAATTAATGATAAAGCAGGTATGTCAGAAATAAGTAGGAAGGGTTTATTTTGCAGCCATTCAAATCATATATACACCTTCCCAGATGTCTTTCTCACGCTTTATCATCTTAGGGGAACGAGATAGTAATGGCAGTAAGAAACTTTTTCCGTGTCTTTTCTTTTTCCTTGTATTTTACATGGCTTTCTTTCTGTTAAGATGCTGAATTGTTTCTGCTGTTTTAATAAAGTAGGTTTAAAATCCATGCCTTGTGAATGTTTTCTGACCAGACTGATGAGCCCCTTCCTGAACACGTGCAGCACAGTACAGTTTTACCTGTGCCATCACATCTCCTGTTTGCGTTTCTTACCCCCCATGTGCTTATCTTTGCAACTTCAATGTCCCTTGGAGGTAGGAGTTTTTAAAAATGATGCAACTTAAAACTGAAGGTGAAAGGCCACTGGGATTACCAAATTTCTCAGAGACTCCAGCCTTTTGGTGAGTAGAGATGAACACCTTGGAGAAGGTGAGGAGTTCAGACGAAGTACCTCCAAGATGAGGATGGTAACACCCAGCAGATGCTGCCATAGGTTCAATCAGAGGGTTGGCTAGCAGGATGTGCTGCTGGGAGCGTGGCTGTCCTCAGAAGCCTCCGCCAGGATACACGCTTCTATCTGGCAGGATGCTGCTGGAACCCCCCACTTGCACAAGCACTGGATATTAACAGGCAGCTGTGCTAGTGCTCAGATTTCCAGACTTAATGTAAAGTCCCTTCCCTCAGGGTTCCTTGAATTTAAATTAAAACCCCTGTTTAAAAAAAAAAAAAAAATGAAATAAAAGCAACAAAATGAAAAATGTTGAACTATTGCACTGAGCTACAAATGCTGGTGGCTTGGCCTCATAGAAACTTAAATAGCCCGGGTAAGTGAGACCCACAAAGAGTACACTAATGTGTTTTGGTTTTGGGTTTTTTTTAATCGATGATTTCTAGTATCACTTTGGAGTTAAGGTTTTCTATACAGGTGGTAAAAATTACATGCATTTCTTGATTGTTTTAATGCATTATCATTATAACACAACATCCACCATTATTTAACCTTTACAGAAGTACCAGTTGAAGTGCTGTCACTGGTAGAGATAGCTCACACATTTCAAACAGTCATGTACAGCATTTATCATGAAGCAGAAAAGAGTGACTTCTATGAAAAATAACACATCGATTTGAGGCTTTTAGTCCTGAATTCTGTACATCCTTTGTTTCATTTTCTTCTGTTATAGACTCTTTTTCACATAACATTTAACATGCTTCCCATGTGAAATTTGCTGTTTAATGCTTGCTAATAAATAAATATAATTACCCTGACTCCTATCAGAGCTAATATAGTTGAACAAACTTTATATGAACATTACAAAAATCCATGTACATTAGACAGCATGAATGAGAATCCATAAACACCCTACTCCAAGATCTGATTTACAGCAATACAGAAGTGAAAACATACACTGGGGGGTGCCCCAGACACGATGTGGAAAGAGTTAGAAGAAGACAGGGAGAGAGAGGACAGGGTATAACCAGTAATTGAGCAATGGTGCTTGGACGGACAAGGAGATGAAAATGAAAAGACCTTCCAGTGTAGAAACCAGAGAGAAGGCCATTTGTACACGGTCACGTTGTGGTTTCAGGCAAGTAATTGATGCTGTCCCAGCCCCTTCAAGGGTCACGCAGAGCCCAGCTAGCTAGACAGAGGTGAAGAATACGGAAATTCTTTCCTTATATTCCCCCCTTGTCCAGCTTTCTTCTGGGAGAGAGCTCCTAGGCTGTTCATTTGTCCAGTTTGGCCTCTGTGGTCTGCAAGTCCAGGCTTCCTGTGACTGCTTGCATTTCTGTGCATGCACACACACACACACAGCCAAATGTCTTAGCCTGAAGGTGATGTAAACCAGCTCTTTTTTTGGCTGATTTGCTGATCTTGAAAGCACTTACTGAAGGGCTGTGCTCCTTTGATCCACAACGGTGTATAGTTAACCTTAATGTCGCTGAAGTCATTAATCATGTCGATACAACACTCGCAAAGTTCACATTGTAATAGAAGAGAAAGTCTCTATAAACACTGCATCTAAGATATGCTTCGTGTTTATGCCGAGAACATTTATAGACAAAAACCCTGAAGTGCTTACACGTAGGTTTAACAGTGCTAAATCGAGGTAATTTTTACACAATATTCCTGATAAATGAAATTCAGTTTCCAGTAGCTTAACGTTGCATTTGTGATTGAGAGCAAGTTGCCACCCACAGCCACATGAAAGTTTTACTGACAAACACTATTTGACATTTCTCTATTAAGACAGGGTGCAGTGGTCCTATTTTCTCCCAATCTGACTTACTTACTTTAAAAAAAAAAAAAAAAGAAAAAGAAAAATATCTTGAAATGGCCATCAGCAGTGTAACGTCTCTTTGTTTTCACACAGAGGTGGGTGGTTGCTTTATTTGTCCCACTCCTTCTTGAATAGATGATAGCGTAGCACCTAGCAGCACCCTGCTACATGTGGGATGCTACCCACCTCCACGCCCCTCATGTGAAGTATCGACACTGCGTAGAGTCAATGTAGCAGTAAGAAGTGCATCGCAGTTTTCCGTAAGACCTAAAATAAAAGAGAATATCTCAGTTTCAAAGTATGCTATAGTTCACATTGTATGGTTTCTGGTTGTAACACTCTGTAGGAGTGCAGAACATCAGAAAATGCCATATGCAGCAACATATGGGAACCAAAATAAGGTAATTTCCATCAACACTACACTGTGCTCCTTGTTGTGAGCAAAATAAGAGTCCAGGAGAAACTATGAGTGAAGTCTTAGTTCCCAGTAATGTAAAGTAAAAAAAAATAAACCCCCCTTTTGGCAGTGGGACTTGAGTGTTGTGCAGGGGTGGGTGAAGGAGGCCTTGGTGCTCACCCACAGGAACTGTGTAATGCAATATCTGGGGCTCCGAGTTAAGTGTTTTTCCAGTTACTTCCAGTAGCTCTGGCAGGTGTGGCTGTGCCTGTCCTTCAACTTACTTTTTTTTGAAACAGTGATATTGACACACGCCTGCCCTTGGAATAAAAAAAAAATAAATAAATGGAAGGGTCCTGGTGAAATGAAAAACAGTGGCTTTTGTCTTTCTACTGACTTAAATTGAGTTGCAGTGACTCCACCTGCTGAAGATTTGACCAGAGATGTTAATAAAACAAGCATTTAGATAAGATTGTATTGCTAGCATATATCTAAATGAAATACCCATGCAATGGATATTAATTGGGGGTTAAGAAGCCATTAAGCAGATCCTTAAAACTATGCCCTTGAATAACACACATTCTCGGAAAATCAACATAAAATATGAAGTGAAGGTGTGTGAAATATGAGGAGGGATTTAGGGGCTGGATAGAGTAGAAAATGAGAAAATCAGTTGCAGTAGAATTCTTGGGAAAAAGGGTGCTTTGGGATGAAACTCCCATGGGAGTGCTGGGCTCACATACTTATCCCAATTTTTTCTTTAGTTTTGCAGATAATTTGCAGGCTCCACACACAAAAATAAAGGATCTCAGTTGCTCTTTACAACTAGATTATACAATGAAAATTAAATGTATATCCATTTCTCAGGCTTTTGTGGTGATATATTTGGCACCAGATTTCAGGCTCTTAGAAGGGAATAGTTTTCACATCAGAAAACAGCTCCATGCTGTCTGAAGTCAAGATCTCAGTGAAATGTTTCAGATGGTCAGATTTGCTGGTCTTGATTTTAGTGATCTCTTACACCAGGAGTGCTCCAACAATTGCAGTGGAAGGATTAGCACAACACTTGATTTACAAAGAGATCCTGTGGTTTCTTATTCCTGTCAATTAGCACATTATTCTTCCATGAATGATGAGGGCTCTGTGCATAATTTCATTTGCAAATTAAATGTTTCCTGTTAGCCAGTAACAATACCTGACAGTTAAATAGAGGTATTGCTGTTGAAGGCAAAATGCTGACCAGAGGAAGCTGCTTGAACAAAGGCAGAGAAGGCAAGTCAACAATAAGCAGATGTTTTAAATGAAAGACATTGATGTGCAGATGCATGTCTTTGCATCTGCTGTTGAGTGAATTTCCTGGCTGATAGATGACCGATTGATTCAGAAACAAAGATACCTCCAGAGTACCCATTAAGGGTATGGACAAAAACGGGTTGGTGGAGGTTGTGGTTTGGGGTTGGGTTTTTTCCCTTCAGTGTGATCATTTCCTTCTCATGGTCTTTCCTACTCTTAGTATGTTATAGGTAAACATTAATGCAATGATAATGTCACCAAATGAGGAAACCTTTGCAAGCAATGGTTAAACATATGTCCGTGTGACCTTTGTTCATTCTGTATGGTAAAAGGCATGTGTCTATTACTGAGAGATGAGATTTATCCCTTAAAGTCAATGATATGCAGGAATAATCTGATGGACTCTCCTCCACTACCTGTCATGCTCCCAGCGGAACAAGTTTTAAGTGAGTAATACTTCCCTGTTTCAAAACTGGCAAAGGGGGGGGGGGGGGGGAGGAAACAATGAAAACCAAACAAAACCAAACCAACAAAAAACCCACACCAAACACCAAAAAAGACCGAAACCAACCAACCAAAAAACGCCCTGAACTGAAATGAAGACAGCTTACACATACCCAGGGAGATATGTTTTACATGTCAAATACCCAAAATCCTTCCCATCGCAGTCTTCAACCCCCTCATGTCTGTAGCCATCTCCACAGTAAGCACGGCGGCATCCTAGTGAAGAACACAGAAAGAAATACCTTCAAGACACTTCATGTGTAAAAGACACAGGTGAGGTAAGTGGAAATGGATTTTTAGGAGTGAAGTATAAACCAAAGCATTTTGGTGAAGGCATCCTGCAAGGACTGTCTTAGGAGAAGCAATATTCTACACTACAAAGAATATGCCTTTTTTAACCTAATTTCAATGGCCAAGGGAAAGAATAGATAGCTACTACAAATAATTATCACAGAAACACTAATTAAACCCACATTTAGTCTAAGAATTCTTATTACCATAGATAATTACTATCAAAACAAATTAAATTATCATAAAATACAGTTAACATAAATGACATGGGGAGATCACAAATTTAAAAAAACACTCTTGAGGTCAAGTGGTTTGAAAATCCCAACCTAGACCTTTACCCAACATTGCACAGCATCTATGCGTGTCTACTGCAAGTGAGTTCCCATGTATGAACAGAGTTATGCAGACCTATTGACTGTCTATCAAAAAAAAATAAAGTATGTAATGATTGCCAAAAAGGGCAACTCCTGCAGGTGTGAGAGTGAGTAGGCCCTGTGACATTTTTCCAAGGTGAATTGGCACGTAGGTTGCAGTGATGAGTGGGTTTGTTTGCTATTTTAGCAACTGGACTTTACTTTTGATGTCTTCAACTTTTTGAGTATAACTTATAACAAATTATTTTAACTAAAATTCCTTTGACATCTTCTTGGAGACACTATTAAACAATGGATTAAAAGGACACTGAAGAATAGGGAGTTTATAGGAGCTAGAGTGGGTTATTTACAAATAGAAATGATTAATTGCACCAAGGATCTCTTTGTTAGAAATTGATGCTTCTAAGAACAACGAGCCTATTTTACACTTAACATTTGGTTAATCTTTTTCTTTTGATTTCATCACAAGAGCACAATGATGACAATGTGTTCTTTTTCAAATAAGTCAAGGATAACACCTGGGGCCACATCAGTGTCAGAATTCTATGCAAGGCCTGGACTGACGCAGAGCTTTGCCCAGCACAAAGTAATGTGATGTGTTTCCAGACACACAATGTACAATTTTGCAGATGCTAGAACTAATGAACACTATTTTCCTGCATGCTTGTTCCCCACAGTTGATTGCAAATTCTAATTGAATCATTTTCTCATACTTGGAGCCTGGACAGCTCATGCTCTCTCACTGGCTTACTTTGTAGTCAGGCAAGTTTAGAGGGGCAATGATTTGTATGTGTCCCTAAACCTGTTGCAGCTGAATTGCCTTTGAAATACCTTTCCCGTTGTCACTGAGAAATTGGTTGGGATTCCTAACTTATAAGGGGAACGGTGATGGTGGACAGGTGGATGGACAAACTCACAAAGAGCATGGCTGCATACACCTCATTTTCAAAGTCAGGATAAAATGTGGAGGGCTATACAAATGAAAAAGAAAAATTTTATCTTTCAGTGTTGGTTGATAGCTGTTGTGAAATGTGAAGAAGCATCCATCCCTTTGCTGGAACCAAAAGAATATCAAACCTGCTGCATGTCAGCTGTAGATGGTGTGGAGTGCTGCACTCTGGGAAGGTAGTGGGTAATAGGGAAGGTAGTGGGGCTGACACCTTCCCTGTGCAAGTGGATAACAAAATCCAAAGTGGTTTTGCCGGACCCAGGATCTAGCTCACTACAGAAAGTGCCAGCTTCAGTGTCTAGCCTAAGGGGTTTGGTGGTGCACTGCAAAGGTATGCTACACCTTTGGGCCAGAAAGCTGGCAGCCCCCAGGGTAGTTATACGTGTAAACCAGATGCTGGATTTTGCCCCTGAAATGCAGTGGTTTTACTTGGACTGCCGACAGCTCTGCCCAGTGAGGTACACAGTTCTCTGTGAGGATGCCTGACAAGTACTTGGCATCACCTCTGTCTTGTGTGTGGTATCCACATGCACAATAAGCCTCAGTTTTTGCACTATGGCCATTTTGCCTCCCTCTCCCAGAGCCTGCACTTGATCCGCAAACCACACAAGCTCCCCTGGGTGAAACACTTGTGTGATTTACACAAAAGTGTTCTCGGTGGAAACAACTAATGCACTTTCCCTGCTAGAAAGTGGCACTCATGATGTGCTGTAACTTACTTATACAGTCATCAGTCACAACTGCATTGCCATCGTCGCACTCTTCTCCATCCTGTATGATCCCATCTCCACAGGTGCCACCATCCTCAAAGCGGTAATGCACAGGATAGAAAGGGGTGAGCTGGCCAAACAAACACACTGTGGTTACTGAACCAGACCATGAACCACCTGGCTAAGAAGCAGAGGTGAAGGGCTGTAGAAGGCAGATCCCACAACTGGGTTTTCAGATCCCACGATTTGGTGGTTTGCAGGGTTTATACAGAATCTGATTCACAGTCCAGTGGATACAAGAAGGATCCAGTGGAACTCAACTTAGCTCCTGGAAGCAACAGGGAAGTACATGGGTTTGGTTTGCAGGGTTTGTGGTTTCCCACAACTTTGTACCCTGTGAGTTTTGCCTTATTTAATATAAAAAAAAATGCTCTTTACTATCATAATTCTGATTAATTAATACCTCAGTAATGAAGACTCCTGTGAACAAAAATCATAGAATTATCTATGGTGTGGTTGTTTGACACCTTAAGCACAGAAGTATGATCTGTATTTAAAAATGAAACATACACTCACGGATTTTCTGAGATATATTCAGTCATATTTTCACCTGGATTGGAAGCCATCCAAAGGTATCCTTGAAATACAAAGATCTCTGATCTCTTCTGAAAGCTAAGGCATTTTCAATGTGTAACCGCTCCAATTCTTCTTGATTATTCACCACAAAAATCTGGAGCACAGAAAAAGAGGTGATTGGTAACCCTTTAAGAAGTATTACAGATTGTCACAGAATCTGGTTTTGCCAGTTGACACACGTATCTGCAAAAAGGTACGTAATGACACAGAAAAATGGTTTAGTTGTTTTCAGAAACAGAATGATGTGAGAACTTGCACCCATGAACTGACAGATTATAAGAGCATCCTTTGTGACCAGTAAGAAAAGATGAGTTTCCAAAGGAGAATGGTGTTTCCTGAGCACCTAGCTATGAATCCAATGGCTCCTGGTTCAAAATGCACATCCACAGGTAAAGATCATGGAACTATTTGTGCACAATCTTTGCTGAGAAGAACTGTCAGGTGCTCGGATGGTTAGATGTTCAAATCATTGCAAAAACCATATGGGTGTAAGTGCTTTTTGTAGGTTTGTCCATAAAGTTTTAGATATGCTCATGGCTACAAAATAAAGAATGTATTACTCAATGCAACTATAACTTTTTTTTTTACTACTTTGTACTTTGTTTAGATTTAATTGGCATTGAAATGCATGTTTCTTTATATGCACATACTTTAGTCTAAAGCTAAGTCTGAAGTTTAAACAGAATAAGAATTAATTCAATGTAGACAAATTAGGATGAGCTGCTCTCTTACAAAATTTTTTTAATGTCTCAGTTCCCGCACTTGTCTATAAGGGGCACTAGGAAATAATCTCTTCCTTCAGCAGCTTAATCAAATTAATTTTAGCAAGACACAAACCATTTTTAAATTAAGGAAAAGCAAATGGAGTGCTTCTGAGCAAAATGGATTTAGGGCTAAGCCTGATTCCAACCAGCATAAACAGAATTGACTGCTTTTAAAACAAATAACTCTGACATTTTTATGTATCAGAATATTCCCATAGCCCTTGGCAAAGGCCAATTTCATTAAAGAAGCATTGAATAAAAATGCCTTCAGCTTGAATGAAAGAAAGCAAATAAATAGAAAGCCAGCAAATAACTGATTCTGTAGTTGTGTTCAGGAGCTCAAGTCCCAGCCCCAGAGCTCCAATTTCTCTTGAAATCAATAGCAGATCTGCGCTCTCTGAAACTCTGTTATAGTTACTAGCCTTTGAAATTGCAGAAGATTTAAGAAACAGAGTGAACCTTAGCCAGTGACAAAAAACCAGCACTTTGTTTCTGAGCCTCTCCCCTCCTCTGGCAGCACTGGCACTGGAGAAGTTGTCGGGCAAGTGGGTGATTGCCCAGGGGACGTGCTGAGGCCAGGTGCTGCTTTGGCAAACCAGCTGGCACTGGGACTGAGGGCACAGAGCAATGCCTCTGGGTCTTTTTCCTGTGCAGCTACAGAAACCCTGACAATAGTGTTCAAGTGGTACAAGGAAGTCTTCCAATAGCTGCTACATGAGGATCTGAAGGGAATAAGTAATAGCAACATTTAAGCTCCTGCTCTTGACACTCGAGGGAGTAAAACAAACGGGGCAGGCAAACAAGGAGTGCTCCAAGTGCTCTACTTTCAGTGCTCTACTTTCAGAGCTGAGTCTTGCTGCTTTGCTATACCCCATTTGTGAGAAAAAAAATGACACTTGATCATCATAAAATGAGGGTTCATAGTAATAGTGTAAGGTACTTGTGTATTAGCTAGTTAAACTCACTTTACCATCTTTTAAGATCTAATATATAGATATATAGTGACTGTATCATCAGTAAGTTCGCAGATGACACCATTAGGCGGAAGCGTTGATCTGCATGAGGATAGGGAGTCTCTACAGAGAGACTTGGATAGATTGGATTGATGGGACAATGTTAATGGTATGAGCTTCAACAAGGCCAAGTGCCAGGTCCTGCACTTGGGCCACAACAACCCCATGCAGCGCTGCAGGCTTGGGGAAGAGTGGCTGGAAAGCTGCCTGGTAGAAAAGGACCTGGGGGTTCTAATTGACAAAAGGTTGAATATGAGCCAGCAGTGTGCCCAGGTGTCCATAAAAGACAATGGCATCCTGGCTTGTATTAGGAATGGTTTGAGCAGCAGGAGTAGGGAGGTGATTGTTCCCCTGTACTCAGCACTGGTGAGGCCATGCCTTGAGTATGGTGTCCAGTTTTGGAGACCTCAATACAGGAGAGATACTGAGGTGCTGGAGTGAGTGCAGAGGAGGGCAATGAAGCTGGTGAAGGGACTGGAGAATAGATCCTGTGAAGAGTGATTGAAGGAGCTGGGACTGTTTAGTTTGAGGAAGAGGAGGCTAAGGGGAGACCTCATCACCCTCTACAGCTACCTGAAAGGACATTGTAGAGAGGTTGGTGCTGGTTGCTTCTCACAGGTAATTAGTGGTAGAACAAGAGGGAATGGATTCAAGCTGCAACAGGGTAGGTTTAGACTGGACACTAGGGAAAAATTTTTCACAGAAAGAGTAGTCAGACACTGGAATAGGCTGCCCAGGGAAGTGGTTGAGTGTGGATGCTGAAAAGCTGCTAGCAGAGGGATTTTCTCAGGTTCTCACAATATTTGGTGAGAATCTGGCCTTTCTCACACATGTTATGAGAAACAGTAGGATGGTTTTTGTAAGCTAGACCAACATGTGGTGTTTTGATAAGTTCTGTTTATGGTACATTGGAAAAATATTTTGAAATAGGTGCTGTAGGACTTTAGGCAATCACCCTAGGAGATGGGTGATCACTGACCAATCGCCCTATGGGGCTAGGGTATATAAAACAGGGCTGTAAATTAATAAAGTTGCTTCTTTTGCCTGCTCTTGCTGAATTTATATGTTGCTGCATCTCTCTGCTCCCGGCATAAACAGCGACAGTTGAGTCACCAACCCTGGATGTGTTTAAGGGTCATTTAGATGTGTTGTTGGGGGACATGGTTTAGGGGTGAACTTTGTAGAGTAGGGTTAATGGTTGGACTTGATGATCCCAAGGGTCTTTTCCAACCTGAATGATTCTATGATTCTATGAATATGCAACTGTGCCTCATGGAGGAGGGTGATAAGACCTACACAGAATATCAGTAGTCTTATACCTTTTCCCGTGATCTCTCCATGCTGTGAAGTACATGATATTTTTTTTTGCAATAGCATGTAGCTGGATGTGATGTGCACCTTTATTCTATGCACTTCCTTCTCTCACCATTATGTTTTAAAAACAAAAGAGCTTTTTTGTAATGCAACACAGACAGTAATGAGCAAGCAGCTGACAACACTTGCAGCACACTCACTCAAAAGATTGAGTTCAGTGACCCAGCTTAATGGACATTGTTGTGTCTATGTCCCTTTCACACACTGTAACAGCTTTCTGACAACGTGATAGATGGAAAAATTAACAAAGCTAATTGCTGCCTATTGTCATTCAGAGACGACCAGACACTGTGCAACATCCACTTGCATGAGTGAAGTGTCTGGGCTCTGCTGGTACACAGCAGTAAGGTAGCATTTTCATTGCTGATCAAGTGCTACAGTGCACAGAGTAGTAAGACAGGGCCCAGAAGAAGGAAAAGTGCCCAAAGAAAGCCCAAAGAAAACAGTGAAGAAAGATCGCTAGTTCACTTTCCACCAATGACTTGTCCTTTGAAGTACTTTAACCAAATTGCTTGTAAAAATGCTTCCAAGGCTAGAGACTGAAATTAACTATATGCAGTGTAAGTCTACAGACAGGAGCTCAGAAGTCTGACTCTCGTGGTTTGTGGACACTCCTTTTTGCTTCAAGGTAAGAGTGTCTGTGCTTTGAGAGAAAGTTCTATCAAATATGTGAAATGCTTAACCTCAGTATCCAATTCTGAAATCACTGTCTTTGCAGAAGATATAAAAAATAAGCAAGGAAGAGATGCTTACTTCACTGACCAATCTGAAATGTATTTCAATTAACTAAAATAAAAAGAACAGATTATATATGTACAGTAGGAGATGGAAGATAGCATCCCCAGGCTTCAAAAAAGGTTTCTTAACACCTGCTACACTACTGATGGCTTCAAACAGCTGCAGTGCAGCACCTCAATCACACAACCTTCAGACAAGTTATGAGACCAGACTCTTTTGCACCAACCAGATTTCAGAGGTTCTGAATACTAGAAATCACACATTGTCCACACAAAGGCATCTTACCTATTACACCTAAAATATTAGTCAGTACATAACCACTTACAAGAAAAGTACTTAAGAACTGCCCACATCCTCTCCCAGAAAGTCTGCTTACCGCTGGGACTTTTGGGTAACTGTATCCAAATACAGATTCCTCATACGATGGGTTATTCACACGTTGTGGGGATCTGCAGAGACATCTCCCTGGCGGCCCTGGAAGTCCTCTTTCCCCTTTTGGTCCTATTGCAAATTGTCCTAGGAAGCAAAATACCAGGTTGCCTTCTTACGAGGTCCATACACAAAATACAAATGGAGCCTTAGTTGGAAAACGTACAGGTCACGGATTCGTGCATTGACCTAAGTTTTCATATATGCACATCTTCCACCAAATCCACTGGGAACTGAGAGAATGGATTCTCAGAACCACCAATTCCAGCATTTCAGGAGAAAGACCTAAGTTTGTACCACAGTCATATTATTTCAGATCACTTTTTAAACTTTTCTACCAATTTTATAAAGAAAGAGAGAGACAATTTGCTAAGAATAAAGGTCAGTCTGTTTGAAGCTACAGAAATTCAGGACATGATGAACACACATCACTCTATAGCACCTGTGCACCAAGTTTAGTTAGAGTAAGTCTGTATACAACCACAATGCAGTGGGCTTGTGCATTTGTACACAAACTTAAGCAATGCTTCTTTCAGAGGTTTCTGTACAGGAAAACCCAAATAGAAACACAGTAGTGTGACAAATAAAAATATTTTTCGAAATACTGCTTTTTGACATTCAAACTTTGCCAAGGATGCACTGCTCTGCAGAATTAGACTATGAGACAGTATGTACATACTGCAAGCAGTGACATCATTACAGAAAGGTCTTTTAGGATCAGAGTTTATATTCTAGAGGAAAAAGATTAATAAGCCTGACACATAATTTCTGTGGATGGAATAAAGCCTTTAAAAAGTAATCTCAAGATCCTAGGTGCCGTCCCATTGACATGGTGAAAATTCTGCCCCCTGAAATATTCCATCTAATTTACTTAAGACAAAGACATTTCATAGTGGGAAACACGAGATATGTGAAGATTTTGACACAGCCCCCAGCTTCACAAATGTACCATTTTCAGAGCACCATGAAATAAGAACTCCTGCCCACTGGTGTAAGCAGGGCAAAAAAACCAGAAAACAAACTGGAAGAAGACATTGAAGAGATCAGCTCCTGTACAAGCAGTTGTTGTCCATTTGAAGCAACAGCAGTTTCCAACTGGTTTTGCTTTTCTTTTCAGATAACCCTACCTGAGGGTAGGTTTTCACCTGTCATTGAACATTGCAGATTGTGTATTGACCTTCACATCTATACTTGGTCTCACAAGCTGCCAAGAGTTCATGAGCAGGGACAGCTTTGAAGCTGTACAATTAGCAGTTACTAATTACCAGTTACAAGATTTTTAAATTAAAAAAAACCAAAACAAAACCAGAATTTCAGTGAGCATGGATCTCCAGCACTTAATTAAAGACAGAGTTTTCTCTACTGACCTTTTTTCCCTCTGATTCCTATCCCTTTCCTTCTCTTCCATTCTTTCCTTACTGCCATTGTGACTCAAGCCTTGTCTGTTTTTCTCTTTCAGAACTGCACAGGGTGAATATGTCCTGTCTGATTAGAAGTCACAATCTTTCACTGTAAACTAGAATATCCAGAGAAGCAGAAGACCTTTGCTGCTGGAGATTAACTAGTGTTTCCAAGGTTTCCAGATGGTTTTTCATCACCCCCATCTACCAAAGTCCCACAGGAACGACATAGGCCATGTTTTTTTTGTTTTATTTGAAACAAAAGAAGACATAATGTAGACTTTAAAGTAAGGCATAGAGTCCTTATAACAAGAATGGCACAACCTGTCTTCATGAGAAATCCTCTCCTTGCTGTCAGCAGAGAAGCACTTTTTGTAAAGGGGCCTATGTGATTAGTCAGAAGGTGCTGAAGAGAAGGGACACTGTTGAGGACATCACCTCATGTCCTGCTTACCTGATCCTGAAGGTCCAGGGGGGCCTGGCTGGCCAGAAGGACCAGGCCTTCCAGGTGGACCCATGATACCCGCAGGTCCAATGTCTCCCTTTAGTCCCTAGGGGAGAGAAGATATCCATTTATTTGCTAAACTATTAGTAACATACAACCTTTTCCAGCCAACCCTGGCTTCCCTTTCAAGAAAGGTGTGCTATTTGCCAATAGAAGTGTGTAGCATGAGCTTCACAGTCACCACTGTGGGAACAGTTGCTGTCCTCCTCTACAGGATGACAGAAAAGCATGTCCAGGCAGGACTTATGTTCCTATATGTGAACAGACCCAGATCTCTTCTCCATGTGGAGCCACGGCCACCCTGCTCTGATTTCAATCATTTGATAGCCTTTCTTTAAGGGTGCCTTTTTACCCTTGGTAGCTCCCAAGGAGTCATTGCAGCTCAGAAAGAAAGGACTAGTGGAGCTGAAATATCTGACCCTGGAAATCCCTAGTTACTGCACTACTACACACTGACTTAAAAAGAGAGCATTCACTAAGGGCTTCCACAGCGACATTTCCCAGTAGTAGGGTGCAGTCTTTCAGGAGGTTCACACTCTTTTCAGAGGTACTTTAGTTGCTTGGACTTCTGTATCTCATTGGCTTTCACCGTGGGTGTATCTATGTTAACAAATCATCACAAGGCAAGCAAGGGCTTGGCTTTACAAAAGTGCAAGCTAGTGTGTGGCAACACCATGCTGACAAATGGTGTCCCTCTGGTACCTTATCAGTCAAAATGCTATGGGAGATGAACTTACACACAGCTACCATAAATAGCTTCTATTCTGTAAAACTATCCCTAATTTTCCTCTTTTGAGCTTGTTTGTGCAGCCATACCCTTACACATTTGGAAGTTTCACTCTAGAACTACTCAGCACCTCCATGTTTTTGCTCCTGAATTTAATATGGTGACACTTATTAAAAATAGCTATATTTATCTTCCTGCTAATAGAGTCTCCAAGGCTAGGATTTCTTGGCTTTATATTTCAAAAGTGTATTACATAACTTAAAATTTAAACATCTGATTTGACTTTTATGTAGCAGCATACATTATTTAGCATAACAAAAACTATACATACTATGTAAGCATTCTTTTAATGGCAAAGAACATGAATTCCTTGAAGATGGTGTAATTCCAGGTTAATGTGAATTAGCAGGTGCTGCAGGATGAATGGTTGCATGTCTAATTTCAGAGTAATGAACCATAAATAGCAATATATGCTAAAATAATTGGTTGTTATATAGTAGTTTGTGCCCCATGGATATGTTTGAATGTCACTTGCAGCATTTCAACAGAGGAAGGTTGATTTTGCCATGGCCCATAAAGAACTAATTGAATATTGACTTTGTTTAATCCTATTAGGTAAACTCTGTGCCATCAAAATATTCCAGGATTTATGTGAATGTCAGTGGTGCTGATCCCGAATTGCTTCTTACATTGCACAATACAGAACTAGCTGACCAGGATTTTGTAGCCCCAGAGAAGTCTGGGGGAAATCTCTTTACCACACACAATAAATAACAAACTGGTAGAGGCAAACCAGTGCCAGCCAGACACATACTGCCTCAAAAAAGAGCTGTGTTCAGTGTCTCTTGCTTTGGAGGAATGATTGCTTAATGTTCCCTTGTTTAGCACAGATAGATTAAATAATAATGGCAGAGATTTCTCTTAAATATTTTTACCTTCTTTCTTTTCACATGCACCTGTGGCATTCAGAGAAATTTTTCCTATGGAATATGTTTATATACTTATCCTTCTTCCAAAGTAACATTGTCTAAAGCCCTAAGTCATTCCTCCTCAAGACTGAAACCCTAAACTTGCTCCTTAAGGTCAATTCCAAAGTTGCAAAGCTGTGGGTGTTATATCTCACTTAGAAGGGAATGAGGTTGTGACTTGTGACTCCCACCTCCTGGCCACCTTATAGGAAGAGGCTGCTCCAGAGGCAGGGAAGAGCTGAAGAAGTCAGTTAGATAATCAAGGTGTAGCTCAAAATGGAAGTGGAAGTGACACCTTCTTAATTTAGCTTATTTTATCTGGAGACGTCAGCTGGATCAAGGGACAGGAAACAGCCTGATGTTGCTGGAAACTATCCTCTCAGCTGAACAGCCAGACAACTACAGCACTTAAAGGCAGCAGACAGACCCACAGAGCCTTAAAGTTTTTACAAGTTTTTTCAAAGGGTTAGAAAAGAAGAAAGGAACTAGATAGGTCACCAATTACAGAGAGATAAACCTGGTTTTCATGCTGATCAATGCTGAATTTGCTTTCAGGGTACTGGAAAAAGGTTTGTGTATGAGCCTTGGGCCAGGCTATCCTAATTTAGGGCTAGACTACAGCTCTTTTAGTCACACTGTTGCCTTAAATTATGATATGCCTTATGTCACTATTTTTAAGGCATTGTGTAATGTGACAAAATGTCCAAGGTCGAGTCAGTAGTCTGCTGTGTTCAAGTTGACCTGCAGGTGTTGCATCTTCTTGCCTTATGCTATGGAAGGATATTCTGTGTATATTACTTCATCAGAACAGATAAGCACAATTTATAAAAACAAAAAACAATAAAAAAAAAAAGAAGCAACAACAACAAAAACCTCAAAAAAACCCAACAAAAAAACCCAGCAAAGATCACACATCAGCTATTAAAATCTGTCAGATCAAGGACAAGTACTATTTCTAGCAGACTTACATTGCACATACTTTTCTTACTTGGTACATTGCTCCCTCCCTAATGCCCAGATTTGATTTTTCCCTACACTGGCTATTTTTCACTTCAGATATTAGCTGATGGTATCAGAGCAACAGTGAAGCAAGCATGTGCCTCTCTTTGCAATGCTGGGCATAACCAGACTACAAATAAAATACTTTCATCTAAGTCCATTAATCACTGCATCTACAAGCTCCTATGTCTGAGCAGATGTACATTAACATCAATGTCAGTGTAGCAAGAACAGGTTCCCTTTCCCTGTTAGTCAGTGGAAATAATCAGGTTCTGCAGGTGGCAATTCAGACCACCAGGAACTGGTGTCCTTTGTAATCCAAACATAATTGCTTAAAATCAATACAAAAAGGAAGGTGCACTCAAAGAGGCCCATTTAGTGACTTGAACAGCTAACTGTACCAGTATTGCTACCTCCTCCTTGGCAAATGTTATAGTGGAAGAGTCAGTGTCAAATTTACACACAATTCCTGGTCTTTACAATTAATCTGAAAAAATAGTTCTGCTAGCATAATTATTTTGAGCTCTAAATAAGGACCATTTGACAATCATCCCATTCATGAACAGCTTCCATACAAGATGACCAGCCCTTAAGGTCCCTTAAGGGAGAATCAGTTCCTGGCATGCAGTACTATAGTGAAAACTGCCATATAGATATTCAGCCTAACAAATCAATCTTGGTTTGGTGTTAACAGAGGAAATGGAAGAAACAGAGAGGGTGTTTTAGAGTTTTGGCTCTTTGCACTGTGTGATGGACATCTCCAAGGCCTTGTGTCTCTGCAAGCTGATCTGTTGACAAATGCTTGGGCCTGGGCAAAGCCTGACTCAACCAAATTGAATGGTGTGGACAGAAAGGATCCTCCAGGCAGGCCCGACAGCAAGGAAGGAGCCTGAATCAGCACTGGATGCACACTTAGTGCACCTGCTGGAAACCTGTAGTGTATTACTGTGTAATACAAGACTGAGGCTTGGATGTATAGACCAACACTTTTCATGGCCACAGGCCAAATTCCAGCTTAATCTATTGCAGTGTACCATTCTTAAGGTACAGGCAGCTACTGCCAGTGCACACAAGCAGTGGTTTTGTTAGCAGTAGTGTAGCTCTTTGCACTGGCGAGCTAGAGAGAAAATTCATTGACAGGCAATGGGACCTCCCTGACAAGATGCTGACGTTGCCTCTGCCCAGAGTTGAGGTGAGGGGGAACTAGATTTTGTAGCATGCACATCAATCCCTCCCTCATTCAGAGCCCCAGCAAGGCAGTTTCCCTGTAAACCTTCCATGGCTCATCCCACAGACCTGTTTTTGCAATGCTCAGAGGATAGCACCTGGGCAGGCTGAAATGTGTTCTGTTTTGGATATATCCCATTTGCTGTTTCAGCCTGACTTTGAGCAGCTCTGCTCCCTAAGTCAGCTTCAGATTTGGCATCTACAAGTGTAGAGCACCATGGCATTACATCCCACACTGTCTGAGACCAGGACCTTGTGCCAACTTTCTAGCTGTTAGGTGAGGCTGGAACTGTAGCTCTGTATTGTTTAGGATTCAAAGGAGGGTTTCAACGTCTGCTTAAGTTGTGTTCAATGAGTCTGCTACCAAGCCAGGAAAAATACAACTTTCCCCATGAATGCTACAGGTAAGTCTCCAGTCCTAAAGCTGAGGCTTTAACTCCTACACAGCCTGTGCAGGTGTGAGGTGTTTCAGGGCTTCTGTCCCCTCCCTGTCTGATAAGGTGCATAGTACCACGAGAACACACATTGCACAGTTGTACACTGCGACTACCCAGATGCCATGAGCCACAAGAAAAGGAAACAACATGGTCCTACTTGTTTGCCACGTTTTCCAGGTCTTCCTATAGGTCCTCTGTGTCCTGGTACTCCAGATTGTCCCTTTGGGCCCATCTCTCCCTTGGTGGGTGCAGAGGGAAGGAAGCAGGATGTAAGTACATGGTTATACCTGCCTTATACAAGACATCATATAGACAGTGCATTCATTCCTCTAGATAATGCTGGAACCACTTTCTCAGAAATCCAAAATGATAATAAAATATTTTAAAACAAGAATAAAGTAAAAAATATCTCTTACAATTTATCCATATTTGCCTGAAAAATTCTTTCCTAAAAGAGAGGCCAAATGTTCTGAGCATGTTCAGAACATACTGTGAGCATTCTCAGCATGTTCTGAGCATATTCAAGTTCAGAAACATTCTCAGAGACCAAAACTGATCCCTTGGCAGTATCTTGCTTTACTGCTAAGGTACATGTGTAATAAAATCACTCAGGGAAAAGGAGGTGAATTCACTTATTTTCTAGCCTCCTTAGAAATAACTATTATTTCCTTATCCTACATTCTGAGATAATATGTGATTATATAATAAAATTATCCTCTTTTAGGCTTTCCATCCATAGGCCAACATCTGAATTTTTATTGTCATTCAGGTACAGAAAAATGATGACAAAAAGTGGTCAGGGTTATCACTGTTATTTATAGAGTTGCCGTTTTGATTCAGCATATCAAGAAGGAAGTATTTATTACCTTCAGATGAATAAATCCTAAACAATTAGGGAAGCTATGAATCTATAATCAAGACTTTGAATATGTTAAACAGGAGGAAGAACCTGACTAAACCAATGTTCTGGATCAAAAAGAAACACATCTCAGAGTTTCCTTCTAAGGAAAAAATACTAAAGAATTTGTTCAAATCCAAGAAGCATTTGTCATTGAGTCAAGCAAGAATTTTAATGTCTTATACTTTCCAGGATGTCCTTGAAGTCACTCATTGACTGTATGTCAGCACTTAACACAATTTCCCAACACGTTACACCCACTTACTTTTTGTCCCAGCATTCCAGGGAAGCCTATTTCTCCCTACAAAGTAAAAGGAGAAAAATAATCAAGAAACATTGAATAGTCTTTGACAACACAGTACATTCCTTGGAAGAAAGAAAATCAAGTGTCATGTATTGATATCAGTTAAAAAAACTCTGCACTGTGATTCAGCACAGCGGCTGATGCAGTAGGTGATGTATAAGCAGAATTTTGCTGTAAAGTACCTTGCATGGTAACACTACCCTTGTGTCTGATCCTCTGCCACGTGCTTCCACTCCTCCAGCAAAAACATCTCAATTGTGCTTTTGTCTACAAACAACAACCTTGCTACCTGGACAGCTTCCAACACCTGTGCCTGGGAAGGGCATTTCTCCATTTACATCAAAAGCATTTTAGTTTTCCTTTCTTAGTTAAAAGAACCCCCAGGCCACAAATCTTACACCACCCCCCTACCCCTGCCCAACATGATTGTACCACTAGCTAAAAGCATTTTGGACAGCTGCAATGGTCTCGACTGCACAGGCCAGGAGAGGCTGATGTTACCTCCAGGGAACAGCTTCCCCATAGCCCTCCCTTCAAGTAGCACCACTGCCTTCCCTGCCACTCTTGCCATTCCAGGAAGATGCCTCCAGCCCTCCTTCCCTCATACTGCTCCTATTTTTGGCTATCAAAGTACATTAGTCCTCATGTGCAGGTTCAGGTAAAGCTCACAGCCATTTGGAAAAGAAAATTACCGGATCTCCTTTGACTCCTTTGTCACCCCTGTCACCTCTGGAGCCCTGGAGAGACATAACAGAGTGACAACGGTTTAATTACTACCATTTCATGAGGAAGCAAAACAGATTTCTCCTACATGAGGAGTTACTTGGAGTCATGCAGAATACAGTAGTATCTTCAGAGAGGTATTTGTTAGATACCCTAAAATATTTCCTTATTACTTTCACTGATATTATAGCAGAATTAAGAATAAGGCTTGTAGGAAAAGGGGCTCATTGTCCCCATATAGTTACTTTAATATGTGCTTTCCTGGACATAATACTTCCAAACTTGATTTTTTATCTCATTTGGCTGCATCCAAGTTCAGATCCCACTGTAAGATCCTACACTAAAAACTGTCTCTGTGCCAAAGTGTATATAGCCTAAATAAACAAGACCAACAACTAAGGTCTATTATACCCATACAGAAGGGGAAACCGTAGTGAGGTGCACTGTAGTAACTTGCTCACACAAAGACAGGGCGTGAAACTTGCTTCTCCAGCATCCCAGCCCAAGTCACAAGACCGTGCTCCTTCTCTGTGTTTGTTTTCATTTCTCAGTGGGACCTTAGGCTTTACTTCATCACAATTCAATCTCATTTCTACAGTTGCTTTTTTTTTCTACAAAACTGCTTCCAGTTGTTTAATTATACATTACTCTATTGTTACACTGACCTTTTCTCCTCTAGATCCAGGAAAACCCTAAAGGGAATGACAGAAATTTTAATGCTTCTTTCTTTCAAGATCACCCAAGAAGCTGGACTTTCAAACTTTAACATGAAGAAAAAGAACAAAGCACAAATAATTAATTGCATCAACTCATGAGTGCAGATGAATATTTATAGCTTCTAAAATTGCACTAGAAACAGAACTATGAAATGTGAATTAAAGGCAAGATGACTCAGCCCAAAAGCCAATGTGAAAAAGTCAGGTAAAGCCAGCGGGTTTGATATTGCTTAAACATTGAAATTCATCTGAAAAGCCAACATGAAAAAAGCCAGGTAAAGCTAGCAGGTTTGATGTTGCTTTAAAATTGAAACAAGGTAAATGCAATGTAACTGAAAGTGGATAAAGCCTTAGATGCCACAATTAATAATATAAAATACTTTTAACAATAATCTTCAACTTCCTCATTTTTGGGTGGGGTTTTATGTGTTGTGTTTTGTTTTGTTACTTTTACCCCAGTGAAACATTCTTAAAGTATACTTAAGTGATGTTCTAATGTGAAGATTAATATAAAATGGGTTTCTCTTTAAGAAACCTACAGTAGATAATGGTGTTCTGTCCTTTTTTTCAGTGCTTTGTTTGAATAAACTGAATGCACAATTTTTTTCAAATACTTTAACATGTTGTGGCTTAGATTTGTAAAGGCAGAGGCTATGCTATAGACAATGGTGTACGTGTACTAGAATATCCTGACCAAACTGTGCTCACTGTCCAACTGTCAATACATATGCTGAGTTTTAGTAGAGGACCAAAATGATCTCAACAGTCTTACAAGGTGGGTGGAAAACACTGCAGAGATGATTTAATGCTGCAGACATACTTAAGAACTCCAGTTTCCTAGTGGGACACAATTATATACGAGCTTTGCTTGTAAAACAAATTTATGCATTACAATAATTTATATCAAAGCATTTTTATGAAAAGCCAAAACTAGAGCCAAGCCCAACCAGACAACATAACCTTGCTTGAAGGAGAACATATCTTTTTAGCAGTATTAGAAAAGATATATCTTGATAAATGCTTTCCGGCAAATTCATGAGGGAAGCAGCTGTCAGCAGAGTGTTAGAAACCAATGTCTGAAAATGCAGCATTTGGTTAACAAACCTTGGAGCCCATTGGTCCTCTTGTACCTGGCAATCCCATCACACCCAACTCTCCCTTTTCACCCTAAAGGGGTCAATAAAGAGAGTTATTGATTGTGGCTCTCTGATGAGGTAATACTTGAATGTCTGACACTTTAGCTGTTCAGGTTTTATGTCAAATTTGAGACTACCCTGACCTTGGTGTGGCATTGTAGTCAAAGGTCTAAATATCAATTGTACTCTGCTTGAGTCCTCGTATGTTATCTTATTTTTTAATTTGCTTTTTCTTGGGTGCCTAACTTGTGCTTCAGTTTTGCCAGATGCTATTAAAGGACGGGCAAGCAAATTATCAGCGTCAGTGCAACCTTTTACTGCATGAAGGTGCATTATCTCTACCCAGCATGACTTCCAGCTTCCATGAGTTGAAGAAAGGTATTTTGCTTCAAGCCTTTATGGCTTGAGGAGCCATAGTGACTACTTTTACTGTGGTTCTGAGACATCATGTGTTTTATGGTAGCTTGGAGCCAGAAGATCGTGAAAAGGCTTTACAGTAACTTCTCTGGCTGATGTCAGCTAATTATATCCAGCACGAAATACAGAGTAGTCCCTGCAGATATGCAGCAGCACTACCAGCAGAATACAGTTGACCCTCATTCTCCTTTGGCTTTCACTGTCATAGAATGGAGAGGATTTTCACATTGTCTGCTGCCCCAACAGAAGCTCAGAAAAGTCTTGAAGAAACAATTTAAGATAAATATTGGACCATGGCTGTGTAAAAGAAAGACAAGAAAAGGAAGGAGACCCAGATGAAGAAATGAAGGTGCAGAGATGAGAATGAGGAAAAAACCTCAAACAGCAGCTCATTGGAGATTTACAACAAGAAGAGAATGCAGCAAATAACTACAGTGAAGATGAGTATCAGGAATTTGGGGAGGTCAGAGATGAGAAGAGAATAGAAAGAGAGACAGAACCAATGGAAACAAGCACAGAGATCTGTTGGCCTCTATTTGACAGGAGCCTTCATCAACAGGCAGGAAACCAAAATTTATAAACATCAGAAGAAATGAAAGTGAGAACCCATCTAAAGAACAGGAGTCAGGTATCAGAGGAGAAATGCAGAAGAATTGGAATCAAACAGTAAGTAGGACTTGTAGTCTATAGCAAGAAGTATTACTACTGAAAGTGAGGGATGCCTCTAGGAGTGCTATGAAAAAGCATAACAATAGACAAAGAGGAGCCAAAACCAAAATTAGGAAGACTTCTTAAATAAAACTAGAGCTTTTATAAACAAAAGGCCAACTGAATGAGTTTTATGACTGCTCTGCTCTCAGTACTAAGAGTGTGATTGAAAGAGGTAGTTGGACCTCCCTTCTACCTTCACTGCTCCCACTGTGGGAAATCATAGCACATAAGACATTTGGAGGGGACACCATTTCCTATTTCACAGTTCAAAGTGAACATTGTCTCCTTTTAAGTACATATGCTGTTGTTCCTTGCCTACATTCCCCCATACTATAATATGATGTTCTTCATCTAACATAGCTGTGAAGAGCTTGAGGGTCTGTTTTCCAGATGTGGCTTGAATGCAGAAGTCATCTACTATTATTCCCACAGTAGCAAGAGCTGCTGCATCACATCCTCTGCAGTAGGGGCACTGGCCTTCACAGAGCAAATGAAGAATCCAAGACCTACAGGAAAATGCAGCTTTGAACTAAACATTGTGTGCAATCCTTTTGCCTGATGCCTGCTGAAGTAAAGTAAGTAATCTCAAAAGTCCCAGTAGAAACTCCATATACTGTGGTTCCTGTGAAGATCTGAATACCTTTTGCATAAGATAATACTCAATAAAAGACTGTCATGCAATGGCATTTTTATAATAAATGTAGATGAAGCGACCACTCTGTAGTAGCAAAGTGTGTTCTGCCATTTCTTCTGCTGTTGGTGATTAAAAATCACAGTAATGAATGCTTGTTTGAATGGGAATGAACTTCAAAGATGTGATCAGCAATCCTCATGGTTTGTAATCTCTTTCCCCTGATACCAGCCTGATATTTGATCACACAGGCACACAGTTATGCTGCCAAGAAGAGCACATTCAGGCAAAGAGATTATCATAAAGGACAGTCATAAAGATGATGATCAATTTTGAAACACTGATTCTTGTGATTGTGAGGCACGAGTGGTTATCAGTGAGTCTTCATAAAATTGGTTTTCAACTTCCCTTTGACATATTTTAGTCAACATAAGTAGTGCTACAGGGACCAGGCTGATGGCAGAGTAACCTAACCCTAGACTGAGCAGGTCTTTGCAGAGCAGTGTAAGAAATGGGAGAAGCACAGAGTGTCCTTGCACTGCTGCAGCTTCCCAGATTCCAGCAGACAGTCATTTACAGACTTCCTGAGACAACTGTTCTGTTCAAATCACAATGTTGAGCAGGTTATTCCATGTGAATTTTAGTCTCACCTTCGGTCCCACCGGTCCGGGCCATCCTACTGGTCCTGGCATCCCAGGGACACCTGAAGGACCTGGTCTACCCTTGAACGGAAAATATTGATTACAATGATTCATGTAACATCATTCCTACACACAGGCTTCCACTGCACACAGAAGATATGGAGGAATAAAGTCTTTTCAGGAAAAGACTTGCAAATGCAGGTTTTTAAATACAAAGCCCACTATATTATGTTCATAATACAGTTTGTGTTGATTGCACCAGAGGCAGTGTGGGCTCACAGAAATACCAGGTTAAGCTGCTTCAGGTAAGTAGATCAGCTACATAATAAATCTACATGCAATCAGAATAATAATCCTAAAACTCCAGTATCAATAACTTAAATCCTCTTTTCATTTAATAATATGATATAAATCAAAAAGACCTATGTGTAATTATATCAGTATGAATCAAATTTACCTTAAAAATGGAACCAAATCTCTAAGATATTCCTATTTTTATTTACTATTATTCTTATTATGAATGTTCTCCTGTTATTATCTATAACTGCTTATCAGCTACTATATGGCTAGCAATAACTACATACATACAGTTATTTATCTATTTTATTTACTGTCTGTAAATCCTCTTTGAGTATCTCCTAAAATGCATAGTGCTGCTGCTTTATGCCACTTGACAGTATGATCTTAGAAAGGTCATCATGATACTTGGTGACCTCCCATGAGCTAGACAGCTTTCAGCATGAGCTGTACTATTTTATTTCCAACTTGAGCAACTTCTCTTGTGGAACCTACTATTTTTTGTCAGGAGAGTAAATACTGATGTATTGTCTTTAAGGTTTGTGCTATTTTGTAGGTTGGTGGGTCACTTTGAGACATTACTGTTTTGAATAACATGAACTTATATAAGTAGCATTTTTGTCTACTCTAGGACATTTACAATTTAGATTAAAGAAAAATCCCTCTTCTGTTTATGTGTTTTGTATTTACTGGAGTTACTGATTGGTAGCTGGTGTTAAAATCCTTAGCATATTATTAGAAGAGGGTTGAAATCCTTGGTATATTATTAGAAGGGTACTTGTTTTCCTGGTTAGTGACCACCCCCTGCATATCTCTGATTTCATCCTGCATTCTGTCTTCTTTGAAAGTTAATTAGATTAAATGGAGGTACTTAGTGACTGAGATAATGAATTCTGTTTCATCACATATAGGGGCACATATTTTTGTAGTCAGCAGATTGCATTGGTGCCAAAACTCTGTAAGTGTAATCATTAATGGTTATTCTTCCTTTGGGGGTATTTGTCTGAGCCTTGTTTAGACTTTGGAGGAATAAAAAGTTAGATTTTGCTTTGGTCTTTTTTTAATACACCTTTTATGACATCTAACATACTCTGCTTCCCCTGTCCACAGAGACGCAATTCAGGTAATTTCCCACTCTGTTTCAATTGTCCGCCAGAGCCACATACTTTTACTAAGGGAATTTATCAAATTCAAACCATTTGGGGCAGTTCTCCAAGCCAGAAGGCCCTGCTCTCCAGCCCTGCACCCAGAGCTCTCTACCACCCACCGTGGGTACTAGGGAAAGCCACACAAAGAGGTTAAACTTCAGTGTTACCTCATTTTTATTTAACTATTGTCTGAACCCCCTCTTTGCCAGCCAGTATGTGCCAAGCATTAGATAGGTTTCTGAGACAGCACCTTTGTTCATACCTTTCTTCCTGGCCTGCCAATCTCCCCCTGCCAGAGAAAGGAATATATTAGTCTCATAGGCAACGCACAGAGCACAGTGGCTCAATAGTCAATGCATTTATATTAAAAAGATAAATAAATATTGGGAATATCTTTGTGTTCAAGACTTTGCTTCTAGAGGTAAAATTAGAAGAATTATTTTAACAGAGCTTCTTGGCCTTTCCTGTGTTCTCAGCCCTAAATCTAGTCATTCCCTTGTATAACAAAGTATATAATTACACACCCAGCTTCATCATGCAGCAAATGCTTTGCAGATCTGAAGCCATAACTTAACACATAGTCCAGTTTTAATATTTGAGCTGACTCATACAATTAACACTGCATGGGAGAGCTCTGCTTCTCACATCCTCTCAGAGGGACAGGGCATTTAAATGCTTTTGGAATAGTAAGATCACCGACTTCTGCACCTGAGCCACTTTCTTAACGCATACTCTAGTTAGAGACAGTTACCATGAGAAGACAAAAAAAATATTTCAAGACTGAAAACACTGAAAGATGAAGCTTTAAATTATAGCTTCAAACCAATTCACAGCTTTACATTCAATTTAAAGCAAATCCCTAAGTCCATAAGGCCCACCATTCACTAAATAGACAAGGAAAAAAGGGAACACCCTCCTCCTCCTTTCTTTGCCCCTCAAAACCACACCAAACTCCATAACAAAAGACACTTACTTTCTCGCCTTTTGGTCCCATTATACCAGGAATTCCTTTTGGACCCTAGGGAGAAAAATTCTGTTATTAAGCTGCATTAGTAAGAGGGCACTGGTGGTTGTCTTCCCTCAATTCTTGACGCCATAGATGTCTCCTGGGAGCAGTGTGATCCCACAAGGTTGGGGTGTTGGATGTAATGGCTGAATGTGGCCTCTAAATGCCAGATCTATGCTACTGCTGAATGGGAGGCTGGAGAGTTGGACTGACATGAAAACTGCAGGGACATCTTTTTGATGAAGAAGACTAGCAAGAAAAGAAGACCTGGGACAAAGGAAAGATGAGAAGTTATTGTATTCCTGAAGAAATAGTGAGAAGGAGGACATGGAGACACCGCATCAGCTGGCAAAGGAGGTCAGCCAACAGGGTGGCAAGGGAAGTGGCATAAAACACATGGGATAGGATGTGCGGTGTGGTATGTACATGGAGGATCCCCACCACTTCTGAATCCTGAAGACATTTCTCTCTCTCAAATGAGGCTCACTCTCCTTTCAGGAGACTTCTTAATCCAGGGAGACCTTGAACTCTATCTCAGGGGAAAAAAAAATAAAATTAAAAAAAAAAAAAAAAGTTTTGTTTCTAGAATGCTTCAGTTCATAGATCACCTTTTGTTTTTGAATGACTAAGGAAAAAAAAATCCCATGAGCCTGCACCAGTAGAGCACTGGATTCACCACACAAACTACTCACGTCATGTTTGGATCCTGTCTGTCTTATACTGCCCAAAACATGATGCAAACCGAACATGAAGGAGCAAAGTGTATCCTCAAATACAAATTACTCCAACTATCTTTGTCAGTTTTGGTTTTCAATAGTGTCAATCAGAATGCATCCTATTACAGTCAGAGACAAATTTTATTTCTTTCATTTTACCTCAGGTTACACCTGGGGGGAATTATATTCTGAGTTATATGGTTACAAATTTAACTCTTCTTCTCATGAAAAAACATCAAAATTCATCTCTGACTCAACAGTATGAGGTTTTACAAGTCCTTTAAAAGCTGTGCAAGCTACATCAGAAAAAAATTCAGAAGTACTTAGATTTTTTTTTTTTATATATAGGCAGCATTTCTTTTCAGGTAACCATTGTCATAAAAGTATTGCCCAGGGGACTGCTGGCTCTAACGTTGTCCTGTTATAAGACACACTCCAGTAATTCATAATTAAAAATTCCAAAGCCATGTTAAACCCATCCTACTGTCTGCTGTCATTACCAAATCTGCCAGACTACTCTATTTTAAAATGTTCTTGGAGGAATCACAGATTGTTTGCTTGCAAGATTAATATTATATATAGCAATGAATCATATAGAAAAATAGAATTAGTATTACTGTTCTTTCAATTTAAGGCAGAGAGAGTATTAAGAGGATACTTTTTAAAAAAAAAAAAAAAAAGACAGTCTAGTGAAGACTGAAATAACAGCTTCTTTCACATGTTCTGCAACTCTTGATCATGGCCAATCACACTGCAGGGCTGTTTCATAATGCAGAGAAGACTTTTCTCAATACAGGACAAGTGCTTCCTGTTGCTTCTCTCCTCAGCCTCATCATTCACGTGCATCTCAGCAAAGACAAAACGGCAGAACAATAAAGTTAAGATTCATAAAACAAGACTTTGTGTCTTTCATATTGCAACTTCTAGACAAATACCTTCTGAACAATTGACTTACAAATAATTAAAGCTACGATTTTTGGCACATAACTGAACCTTTACTGTGATGTACTGTCCATAGTTTTTAAAAATAGTATTTGGGTGTTTGTTAACTTCTCCTCCAGCTGCCAAAGACTCAGCCACAGCTTTGCTGCAGCGAAGGTCCAGTGCCATGTCTGCTATTAGCTTTACTGTAATAAAACTGGCACCCAGGGGCTCTGAAGAAGATCACTGTCCCAAAGCACCAGTCACCAGCACAGATCAGGACTGCCTGTGCCCCAGGAGGAACTGGAAATACCTCTCCATGAAAGCTTTCATTTTTCTTTGGAGGGAACAATGTGGAATGAAAAGGCAGATGGATGATCTCCACACTACAAAGATGTTTGCAAAAAAACCTTTCCCCTAGAGGTGGACCATTTCCTCAGAACTTTTTTGACCTTCATCAGAAGACTTCTGAATGTACAAATTGTAGAAAATTAAATGGGAGGTCAAAAAGGTTGGCCCAAGTGTACCCAGCAAGTCAGAGGCAGAGATATTGCAGGTCAAGATGGGAGATGCCACAACTGAATCCCATACCACTGACCTCCCAAGGCCCCTCCTTTTTTCTGATGTTTACTGTAGGTGTTTGCCTTCTCAGGGATGTATTCCACTAACATTCAAGTTTTTTGCACGTCTTGTGCATCCACTTCACGGGCTCTTTCCCTCACATAAAGAACAGGGTCTAATGCAGAGAAAAAAATGACAGAGAGCCTCTGAAGGAAGTGATGGCACCTGTGGGATATTTGATGAGTGCTACCTACTGTAAAACTCCACAGAAATGAAGGATGAACTTGAAACTGATGGGAGCATGCAAGGCAGGGCGGAGAACATAAGGTAAAAAGCCTACATGATTCATGCGTGTTCATATCAAGATGAAATTAAGCCAGAGCTTGGTATGTTTATTACACAGTAAAAAGCATTTGCAGATGTTTTACAGCTTTGTAAGGGACCAAGTGAGGGAATGATGTGGTTTAGTGACAACTGCACCACTTACCTGGGGGCCAGGAGGCCCTGCAGGGCAATGCAATTCGGGTAGAGAGGAAGTCTGTGTTATCTGGAGCTCCTGACACAACTCTTTCACATCCAGGGAAAGCAGCTTCTACATAACATAATAAATGTGAATGAACATGCAGCCTACTGGAGAAATGAATAAAAACACACCCACCAAATGATACAGCCTCAAGGGAGTTTATTGACTTCTTTCACTGGGGTTTGTCACAAGGTTATCTTCACAGATGCTTGGACATTAGCACTTCAGCATAGCGTCCTGCCCCAAGCTTCCTCCTCCTCTTATCCCAGAGGCACATCACAGCAGGGCTGCCACATGCCTCTCCCAGCCAGTGTGGGACCCTGGCCTATTCTTAGACCTGACCCTGCTCTCCCTGTCCTACATTACCAAGTAGCAGCTCCTCTCCAAAAATAACATCTTTGCTCTAATAATAGAGAATATGTTCTGTGAGGGTATAGGCATGAACTTCGCTCCCAAAGATGCTAACCCATAGGCATGAATTCACTGGAGACCAGAGCCAATTACTTTAATGATCAATGAATGCCTAATGTTTTGACTTCAAAATTAGGCTTGCATGAGTAAACTGGCTTATGTATGTCCTGTGACAAAAGAGATAACCCTGGAAATGCGGATAAATACTGAACTAGAAACACTGGGTCAACACAACTGATCTTCAGCTTCTAAGTGAAAAGCCATTTTCCAGAAAAGCTCCAACTAGAAACTCGAAAGCACAAACTGCTCATAATGAATTCATGTGGCTTCCACCCTTAAAACTACTTAGTTTCAGTTTATGTTTTCTGTGGAGGAGATGCTGTGAAGGGTGGTTTCATGCTCAGAGTATTTTCTGTGCTGCTTGGGGTAATCTTAGGAACTCTGATCCAAATCTCATCCTCACTGAAGGATTACACCAAATTCCCAAGGAGATCTTGTCTCTGGGTCTCCTTTCATGAAAATCAAAGGAAAAGGAGGGGAGGGCATGAGGAAAGGGGAAGGGACTAGATTTTGGTTTGTCAGCGATAGAACCCTGAGCTCAATCCTGATCTCTTTGAAGGCAATGGAGGAATTAACACTGTATTTTCTTGGGTTAGTTCTTGTCAGGTGTCTTACTAATCATTGTTTACATAACACTAGAAATAATTGCAGTATTTATATATGTTAAATGAATGACTTAAGACACGGGAGTTACTGAGTAGGTAAAAAAATTCTTAATGTTGGGATAGAAAATATATTGGAGTTAACTGACTCTGGCAATAATAGTAATTAGGCAAATTGCTGTATCGTGTACCCATCGTATCCTGTATGTTGCATATGGTAACAGGTGTATTGATGCATATGATGTAGAGAGGGTATGTGCATAGATGGGTGAGTGAAAACTCCATACAAGCAACTCAAACATGTCTGGCTTTCTGCAAAATTAAATGATAGGAATAGATTCCATAGGAGGATTTCGGGACCTTCATTTCATCTACTGGGTAAGGCAAATGTGATACAAAACAGAACACATATATCATGTATGCCCTGAAATCATTGTGCAGGATGGAAGATTGCCCTTCTGTCCTTAGCATTGCCATTTCCTTTAGTTCAGGAAAGCTGCCAAAACAGTCAGGTGAATATTTTAATTCAATTGAATTAACTGTCTGAACAAACCCAGCCTTGTTTCACCCCTTGAGCTATTCGAGATTTACTTCAAGCCCCAGTCTGAGATCTTGAATGATTGTCCTAACAGAGATGTATCAACACAGTCAGAGATGCTTGCCACATGACACGATAAAGCAGTACTTGACAGTCTGCTTCAGTCTTTGTCATACATAAAAATTCATGTAAAAAGAAAAGAAAGGCTCCTGGGCCACACTTACAGAGCTCCAACTGTGCCTGAAGAGCGGTGGTGGAAACAGGGGTGGTGGAGGAGGGCCGAGGAGGCAGCACGCTCTGTGGTGGAGTTGTTTCTTCTGTTCCAAACAAGGGAGATCTGTTCAATACAAACACTCATCTGTTCTCTTGAAGACCACAAACATTTCCTACAGAGTGAGAGGAGTTTCCATTCCACATTATTACCCTACATCCTGTGTGCATTGATTGCAATTTTGTAATCCAAGCAGGGATTTCAGAACCCGGGTGGTACCTTAAGTCTAGGACTTCCTTCTTGTGCTGAAGGCTATGCAGAGTTTTAAGGTCTTAATGTGGCTATGACACAGGCTGATTTTGGAAGCTTTCATATAGGAAACATTGGAAAATAGATGGAAATATTTCTTGCTTTCTCTCCCTTCTGTTCCAAAAGTGTATTAGAAATGACATCTTCCAGTTCCCATTACAGCCCCCATGCCACCAGCACAGCACTCCATGCTGTTGCCCACCAACCGGACCGAATTGCTTCAGGGACTTTTGTGACAACAGAATTAAGCAACAACAGTTGCTTAAATTCCCCTGGGACTGAAACCAGGTTACCCTATTTCTGATTCGTGCATCATCCCTAAAAATGATTTAGATGATAGCTTTGTCACTGGCTGACTGGTAAGGAAGGATCTCAGTTGTGTTTGGCAATGTATTTAACCTTTTCCAAGAGGTAAACTTCCATCAACAATATACGAAGCTGTGAACAAAGATTCAGAGAGAAATAATGTGAAGATTATGCATTTATACTGTGGGTTTTTTTTTCTGAATCTATTTACTCCTTGGGAAATACATCTCTGATCAGGGTGGGGGCCTTCTGCAAAGATTCTGCCAAGGACGGTAAACATTTATTTATGTTTGTTGGCTTCTTCCTCTGGTTAGTGGCAGCTGGAATGGGTGTCTGTGAACTGAAGGTTGGCAGGGAGCCAAATACAGGCAGGAAGAAAAGCCTATGGTGATGTATTTGATATTAATAGAAAATCTCTAAATTAAGTTTCTAGGAAGACAAACCTGACAAAATTGCTAGATTTGTGTGTAAATCAATCGCAGGATGGATGTTAGTCACATCCCAAGGTAAAGCAAATTTTCTAAGGGGCAGAGATACTTCTAGTTTTTCAAATGTCTCAGAAAATATATTGTATCAGTTCCACTGTTCCACATTAATGGGGACAGCATTTTCTCAGCCCTGATGTACAGAAAAAGATCTGCCCAGAGGAGCATGATTCAGCAACGTTCAGTCGTAGTTTATGTTATCCAGATTTTTTTCTCTATCAAAACACTTTTTGTGATGATACCTTTGAGAGATAAGTCAAAGTCTGAAAGGGTTCATAATGAAGACTCCTTAACTTTTCCTTACAAGTTTGAAACTCAAGCAAAAACTTTCAATTTAAGAGAAAGGTAGAAGATGTATAATAAAAAAAAAAAATGTAGATTTGTTATTTTGTGTAAAGATTTAACTACATACCAAAAATGCCAATGCCCTTTACAAGGTAACAAAGATATGAGTTTACTTATTTCCAGCTCTCACAAGAAATAAAATACAAAAATAAGTAAAGTTAAGTATTTGTAAGTGAAGTTGATGTTTCATTAAGCACCACATGTCATTGTATGGATTTTATAATTGTGATAGGTCCAAGATGTACAACCATGACAATATTGGCTTGGTTAATATCACAACAGGGTTACCTTGACAGTCTTACAGGCTCCCTGCCAATGCAATGTATATTTTTAGGTTCCAGGTTAGCTTTGTTTGCTAAACACATCTTCAGAATACTCCAGTTCACATCAGTGGAAAAAATCCCAGACCAAGAATAGGACTGTCATAGTTTTCTGTGAAATATGAAGACCCTGCCTACACAGAGCGCATGTTTACATATCATGTATGGAAACTGCTCTTTCAACAGCTTCAGTATCAAAGAATGTACTTGATAAGAGGAGGAAGACAAAATGAAAAACTGCAGCTAGGACCTAAGTGGCAGATGTTTTCAGAGAACACAACTATACTAGTCAGCTTTAAAACAGAAAATCTTTACCATTTTTAAACTCAAGCTATTTTTGCAGTCTAGACTATGCTAATCTAGTTCAAGAAAGTGACTATATAAATCTATGGGTATATTGGTAATTGTTGCTTCAGAAAATAAAAAAAATCAGATAAGCTGTTGCAATGTTTAATTTTGTTCCTGCAGACTGCCTTCTTCTGATCATAGCTGGCATTTGGGAACTCTTATCCAAGATGGTCCAATGCAGAGACGGTAAGAAGCCTTTCTCAGGATGAGTCCCCTGGAGAGGGGCTTAAATGATGTAACTGAGCCCTCCTAGAGCTGATCCTAGAGCTGACCTTCGACCCCACAAAACCCCACAGCTGCAACAGAGGTATCAGAGAAGAGCTGTCCTGGGTTTAAGTTAGATTTGCAGGATTTCATTGAAAAAAATCATAAGTAAACCATGAAAGTAGCTTTTATCCTAAAATCACAAAGCTGTAGGCCAAATGTCAGGAGGAAAGGACAAGAAAGGAAAGGGATACTTAACATGTGTTTCCCTTTCTATTTGCAGCCACATTCATCCAGCAATCCCTGATGGAAAGCCAAGCTGTTATCCAAAGGCTTGTCACCCTGACAGTAGCACTGGTGGCCTGACTAGCTTGTGACAGGCAGGACTTTGCTAGATGGAGACCTCTGAATGCTGACACTCCATCACAGGTGTTTCTCCCACTTGGATGGCACTCAGAATCAGTAATAAATAAGCTGGGCAGACTAGTCAGTTAATGAATGTGGGCTTGTCCAGCTGAAACAGAGACTGTTGTCTGCTTTGTTGTTGTTCATTCAGGCTCTTCTTAAACTCCTTGCAAGGAGAGCAGCTGACCGGGGGTCACAGACAGCTGGTACCATTCTGTACGTCTATTGTAAAGTCAATGAAGAGCTTTTCCCTTTTAAGTTAGAAAAGTTTAAGAGCTTGTCAAAGGTGCCTATAAAGAGACATATAGGTAAAAATCCTTTATTTATACAGAACAAATAGGAGTATTGAGGTCTCCTTTAAGACATGCATCAGCGTTAAGAATACACACTTCTTTAAAATGTGTTTTGTAAAGCTTTGTGAGCCAAAATGTGACTTAAGGACATAGAAGCAGAGCTGTGAACACAGCTCATGTTTGGAGCTGGGTCAGACTATCAGGTTGGCAAATGGTCTGCATCTCTCAGTAACCTTTTGAACTTAGACCTTATAGCTGGTGGCCTAAATATATCTTCTACTATAAACCAGCTAATATAAATATGCCAAAGAAATATATCAAGCCCTACAGCTTAGGCAATCAAATCTGCTTGGAGGAGGTGGTGACCCATGAAGTTCCCATGGGATTTACAGGATGAGATGTGGGACTGCAGTTCTCCCCTACTTCTGGTTTTCTCTTGCTTGAAATGAGGCTCCAGAGTCTTTAAGGAACACAGCAAAGCCAATCAGAAATTAATTCCTCATGTTTCTGACAGAAAATAAAAAAAAATCCATCTGAAACCTTGCAAATTTCTTTTCAGATAAGGAAAACTCATGAAAATTTGAAAATGCTCTGGTTTTATTCCCCAAAGTGTCTACGGGCAGTGGCAGCAGCAATGTGTACTTAACTATCTGGCTCCCACTCAGAAGCTGTCATAAAAAATAAATAAATAAATAAATGTATTTAAAATCAGTCAACGTTCAAAAAGCTTGAGAATAGCACAAACCCTGGCACACTGCCTGGACGGTGGAACTCAGTGTTCACCCAGCTGGAGCAGCAAGGACGCTCTGTCCACACCTATTATTCGTCCCGCATCCCTCAGCATCTCCTGGTACCTCCTGTGAGCTCACAGGCAGTGATGCCCCAAGTAAGCCCTTCACAGCAGAAGATGGCTGCATCTTTGCAGGTCAGCCTTAGAAAACACTGGAGAAAAAGTAAGATGCAGGAAAGCAAAGGGGCATGTGAGATTTCTAAGCGAGGGAAAGGCCTTTTGCTCCCTATACACAAATATTTCAGCTGTTTGATCTGTGTGCATGTGCATGTATGAGAGCAATGCATATGCCAAGGATTATATAGTGTTCTCTCACATTGATTGCAGAATGAAAATTCTGAGATCAGTACAGAAAGCATTTGCTTGGGTTGACCCTGCTCTCCAGCTTCACCAGAACATGAAAATTGTAACAAAATCTGAAGGATGGAACACTTCAGTGGGTTATAATATAGGTTTATAAAACAAACCCATGGCTTATAAATCCTAATAACCACAAAGGGGTTATTTTGTACAATTTTCTTTCTGTTGCTTTCCATTTGCAGGGGTCCAGACTTCTAGACTCTGATAAAGGATGTTGACAATGCTATGTGCCCCCCTTCAGCGCATGAGAATCTGAGGCACAGAGTAGTTAGCCATGGATGACTCAATTACAATGCCAGAAACAGAGTTCCAGTCTGGAAAATCACAGTATCTCATCTCACTCATTTTATGAACCAGATTATAAAACTCAACTGCTTGTCACACCAGAATGATACTAGAAATACTCTAAATAGTAAAGCCGAAAACCTTACTACAACCCATAGAATTAATGCAAGATGGCTGCTGCATCAGCCCCAAAAGACTTCTGCGTATCATTCTCCCACTTTCTCTGTGAGATCAGTAGCAACAAAGCAGAGACACCAGTGCCATCCTTCCCCAAATGCAAACTCATAATCTGCCAGTGTTGGCATGGATCAAAATTGTACTTGGCTTTGATGTTGCTCCACCCTATGCTCAAGACAGACCCAGAAAACCCCTATGAGACTGGGTGTTGCTGTATGCTCAGAAAGACTTTAGATGCCTTTAAATTTCTCTTTGAAACTTTGCTACCATGGACTAAATAAATTCCTCATGACTCCCTCACTGCCACAGATTCACAGACCATCTGGCTTTATTTTCCTGCATCTCACCCCCCCCCCCCCCCCCCCCCCCCCATTGACTTGGTATTGTAAAAAGCCATTATTTTCTTTTTTCACGAAGATTTAAAAAAAAAAAAAAAAAAAAATCAAACCACTGACGCTTTTCTCTGGGTAGAAGGAAAATGATATTGTAGCACTGCTTTCTTTAGACAAAACATCCCCCTTGCCTTGTGTGTATTCCGTGGGCACATGCGTTTAGGCGTATACACTTGCCTGGTCCTGGGAAAAATGGTTAACAGCTTCTTTTCTTTTTCCCCCCACTATCTCAGTCCTCTCCTGCATTCTTCCTATACATCTTCTCATCCCAAATGCCTTTTTACCATTACAGTTATGTGACTACAGAAAGTATCCCCCAGTTTCCTTTTCATTAAAGCAGTTATTCCTTGGAGAGGAGAAAGGAAGAAACAGAACATCTCAGTTTGGATCTGTTACCTCCTGTTTTATTTTTTTTAACTCTTTCTCCTATTTCTGGTCTTCCTCAAAGAATTCCCCCTGTAACTGATGGGCTTTCCCAGCTGTCTTGTACCTACTAAACTGCAACATGAAATAGTTCTCCTGGACATGTCCTGTATGAGTCCTATGTTGCATTACAGCAGAATAAACCCCACGATTTTGCAATCACACCATATCCTAGCACCAAGAGTTAAAGACTGCAGGAATGCATGGCCTATCCTGACAAAATACTTCCTTCTCTATAAACACGAATTATACTTTTTCTGTAGTTTTAACCAGGACTAGCAGTGTCTCTTGCTGCAGTCACACTGCTGGTGCTCCTGTGCCAATACAGATCATCCACAAAAAGCCTGTAGAGGTCCCTTCCAATGCCTAACATTCTATGATTCTATGAGTTCACATGATTTCAGTGGAAACACAAGATTTTTGGGCAGCTTGCATTGCTGTGCTGGAATTTCAGCCTCCAGCTCCCTGTCTAGTCACAATAAAAATCTAGTATTCACTAGCATGTCCAATACCTACGGACTACATATATCACTATGCTCAGTCACAACGATGCAGCATGGACAAGCTTGCTTGAACCAGTTGGGATCTCCATGCCAGCTTCAGTATCTCTTTCAGCTGAGATTCCCTTTTGGACTGGTTGCTGCCTGTTAGAAACATTCATAGGTTACAGAAAAACCTTTAGATCAGTTGCTGCTTCCTTCACCGGAAAGCCAAGCAAGCATTACCTCAACTCCTGTACTGACCTCTGTCCCTGGCAACAGGAGCACTGTTCACCACAAAACAACTGCCTGAAAAGTACTGTCTTTTCTTGGGTAATATCTTCAAAGAAACCTCCACAGATTGAAGGCAGACACTTGCCTCACTTGTAACACAAATATTGCCCCAGTAAAAAAAACAAATGAATTTGTCACTAGTTCAGTTTAGTCCTAGCTTCCTGAACTTCAGGAGTCTAGGTATCAAACCTGGCTTCTGTACTTCAGGATACTTCTTCCCCTGTAATCTCACCACAGAAAGCCAAATGAGTCAGCCTTTATGTTAAACTGGGAACACAGGGAAGACCACATGGTCTTTTGATATGCATTTTCTTGAGTGAATGAATATTTGTGACACTCAACTTAAGCAGCATTTAAATGAACCCTTTCCCTTCATTTGCATTTTAGTCACTGAACTGTTTTTGACAAGCCTTGTCACCCACTAATGTCACAAGCCCCATTCCTCTTCTGCGTGCAAGACCCAGAGCTGTACTTAAGGAGCCTTCTTCCATCTTCCTCACTAGTGTCTGTGTCCTCTTCTGATTTTTATTTACTACTGCAAAGCAAATGCCACAACCTGCTGAACTGCCTCTGATGTCCTTTCCTTGTCCTTCACCACAGGATCAAGTGTGCTTCTAGCCATTGTTCTACTGTTAATTTCACAGGACCTCCTGGGGGTCCTTTGCTATTGTGGTTTTCATCGTCTTCCCTTTACCCTTCCCAACACAAAAATGGGAACAGGCACAAAGTTGTGGACAGGCTGTGCAGCAGCATGACTGCTCTGCTCTCACCTGACTCAGCACAGGTGTTGCACCACATGCCAGCAGAGAAGGGCCTATGAATCCTATGGTAATTTCAGCCCTGAGTATTGTCTGGGTTGTTCTGAGCAGGAAACTCAATTGGGGATTCTCACATGTCACATCTACCAGGGGACAAACTATAAATAAAGCCAAATCAGGTGCTTCGTTAATCTAATTGTGTTTATTTTAATAACTCATTTACTCAAAGCAACAGTAACCACACCATACTAAACTGTTATTTTGCTACCAGTAAAAGCCTTTCTCCAGGGGTTGTTCAGGAACTAATTTCTTTATCAGCTTAGAAGGACAACCACTACACAACATTTCTGGCTTATCTTTCTAACCATTCTTTTAGGTTATGGAGTGCAAATGGCCAATCCCAAGGCTTTTTTTTTCTCTCAAGCTGAAGAGATATTCTATTGAAAGAATCTATTGCCTCCCTTTCAGTTTTCTGCCAGTCACAGACAAGATAGAGAGCTTTCAAATGCCCACCCAAGTCCAATTTCAATACCTTTGCCAAGCCAGATCCACAGTCAGGTGACTGCCTTCTGTTATGGTCAATGATACTTCATTTTCCTTCTCCTAATAAGGCTGTGTCCTTTGTCAGTGGCTCATTTCTATCAGGAGTTTTAATATAATCAAACCTTTCCTGCTCATGGCTGTTCCATGAGCAGCCCCTTGATTGACAACATCAGGATGCTGGGCACCTTCTGTGCCTGTGCTGACTTTCCAGGACAGAGCCTTGCTTCCTTCCCTGGGCTGATTTTTTTTTCCCCTCAAAGATGCACCTCTGTTTGCTAGTCACCCTTTGAGCTGTTTTCTCTGTAGGCTCTGGCTGCTGCCTTTGAGAGTCTTCAAGCTCTTCCTGTTGGTGTTATTTTAAATTCTTTCTGTGTCTTTCTTACTCCTGCAATCATTCTGATCATTTTTTTTTCCCCTGTGATATTATATAAATAAATATTTACAATTACTCTCCTTAGAAAAAATGCACCCACCTGACGTCTCTGCTGTCCCTTTTGACTAGGGTTCCTGCAGATTGTTTTGGTAGAGGAAAACAGCCCTGATGATGGGCTCATATATTCCTTTTACACACAGGCATCCAGGATCCTGACTCCCTCAATGTCAGGAAACACCACTTGTTTTTCTGCTTTCTCTCTCCTGCCGTTTCTCTCACAAATGCACAATGTCCTTTCTCCCCAGCTCAACAATGCACCAAGGTCCCCCTCCTGCGCTGCCCAAGCCAGACTGTCACCCTGCACAGCTCCTGTTCCCAACCCAGCTTGCCCATCACCATGACTCTTACTGCTCCAACACTGTTGGTCCACAAGAAAGTTGCACTGTTTTCTGCAGTAATCCCACATGAGGTCTGGTTTCAGGTTAAGATTACAGCTTCCCAATTCAGAGTCTGTGCCACCCACCCAGTGAGGTAACATGTTTCTTTTCTTTGGAAAGATAACGGGAAAAAGGCAAAGAAAGCATGAAGAGTACTGCCAATAGTGCTCAGATGATACCATCCCATTTAATTCCTTTAAACTAATCAACCATATTCTTTTCATAGGGCTATGTAACAATATTGATTGCAGAAGAAAATTCAATCAAGGGATGTATTTGTGGCATGTGTAAAAGGCATCAAGATATTGTTCCTCTGCTGCAGTTTTTGCTGGTAATTTCAATACTTTCCCAACTCCCTGAAAAAAACCTCAGAAACCTTCAGCCTATATGAGTAGAAGAGGGGAGCAGGAGGATGGAAGAGAAGAGGGAGAGTCTTTCTACTACCTGAATTTGGAAGGCCATTTTCTCCAGGCTGGTTTTTACTGGTCCACATAACCCTACTAAAAATAAAATTCACGCCTAGTTTTCATTACATGAGTGCAACAGTGGAGGCACTCAAATGTCCTCCTCAAGTTCACAGTGCAGGAACCTCAATAAAGCAGAGCTTTGAATGATGGTAAAGGATACCAAAACATGGTGCCTTCAGTGTAGGATATGACAAAAAAAGATACTCATTTTTTCCAGGAAGTTTGACCTTGGGGTCATCACTAGCACATGGAACCACAGTTAAATCCTTGAGTGTATTGTAGTATCATTCCCTGATGCAATTCCTCCAGAAATGATGCTTCAGCTTTTGAGCTGACATGACATTCAAAATACTTTCAGAAACAAGGATGAGCTGTTGTTTGAGGCTTGATGAGACCATACAGTGGAATTGGCAGCAAAAGAGACAAAGATCCAGATCGTTCTTCTTTTCCCAGTTATTCTATAGACACTTTTCCTCCCTAACAGTTGTTTGTCCCTGCTTTCTAATTACTGCTTTGTGACCTGTAAACCCTTTTATTTCTGACCTGTTGCTTTGCAAAGATGTGTGAGAACAGAAATAAAAGTACTTTTAGCCTCAAAGTTTTCAGACATAACTGGAAAATATCCAAATGCATTTTCCCAACTATAGGAAAGACAAGTTGTCACTGAGGAACATTCTCACCACTAAATGTGATTAACTTTAGAATTTGCAAGTACCGTGCTGAAATCCATTCTGTAAATGTGAAATTACATCCTGGTGCCAGATACAAATAATTGACTCAGCTGACTGTCACAGAACACTCGAGAGACCACTAAAATAACTGAGAACTTAATTGGAATTAATTCACCTTCTGTACCCACTGTGAGATTTCTACCAGAAAATAGAGAACTTTTTGCTTTTTTCTTAGATGTTTCTTAAAATGCAGATGCAATAAAAGCACAAAGGAAATTTGTTATTATGTCATTTTTCATATCAGACAGCCCCAATTAGCAAGTAATAATAGCACACAGGTATGTAACAGATCCCCAAAGAATGGCTCTTAATCCAACCCTGCGGGTGTGGGATTATGACTGAATTATGTGCCAGATGTTATTTTTTCCACATATTCTAAAGTAATAATTTACAATACATTTTTAGCAGAAGCCTTGCTAAGAGCTTTCTGGGTATAAAGGTGATTTTCAGTGGCTTGGCCAGAAGAGAACAGCGTGGGGCTTTCCTGAGGAGTGGCAATTTGCCCAACCTTCCACATTGGGAACCAGATTTCCTGATCAGGTTCCCACCTTCTCCAAGCCTGAAACCAGAAGCTATCAGCCTGTGGGGGTGGAGGAGGAAGGAGCCACGGCTGGCTGAATGTCTCTGCCCAGGGAGTCCTGGGGTCTCTTGCAGACGAACCCCTGGAGGTGCATTACAGAAAATACTCTACTGCAAAGAGCACTGTCTCTCATTTTCCTTCATATTTGCCTCTTCTACTACATTTTCAGCAGAGATGATAAGCTTTTCCTCTTCTAAGGGGAAAGTTATTTGTTGAACTGTTATTTTTTCAGAGGACAGTTTAAATGGCTTCTCTAGACACAGAAGTGTGTGCATTAGGAGAAATGCCAAGCTACACAAGTGATGGAAAAGTGAAATTCTTGTTTGTCTGAGTGGCATCTACAAGTGTCAAATAAATGTAAAGCTCTTCAAAACAATTGTTGATGTCTAATAACTGACATATTATTGCAAAGTAATTTGGAATATATAATAGAAAAAGTAAATCTTGATGATTCCAATTCCACAGCATTAACTAATCTCAACACAATGGAAAATGCATACCCAGTTGGACAGAAATTAAAACAAATGTCAATGCTTTTCAGCATCCTACAGAGCTCAGTATAAAAAAACCCAAACAACCTCCTAGAAGTTTGAAAGAATTGATTAAATAGGTTTTCAAATTATGTGCTTCTTTGAACATTAGTCTTCTCCAGACCTTATCTTAAAAGCTATCTGAAATGACTACAGAACTGTAATGTCTGTGTTATTAAATGCTATAGGGCTTTTCCCAAAAGGACATCTGCATTACTCTTGAGGCCATCAGAATCTTATTATTTTAATACCTTTAAATGAATGTACTGTTCAAACCGCTGGGAATAAAATACAGTGTACTAGGTCTGTGCATTTAAAAAGATGTTTAAAAACCCCTTAGAAGAAATGATGCATACTGTTACTACTATTTAGTGCAGAAGTCTATCACCTTATACAAGCCACCCGCCTGAGCACCCTTCTCTCGTAAATGCCTTGAGTGTAAACCGTCTGGCTCTGTGGTCACACCAGAGGCATTAGAGAAAGGCTGTGTGTCTTTAGATTCATGCCAAAGGTTGATTTTATATAGTCTTAAAATGTTCACCCTTTTGGTCACTGCTTCACTTGAAAGGCACAGGGAGGACCTGTAGGTATAGCTGACCTTGACTTACAAGTCTCAGTTGAACCATCTCAAATTTGACACTGAAGGAATCCAGGTTAGTTAGAAGCATTTCTAGTGACAAATACAGAAGAACAGACAGAAAGTCGGAGATAGCAATTTGCCCTAAGTTGGTGATAGTTCCTCAAAGGAGAGAGTCAGTGCTCTCGTCATCTTTCCCCTTCTCTCGCACAGAATGTCTTGTTGATGAAACTGTAAAATCTGTTAAGTGGGATTTCTTTCCAGTGCCCTGGCTCAGCTGACAACTAATTTGTTTTCCTTTGCCTAGCAGGGATTTTCCATGCAGTGGACTCTTGTTTGCTATGTAAGTCATCTCAGTATTTGTTAGTGTCATAGCCAGAGCCAGATGATGTTTATTCTGCTAACATCCAGTCGGACTCTGGCAGCGCTCATTGAGGTCAGGGCTTTATTTATAGAAGCAGATATACATTGAAATTCATTTTCTTTCCCTTGCTGTAATCTACCTAAGCTCATCCAAAATAGAAATAAATATGCAGACATGCAAGTAGTGTATTAATTGGGCCAGATCCATAAATTAGCACAGCACCGTAGAAGCCAATAGAAAAAAAAGCATTTTAGAACAGCTGAGGACCTTGTCTATTATTTCTCACAAGGAAGAGAAGGGAGGGGTTTTAAACCAGAAATTATAAAGCAGAAAGCAAAACCAACCAAGCAACAAAAAGTCCCAGCATGTGTCAGAACAGGTCTGCAATGCAAAATCCCTCAACTGAGATCCACAATTTGAAGTATTGCATTTTTTCTCCTGTGTTCCAAATCACTGGAAAGTGCAAGAATCAGAGAGCTCCAAGCAAGGAAAAGTAACAAGACTTAAAGCAATTTACCTGCTGAAACTGAGAAGACACTGTCAACGTACGCAGTCTGAGAGAAAGCAAAGCAGAAGAAAAGCTGCAGGTAAGATCCCCAAACAATCGGGCTGAGGACCAACATGCTGGCTCTACCCTGGCAGATTCTAGCTTAGAGGTGCAGGGCTGCTTTGGGGATCTCTCAGTCTCTCCCCTCGCTCCCTCTCTGCCTTGCTTGCTGCTCTCTGCCTCTTCCCTCACCGTGGGATGCGTGTGTGTGTGTCTGTGTGTGTACGTCTCCCACCCTCCCCCACCGCCCCCCTACCCCGTGCCTTTAGGAAGAAAGAATGCCAACCATTTCCCATTAAATCTTCTCCTTACACTAGATGAGGTTATATTTAACTCCTGTGCTGGATCAGTTGCCCCTATTGTGGACATTAGCTGCTAAAACGGGCATGGGGGATTCTGGTTTTGCTAACAGAAGCAAAAAGGTACTTTGGATAATAATAATAATGATGAGCAGGAAAGGGAGAAATTATGAACTGGACTACTGGACTATAAACAACATCATTCAGTGCAGGCAACCAGACACTGCTGTCTCGATGGTTAAAATCTCTGGTTAATCATCTTCTATAGGTCACTAATTGCCTTAATGAGAGAGATGAACATCTGCTTATCGCTGGTAGTTACAAGTGATGCATTCAGTTCCAGAGCGCAGCTCAGGCTGGGGGATGCCACAAAGGCTTCACGAACTGCAGAACAGATTATTATTTAGGATTTAAGAGAAAATGACAGTATTGCTGATAGTGCCAGACATTATAGGACCGCAAATCGTTTACTGACAGGGTGCAACAGGTGAAAGAAACAATACATGTGCCATGACGGGGTGAGCGAAACGCTATCAGTGCTGGGGATGGTGACAGTCAACACACAACACAGCACTGTGGGAAGAAAACAAACTGCTGACTCTCTGAAAAGCAGCCTATGCTCTTACCTGTGCATGAGCTTGGTGCTTCTGTGCCTTAGTGCAACTTGCAGGGCTTTGCAAATAAATTTCTGAATAACTAGCAGAAGGCTCCTTCTTTCTGCCTGGAATCTGACAGTGATTTCCATGAAAAGCAGAGATACTCCATTGTGAAATCCATCATTACTCCCTGTCTTCCAGATGGAAATGGTTATCTTTATCTTGTTCCTCCCAAGACAAACCTGTAAATCTTTTGGATTGATTACAGAGTGGTTTTTTTGGTTTTGGTTTTTTTTTTCCTTTGAGAAAAGTACTCATTCACAGACATGATGACAAGTTCCCCTGGGCATTAACTTCTACTGAATATACCACTAAAGGGCAAAGTGATGTATTTCCGCAACTCTAGTTAAACAGTCTTGGCTGTTACTTTCAAGATATTGCATACATATTAGCAAAATCTTTCAAAATGTAATGGTTTGATAAGAATAATCACATCTGATGTATTTCTATCCTTAAAAGACATGCTTAATATAACTGTAATGCTTTCTAAAATATCTTTCCAGTACTGAATCACTTTGGATAACTGAATTTTTTTTTTTTAATTTAATGTCCTTTATAGTATTTGGCTATTTTTTGTGAAGACAGTAGTTTGGTCTCTTTCTTCTTTGATCAGGATGACCATGGATTAAGTAAGTACCATTAGCTCTCTTGTCATGCTGTTTCTTGGAGAGGAAGGCACAGCTCCTGAGAAGTGTATCATGACAAACCCTAAGATGGAAGATAAATGTCCAGCTGCCTGATTATAAGGGTAAGCAGTGGACAATCCCCATGCTAGAAGCCTTCATGGGTGCTTAAAAACATGACTTAAAAATTAAAATGTCAAGATTTTATCAAAAGATTCACCTCTGAAAACATTTGTCCAGCTCAATAGTTAGTCAAAGCAACAACTGAGTAATTTCAAGTCCTTCTGAAACCCTTCTGTAGTCTTTTAGTAATAGAAAATCCGGTACAAATTTGTAGTATTTTTTCTATTTGATAAGCAAATTAATTAATCCAGTAAGAGTGCAAAGAGCTAAGATCATGCAGTAGGACCCCTATCTTGATCCTCCTTCACCATCCTCTTACCAATTTCAGTTCTTGGTTCTTCAGCCTAGAACAGAATTGTGTGTTTGGGTAAAAAAGCAACAACATCATCCTTGAAGGATATTGCAAGAAATTCTATCATAACATATCCACCATTTCTGCTCACTTCAGAGAGCTCTGCAGCAGGTAGTTTAAGCAAATGCTCCAAGAGTGAGGTTAAATCTTTGTCACTACTATCCAAATAGCAATCAATAACAAAGGATTTATTTTCCTTCTGTATTCATTCCAGTTGCTGTCGACAGTATAGTGAAACCCCACATTAATACATCTTCATGGTGCAACCATTGGAGAAGATCTCATAAATATTTGGGAATAAAAAGATGTATTTATATTTAAACAATAAAAAAAAAAAACCACAAAAAAAACCCCAAAGAAACCAACAAAAACCTTAAAATTTTTATATATAATTATGCAGTTGCTAGAAACTAAAGTAATACATACTGCATAATAATTATCTCACCTAGAATTGCTACTCTGATACCAGAAGTAGCATTCATTGAATGGAAACACAATGGCTCTGTCAGTATTTTTACTTCAGATAACATTAACTTAAAAAAGAAACACAGCAAAGTTTTCACAATGCAGTTTCTGACTTTTATAAAATACCTGAGTATTTTATATTTATATTCTATATATAGTATTTATATTCTCCCCAATATAACCCACTATACTCCCCATATTCTCCCCAATAACCCACTATTCTACCCAATATAACCCACTATATTCTATATAGTATTTATATTCTCCCCAAGTGAGAACAAAGGGAGGCCTTGACTTTAAAAGCATTTTGCACAATGAGAACCCCAAAACTCTGAATGTCATCTGCAGTTTAGTGTTCAAAGATAAAGGTCTCCACATATTTATCACAGGAAATCAACTGCAGTTAAAAAAAAAAAATCCTATTTTGAGTAAATGTCTGTAGTGGGTCTGGCTGAGCTGCTTTTCCCCATCCAGCCCTCCTGCTGCAGCACTGGGAGCTGGAGGGTGTTGGTAACACACCCGTGTTATGACTGCCAGTGCTCACAGGGCACCAGAGGATGGGGGGCAAGATTGGGGAGGGGATAGAGCCGACCTGAGCTGACCAGTGGGATATTCCATACCATATGACGTCAGCTCAACTATAAAGGGAGAGGGCAGGAGGAGGATGGGGGGGCATTAGGCTTTGTTCTCTGAGCAACTGGTACATGTTTTGGAGCCCTGCTTCCTGGACTCGGCCCAATACCACCTGCAGATGGGAAATAGAGAATAACAACTTTATCTATCATAACCCACAGCTCTTTTCTTTTCGTCTTATTCTCTCCCTGCATGCCATAGTGATGGAGGTTGGGGGGGAGTGATAGAAGGGCTTGGTGCCCAGACAGGGTAAACCCACCACAATGTCATAGCAACTAAAAATGTCATAAGCCAACCAACACGTAATGAGAAAAAAGTCTGCACAGTTTACGTACTTTGGTAGGCTATTGCTTGACCTTTTCAACCCAGACCTGAGCTCTTATAAGTGGGTGGAAAAGCTTGCTGATGATCCTACCACATAAATAGAATTTATGAACCTTTTCTATGCAAGAATTAATGAATATTTGGTAAAAAGAAAGGTTTCCAGTCCTAGCCACTTTTTGTTGGCAGGCACTTCAAGGGAAAATGAACGTAGCTAAAATACCAATCTCAAGGTCCTGTACAAACACAGTTCTAGTTAGAAAGACAGAGATGATAACAATAGAATCATAGAATAATTTGGATTGGAAGGGACCTTTAAAGGTCATCTGGTCCATCCCCCCTGCAGTAAGCAGGAACATCTTCAGCTCAATCTGGTTGCTCAGGCCCCCATCCAACTTCACTTTAAATGATGACAGAGTTAGAGCTTCTACCATCTCTCCGAGCACCCTGTTCCAGGGTTTCACCACCCTCATTGTGAAAAATGTCTTCCTTCTATCTATTCTAAATCTATGCTCTTTCTGTTTAAAACCATCATCCCTTGTCCTGTTGAGATATTGTCTTGGTTTGAAAGACAGGTGTCTTCCAAGAAAGGCAGGAGCCGCCCTTGGAATGGAAAATGCAACCCCCTCCCCTCTGCATGCTTATAAATTTGAAATTAAGGGGCTTTCAGGCAAAGATGAGGAGTAGGAATAACAGTTCTTTACTAAATGTATATATAAAACAAGGCAAACAAACAACAATAACTACGGTAGTAACAACAGACAGTGCCAGGAACCCAGTGCCAACTTCTTGGGGGCTCCCGGTGAGCAGGGAGGGCGCGATGGTCTCCCCGCCGCTCTGGAGCCAGCTCAGTCCCCACGTGGCAATGGCCGACGGAAAGCCCGCGTCACGAACCCCCTGGGCAGCCGATCCCGGTGTCCAGCAGGATCCTTGGGAGACAGCAGGGGTAGAAGGAGAGCAGGAGACGCAGTGGGGATGAGTTCTCTTCACCACGAGGGCAGCTTCTCCTCACCTTGAATGCAGGGAGCAAAACAAGAGCCCCAGGGGCTGCACCCAACCCCCTTTATTCGGCTGGCTGGACCCCTCCCCCTGTGGCCAGGTCCTTTTGTCTCTCTCTTAAGTTCAGCAATTTACCTCCCTGACAAACAAGTATGGAAAAATTCTTTAACAGAAGAAGGAAAACAGAAGAAGTCCCCAAAACCCCAACAGATATTCAATATATAATTGAAACTTTCTACTTCGAAAATCTGAAAGTTTTTCTGCTGAGTGGGGCAAAGGTAAAACAGCAACCCAGTGTTAATGCAATAATTCAATAACAGCTTATGTCTGTAAAGTAGTACAGAAGAATTCTGTTAATTCAGTTAGTGTGGGAGATGGAAAAGAGTCTTCATAATAATGTTTTGCTTGTTAGATAGTTATTTAGCAACAACTGTTTTTCACAATAAAAATACATGAATCAGTTACACCTAACAGTTAGACTTTGAGAACATGCCTAACGTTATTTTGGAAGATGGCATTATCTACAAGTACGAAGGCAGATACTGAAGTGAAAAAGATAGTAAGTGCAGAAAAACAATGGCTTCACCATTTCCTTACTCAAATATTAAGATCTAATTCAGAAGCCATATGGGAAAAGAGCCACTATCTGCGATGAAGTAAATTCAACCACAGGAGAAAGTTCTGACTTAATTGACAGCTCTGGTCACACCAGTAACTCATCAGGGCATTAGATCACAGGTCAGTTGTCCAGTTAAAGGCACGACAGTTCTAGTAAATCTTCAGATCATCCACTGGATGAACAGGGCAAAGGTGGGGCATTGGAGGCAAGATACTGATGTCCTGCTGAAGATGAGAAGGACGCTGATGAGTAGCAACTTCCAAAAGCAATCCTTTTTGCAAATTAGTCTCTTAATGGATGTTATACTTTACACAACAAGCAGTGGGCTTCTGGCCTTCTCTTTCTCTATGCTCTGCATTTTCAGAAATGCAAAACTGGCTAGAGAACCTGATTTATTTTTACACTTTTTAGAGGATACTTGTTTCCAGAGCAGCCCAGCTCTCATACCATTTTCAGAATGTTCAGCTCAGAACTCTAACTTTACACCTTTAGAGGTATTTCAAAGGGTCAGTTCTTCACTTTTTTCCTCCTATAGATAATCCCCATGCATGTACTTCTTTTTCTATTGATCATAATGGAACAAACTACAGCATGAAGGAGTTATGAACAAGATTAAAGATTATAGCATAATGCCAAGTGACTTCCATCAAAGCGATTAGAAGAACCCCACTGTGGCCTTGTAACTTTGGAAGGCACAACAAAGTAGAACAATTTTCAAATAGTAATTCAGCCACTGACCTTTATAACATTACTCTTCTTTCCATTTCCTGTTTCAATTGCCTTTTAGACCTTGCCTTCAAACTGCAAATTATTTAGCATTTGCTGTGGGATTGTATAAAATTTTGCACAATGGCTCACAGATGAAATATGTAAATATACGTAATGTGGTAGACACGCAGAAAGCCTGTGCTTCCGTACAATACATGCGTGTACTGTAAAAATCTATATAGGCAAGACTGTCATGCACTGGCTGAATGGGTTGCTCAATTGTACAGAAAGTCTGACGGCCTCTTAAGATGTTCAGATATTAGATGGTTATTTGATGCTTACATAGTATGCTAAACATGTTCTTATCATGCTTTATCTACTGCACAGGAGCAGACCACCACACAAAACACGTGATGTTTCTTTGATGTGATGAACTCACCATACATGCTCATAAGCCTGCATAGAACCAAGAAATATGCCCAGGATTGCATTATTTGGAAATCCTGTACAAACCTACAACATCCTATAATTATTCATAGAAAAATGTTCCATAGGAAAAAGAAGATTCCTACAGAAATCCATGTGTACAATGGCCTTGACAATGGGAGACCTGGTCGGCTGGGATCTACAACTATACTCCAACTGAAGAAATATTGGCAGCATATGAAAGAGTTCGAGCTGCTTCAAAAGTGACTGGTACCGAAGCACAGCTCCTCCTGGCACCACAATTACCAGTACAAGGCTGGATGTTCAAGGGTAAGTTTTCTTCCACTCATCATGTCATTGATGCTACAAGGAGTAAATTATGGGCTGCATTAATCACACAAAGAGCTCAAACAGAGAATCTCAATCATCCAGGAATCTTAGAATTGATCATGGATTGGCCAGAAGGTAAAGATTTTGGAATGCCACCAGAACAGGTGGTGACACGTGCTGAAGAAACCCTATAAAGTAGAAACCATATAATAAATTAGCAGATAATGGTAAGAAATATGCTTTGTTTACTGATGGATCTTGCCATCTTGTAGGAAATCAACATCAGTGGAAAGCTGCTGCGTTAAGTCCCACACGACAAGTCACAGAAGCAGCTGAGGGATAAGGTCAGTTTGCAGAGGTGAAAGTCATCCAGCTGGTTTAGACATTGCTGAGCGAGAAAAGTGGCCAGTGCTCTATCTCTACACTGACTCATGGATGGCAGCAAATGCCTTGTGGAGATGGTGAAAACCGCAGAAGCAAAATAACTGTCAGTGTAAACGCATTTGGGCTGCCGCACTGTGGCAAGACATTGCTGCTTGGCTAGAGAAACTAGTTGTAAAAATATGTCATTTGGTTGCTCAGGTACCTAAAAGTTGAGCCACTGAGGAACATCAAAACAAACAGCAAGCGAATCAGGCTGCTAAAGTGTTAACAGACAGATTTAGATTGGGAAAATAAAGGTGAACTATTGTTAGCTTGGTGGGCTCATGATACTTCAGGACATCAGGGACAAGATGTAACATACAGATGGGCTCATGACCACGGCGTGGATTTAACTATGGATGCTATTGTGCAGGTTATCCATGACTGTGAAACATGAGCCACAACCAAACAAGCTAAATGGTTAAAACCTTTGTGATATGGGAGATGATGGTCCAGGTGTAAGTATGGGAAGGCCTGTCAGATTGATTATATCACACTCCCTCAAACCTGCCAGGGTAGGTGCCATGTGCTTACGATGGTGGAAGCAACCACTGGACGGCTGGAAACATATTCTGTACCCCACACCGCTGCCCGGAATACCATCCTGGGCCTTGAAAAGAGGATCTTGTGGTGACATGGTACTCCAGAAAGAGTTGAGTCTGACAGTAGAACTCCTTTCAAAAACAATCTCATAGTCAACTGGGACAGAGAACATGGTATTGAGTGGGTGTATCACATCCCCTACCATGCACCAGCCTCTGGCAAAACTGAACAATATAATGGACTGTTAAAAACTGCTCTGAAAGCAGTGTGTGTGTGTGTTTGTGTGTGTGTGTGTGTGTGTAACCTTTAAAAAATGGGACAAGCGTTTAGCACAAGACACCTGGTTACTTAGCAGCAGAGGATCTATCAGTCAAGCTGGTCCTGCTTAATCAGACCCTTTACACACAGCAGAAGGGGATAAAGTCCCATGGTGTATGAAAGGAACCTGTTGGGAAAAACTGTGTGGGGATTTCCTGCTGCAGGCAAAGGCAAACCCATTCTTGGGATTGCTTTTGCTCAAGGAGCTGGAAGTATTTGGTGAGTGATGAGGAAAGATGGTGAAGTGTGATGTGTACCTCAAGAAAATGTAACTTTGGGCAAGAATACCCAATTTAAAGCTGTATATTAATTGCATAATATTAACAGTGTTCAGTAAGTGTCTTTCGGGATAACATAGTGGTGATGATAGGAGCCAGATTCATTGAGTAGCATCCAGTTCATGCTGAGATGAACCTGCAACCCATGGGCATGAACTGTGATGAATCCCATAACATCTTTCCTGCCCTGAGAGACTGCTATGAAAGATGAAGAGCCACAGTCATGAATTTAATGAACTTTCCTATAGAGAGAAATGATAACCTAGTGATGGGTATGATGTAAATGGTATGGAATAAGTGGTGGAATGTCCTGGTTTGAGTGAGAACAAAAATAATTCTGTTCAGTGACTTTACTTTTCAGCTCAGCTGTCTTAACTAACTGTGCTGGCTGAAGTTAGCAGCCTGTTCTCACAGACAGTGTCTGCTTCCAGCAGTGTTAACACCCCATGTTTAGAGTTACTACCAAGGGTTGGTGTGCAGACCAAGGCCACTGCTGGATCTTGTGTACCATGCTGGGGGGTGCAGAAAGTAAATGGCCACACCTGTAAGGAGGAGTGGACAGGACATGTGGCCTAAACTGACCAACGAGGGATTCCATCCCATGTGCATCATATTTGGTATAAAGCTGAGGGGTCAGGAGATTGAAGTTCGGCTTCTTCCTCGCTTCTTCAATGGCCAGCATCCAAGGAGGACTCTGACCATTCTGCCTTCAACCCTGGTCTCTGTGTTCCTGCATCTAGTACCAGAATCCAGCTTCTGAACCCATTTCCCATCTGCCACTGAGCCCAGTCTGGGACTTCCCCAATGCCTGCTCCACAGCATCAGTGGTGATGGTGATATGACTGCAATCAGGAGAGCTGTGTTCAATACTGGTTTTGTATATATTTGTATATATTCCATATTGCTATTATTATTTTCATTAAAGCCTTTCTAGTTTCCTTTTCTAATCACTAAGTCTCTCTCCCTTATTCCCTTTCTCTTCCCCTTTGGGGAGGGAGGGGGGTTAACAGAGAGCAACTGTTGCAGGTCTAGTGGATAGCCCTGACCCTAAAACTTGATACCTGCTTAGTAGTATACTGAATAGTAGTTGCTGTAGGCCATGATAGAAGCACTTCACTTTTAAAGTCTGAGCTCTGTCAGATTGTCAAACGCAACAACAGATGAAAACATGATAGAACCTTGGATATGCCAATTATCATCTTTAAATGTTATGTCTGCTTCAGAGTGTGGGAGCTAGGCACTAATTTTCTATACATAAGTACATTATATGGAGAACCACTATTGCACAATTAACCAGCCACGGCATGAATGCTGGTCATTTCTTTGTGATGCCTCCCGAATTAAACATTGAATTCCATTCAAACAGTTTTTTTTATTAGTTACTTTATTCACATGACTATTGGTGAGACTGTAATTTGCCTGAAAATGACAGGGCTTTTTCAGCTCCAAAACCACTTTCATGAACCCACATCAGAAAGATTACAAGTGGAAACTGCTCTGCCACTTGCCATCATTTTTGAAAGATCATGGAGAATGGGAGAGGTGCCTGAGGACTGAAGGAAAGCCAATGTCACTCCAGTCTTTAAAAAGGGCAAGAAGGAACATTCTGGAAACTACAAACCAGTCAGCCTCACCTCCTTCCCTGGAAACGTGATGGAGCGTCCCATTCTGGAGGTTAACTCTAACCACATAGAAGAAAGGCAGGTTATCCCCTTTACTAAAATGATGTCGTGTTTGACTAATCTTATAGCCTTCTATGATGGTGTGACTGAATGGGTGGATGCAGGGAGAGCAGTGGGTGTTCTCTACCTTGACTTTAGCAAGGCTTTTGACACAGTCTCCCGTAACAACCTTGTGGGAAAGCCTCCCCCTCTCCCATCCTCCCTTCTCTTCTCCACTCCTCCCCCTCCCTCCCCCTTCCTCCCCCTCCTCTTCTCCCTCTCCTCTTCCTCCCCCTCTCCTCTCCCTTCCTCCTCCTTCCTCTCTCTCTCCCCTCTCCCTCTCCTCACTCTGACTGCCAAGACTTTTGAAGTAGCACAGAGAGTGGCTGGTCAACTACACCAGGCAATTCCCTCAGGACTCTGGGATGCACCCATCTGGTCCCACAGACTTGTGTATGAGCACAGTTAGATTCCTGAAGAAGATGTCAATGCCTGGAACCATCTTGAGGAAAGTTGCCGATCTCCTCTGAAACTCTTTAGACACTGCTCACCGTATCATTCTTGAGACTAGCTCATCTGAAGTGGAGCATCACAAGGAGACAGATGTACAGAAACAGCTGCTTTCATGATCCCTGTTCTGCAGTGCTGTCTGCATTATGTCAAAGTTTCCAGGCTGGCGGTATCTTCCAGCTCTTCAAAGACATCCATTTGGATGCAGGCAAATATTCCCAAAGAGCTATTCAGTATCTGTGGTTTTCAGAAAGATGGTGCACAGCACGTTGAAAATGGCACCTAGGGTGTTAGCAGCAATTTCACTGTGGAGCACTGAACATGGAAAAACGGTACCTTATTAACTGGAGCCCCAGCCTCAGTATTGTGGTAGGTTGTAAAGCGTGGGGCAGACAGAAGTTAGATCATCACAGTGTAGCACCTGGCTGTGAATTCTTTGCATTTCTGTGGAAGAACCCAAATGTCAGCCTCCCAGGCAACAGGAGAACAGACAGCAGCAATCTGCTGTTAAAACACAGAACAGGGGTACCATTAACCAAGAAACTCTTGGAAGAGCCAACAAGAGGACGGCAGGAGGATGACTGACTCCCTGCAAGACCAAGATCTTGAAGGTCTCCTCCAGACAAAACTATTCTATGACTCAGTGATTCTATAAAATGTATTGAAAATCAAAATCTATAATTCCTAATTTCTTAAGGAAGCAAGCCCTCTTTATTCACCTTGACATATGTCTAGGGTGTATCTTTGTAGTACTGTTTTCCTTAAATTTCCTCATCTGTAGAGTTGTGCTAACCTATCTCTTCTTCTGGTTTTATATTGTATTTGGAGCAATGGGGTGGTTGCCAAATACAAACTCCTGAACTCAGAGGCATGCATTTACTATCAATCTACTATGCTGTGACTTATCAAAATGAAGAGAGGGTGACCGATACCATCCCAAACTTTGGGTGAATCAGATAGAACGGATGGAATTGTAAAGAATGATTAAAACTGCTGCTCAGTGACAGCCAGTGATGCTCCTGCAACAGTTGCAGAATGGCTGTGACAACCAGGTGAGATGCTGTTTCTCCTCTGGATGTCCAGCTTTACTGGCTTAGCAGGATTGATGGCTTAGTGCAACAACTCAAGTATTGAGTTCAAAGGTGCAGCGTATCAGGTGATTGCTTCCTTCGTCCTGGTGAAAAATGTCTCTTTTCTAGTTCTGCTTTTTTCTAGGTATGTGTTTATTCCTATGAACTGAACTGCAAACCCAAACTGCAACGCTCCTCCTGTAATCCAAACATAATTACCTAATAGAAATATTTCTTACTTAGGCAGAGAGGCTTCATTTATGTAACTACTATTTCACCAACAGAGGCTTTTCTGAAATATGAAGAGTTAATGCTTATCTGTTTTTTGGTTTCAGGTCAAACATTTCAAACGATGGTAAACAACCCACTGAGCACCAGGCCCTGAATTACAGTGCAGTGATCTGTGGGGCCTGGCAGAATCACTAGACACCACCTGGTTAATTTTAACAGCTCCTTTACCGTGGAGATGTAAAACCAGCGTGCAACTGCACGTGCAAAACTGGTTCAGTACCTGAAAAGCTCTGGAGAAGATCGTGGTGCATGCTCCTGAAAGGCACTTAAAGAACAATGTAGTCATCAGGCATAGTCCGTAGGGGTTCACAAAGGGCGAGTCCTGTTTCACTAATTAGACAGCCTCCTAGCACACAGTCACCACCTAGAGAGTGAAGGGATGGTGGCGGATGTAGTTTTTCTGGGCTTTAGAGAGGCTTTTGGTACTGTCCCTCATAGTGTGCTTCTGAAAAAGCTGTCCGGTTGCAAGGTGAGCAGGATGAAGAACTGCCTGATGGACAGTTTTCTTCTCTGTTCGTCCAGTTTATCTCCGTTTCCACAGCACAGCAAAAGACCACATCTCTGACGCTAGTGAGGCTCAAAGATCAAGGCCTCAGTCTGAAGCAGGACATGATCCTGAACTAAATGGTTGCAAATCTTTTTGCCGTGAACAATACCTGTTCATGTCCCCAAGGATTTTTTTTATCTTGTACTCCTTTTTAGAAATGCCTGAGCTGTTTCCCTTGGGAAAACCCAACAAAATGCAACAGCCTGAGAAGAGCGATACCCGTTCAGAGCGAAGGTCCATCTGGCCCATGCTCTGCCTCCAAAGTGGCCAGCCTCAAGTGTCTAAAGGAGCGCACGTGAGCAGCGCAGGTCTACTTCTGTCAGAGCCCTGGGGGTGCTCGTGGCCTCAATGCCTGGGAGC
>JANVCC010000019.1:5902824-6062192 GCA_025345505.1 Todiramphus chloris collaris
GGCCAAAAGGGCCCAGAGCAGCCCTGGCAAGGGGCCGTGCCCAGTGCTAGAGAGGAGCGGCAGCAGCCCCCGGGGCCACCCGGAGTCCCAGCGCCGGGAGCCTGGAAAGATCCCTCCCCCCGGCTACGGGGCAGGAGGGCGCCTCCGTGGAGCACGAGCAGCCGGCACCCGGGCACAGCGGCCCAAAGGAGCCCTGCCCGGGGCCGTGCTCGGTGCTGCAGAGGCGGGCAAAAAACCCCCGGGCCGCTCGGCAGCCCCCGCGGGGGAAAAAAAGCCCGCCCCCCCCAGCTGCAGGGCACGAGAGGCCAGCGCTGCGGCGCGGGAGCAGCGGGCGGGAACCCGGCCGGAACGGACGAGGGGAGCCCTGACAAGGGGCCGCGCTCCATGCTGCAGAGGAAGGCGAAAAACCCCCGGGGACCGGCGCCAATGCGCCCCGGGGGAAAATTCCTTCCTGACCCCGTGCTGGCGATCGGCTGCTCCCTGAGCATGGCAGCGAGACCCGGCCCCTCGTCCCCCCCGCTGCTCGCGCCGCCCCGGAGGCACCGGCACTGCCCACCCCCTTTCCCCCTCAACGCGGAGCCCTCCCAGGGGCTTCTGAGACTATTAAAAACGCCCCTGGCCTGCTCTGGGCGCAGGAAGCCTTCCCGGGCCCGCTGGGACACCGGGGGAACTCCAAAGCCCTGGGCGAGAGCGCCGCGTTCCCTACGGCTGCTGCCCCGGGCTGCGCAGAGGACGAGGACGGCCCTCTCTGCAGAGCTGCTGCAGGGCCAGAACCGCGTTCCCCTCGCCTTGCCGCTGGTGGCAGGGCCGGGCAGGCTGGCAGCGGGACAGGGCAGGCTGCTCCCTTTTCACCTGCCCCGGGGCACCGGCGCCGCCGCGTTGCCAGGCGCTGCCATTGTGACGAGGCGGGGGCAGGGCCCCGCACAGCCCCGCCCCGCCCCAGCCCCTGCCCCTCTCACCCCCAGCAGCCTCCCAGGGGCTGTACACGCAGACTCTGCAAAGAAGGGCATTTCTACCACACGCAGTCATTTGGTGGCGGCAACGCCCCGGGAGAAAGAAAGGGGTTTGGTTCAGCATTGGTGAGGCCTCAGCTTGCGTCCTGTGCCCAGCTCTGGGACCCACCCTTTAAAAAGGCTGCTTAGGGCCTGGAATGAGCCCAGAGGAGGGCAGCAGAGCTGGTGAAGGGGCTGGAAGGAGTGTCCTCTGAGGAGCAGCTGAGGACACGTGCTTGCTGGAGTTTGGAGAAAAGGAGGCCGAGGAGCAACCTCACTGCTTCCTACAGCTTCCCGAGGAGGGCATGTGGAGACAGAGGTGCTGCTCTCTTCTCCCTGGCATCCAGTGACTGGACACGTGGGAATGGCTCAAAGCTGAGTCAGGGGAGGTGCAGGCTGGACCTCTCTTTACCCAGCGGGTGCTCCAACACCGGGACAGGTTTCCTGGAGACAGCGTACATACCCCAAGCCCGTCAGAGTTGAAGACGCATTTGAGCAACAGCCTTACTAACACACTTTAACTTTTGGTCAGCCCTGAAGTCAGGCAGTTGGGCCAGAGGATTGTCCTAGGTCCCTTCCAACTCAGCTACTCCAATTCCTACCTCATCCCTTCCCTCACAGTACATGCTGAGGCAGTCTTTGATAAGACTTCTCTTCCCAGCTCTGCACGAGCAGAAGGGATTGAATGTGCAATCCTGTCCCAGCCTAAGCCTTGGCTCTGCCACTTTGAGGCAAGGAGGCGTGTACCTTCTGACCGGGCTGAAAGCTGTGGATCACCTCGGGGTAATTTGACTACTTCAACAACCTTGCAGACAGGACGTGTGATGTGCAGTTTCTGAAAGTCTTCCATGTACATTGTTTAAGGGGTTTCCACAGGCTGGCAAAAGACCCCATCTCTGACACAGGCTGAAGCAGGACTTGCTCCTGAACCGAATGGCTGCAAATCTCTTTGATGGGAGCAATACCTGTTCATTTCCCCATCTTTCTTTCTTGTACTCCTTTCCAGAAGTTCTTGAGCTGGTTTTCCCTTCTAAAAACCCAACACAAGACAACAGCCTGAGAACAGCACTACTCCTCCAGAGCAAAGGTTCATCTGGCCCATACTCTGGTCATTGCTTTGTGATGCCACGCAAATTAAACATTTAACTCCAGACAAATCCTTTTTTTGTTGTTATTTTGGTGAGGGGTTTTGTTTTTTTGTTGGGTTTCGTTTTGTTTTGTTTTTTTTTTTTTTTCCTTCTTCCTTGCTGGTGGTGGATTTTTTAAATGCTTCCGATTATAAAGATTTACACTCTATTAATCCTGGAAATCTCACTAATAAATCAGTCCTGTTTTCAGACTTCAGGGGTGATCCTGCCTTCACAGAGTGAAGCTTCAGGCAATATCTAGGGGTTTTTTTCCTACAAGCACCCTAAGTCCCCTTTAACGCAAACGAATGCCACAGACAGAAACTCATCCCTTGAAGAAGTCTGCATTTTTAATACACTACTTCTATGTGTAGTACAAGCTGAAAAAGCAACCTGTAAAGTCATCCAGTGACTATCAACCCCATGGGCTTCAATGAAGAACGAGGCCCATAAGCTCTTTTTCTCAACAAGATGCTTTGTTTTGCTCCATACAGGATAAAGTCTCCAACAAGGAGCATGCTGGTGGTCCGTTGAAAATTAAGCTACTGTGGCTGCAGGCTGCCAAAGACTTGTGTTTCAGTCAGCACATAACCCTCAGCTTTCTCTCTTTGTCCACAACATTCAAGATTGTCATTCACAAATTGAGGCAGCATATGACTGAGTCAAAGAAAAAGTAGATGGTTTTAGAATCAGTGTTTCTGTTCAATCTGCTAAAAGGCCTGACATACATTTGTATCTGTCTTTTCCATTTTATAATTGCTCAATTCCAACATTGAAAAATGCCTCTCATAGCAGGTCCAAAATCCCACCCTGTTCCAATGCTTATGCAAAAATAGAGTTGTATCAGTGCCCCTCCTGGAAGCTAATTTAGTTTTGCTTAATGCACTGCCTTGCACCATCATTATCTTCATCTTCTACTACAGGTTAGAACGAGTCAGCCAGGGAAATTCCTGGAAGCAAAAACAAAGAAAAAACATCAGAATAAACCACATATCAGAATAGACACAGAGAATAGTAGGAGGAACACCATTCATGCATGTTTTAACTACCAGATAGAATCCACAGGAAAGAAAGACTGCTTAAAAACATTTAGTCTCCTTTTATCAGGAAGGAAAAGGAACAACCACAAGTTCTGGACTCAGTCAGTAAAAACACTATACGTTAAAAATAGCCAACAGGAAAAAAAAAAAAGCAGCCCAAACCAAAAAACTGGGAAAGCAGAGGGCACAGTGTAAAAATGCTCATTAGTCTCCTGGCTTCCAAATCTAAAGACAATCTCTCTGACTTACAACTCCCTCTCCCTTCTCTGTGGTTTAAGTGATACTTTCTGAGGATTTCAGAGGCTTGCCCACATGAAGCTTGCAGAAAAATAAAGGACAACGAAACAGACCTGTTTCTTTCTCTCAGACTGTGGATCAATCATTACGTTTATAAGAGAAGGGGTTTGCTTGTCAGTCAGGCTTGCTTTCAGAGCATTCTGCAATTCCTCTGGCGTTTTAACAAAGTATCCTTTCCCTCCAAAGGCAGACATAATTTCCTCATAGTGTGAATTTGGCAGGAGAGAAACAGGAGGCACACTGTGGCAAAATGGAAAACCTCCAATTAATGGCAAGGAAGAATTGCCAGACTGACCAATTTAATTACTTCAACACCGATTTTGAAGTGCAAGATCATTATTGCGCTGGCCTGATGAATTCTTCTCAGCTGCAAGAACTGTGTTTCCTATACCACTTAAGCTATGCTTGTAAGGTAGCAGACTCATTTTCATCTTCTGCAGATATTCCCGAGGAAAGCTTTAGCATAGTTTACTCGGCACAGAGATCTCGGTTCCAGAAGCAGAAGCCCAGTGTAAATTCAAACACAAGTCTCAGGTAACTCTGGAGATTATCACGATTTGGGAGGTTAGGCCACTATGAAGTCCGTACCGTGTGGCCTGAGCTGCTGCAGGAACCTGAGACAATTAAGAGAGTCATCTCTCTGCTGCCCTGTTGCGTAAACAACAGTCTGCACTTAGGTTGGTTGCTTTATTTTGGTGGTTCTTCCTTTCACAAACTAAGTTCACTTCATGAAAATTTCTCTCTGGGAAAAAACCAAAGCATTACAAGTGAAGAGAATGACCATTTGGGTCACTTCTTCCTTAGGTAACAGGATGCACTTTGAAAATGCTCACCATGTAGCAGGATCTCCAAACTTCAGCATCTCCTTCCAGGCAACTTCATCCAAACCAGTGTAAATCCCATTGTTGTTCACTATGATAATCAGGATTGGCAAGTTGTATCTACAAAAAGATGCATTGGGAAGAATTAGGAAATGCTTGCACATTTCTGTGAGGTGGTAAAAGTGTTAATTTCCCTCAAAAGTAAAAAGGAAATAATAATAGTTTTAGAAAAAAATAAGCATAAACAACAACACAACAATCGCTTCCACTTGAAACACGATCTGCATAGCACTGGGAACACATTATGTCACAGCAGCATAACAATGACCATGTATATTTTTTGGCTTGTTTTTGTCTGCTTTCAGGAGTACCCCATCTAACAGTGGCACCCTTGGCCTTCTAATTAAATTGATCCTGGCAATATTATCCCGAGGGTTTTCTCAAGCAGAAAACACTTACCTGCAAATAGTCTCCACCTCCATCCCAGAAAATCCAAAAGCACTATCTCCTTCAATGCAGATGACTCGCTTTGCAGGGGTTCGGTCTTTAGCCACCATTGCAGCTGCTACAGCAAAACCCAGTCCGACTCCCATTGTTCCAAAAGTACCGGCATCAAGCCTGAAGGGGAGGATACACAATTACTATCCCTTCCTTTCTACTCAAACTTTTAAACAAATCCATGGTGACTTGACTTCTAATACTCTTCCATATACTATTCAAACGCTGCTTCATAAACAAGGGGTATAAAGAGGTACCAGATGTATAGAGTATTATATTCAGTCAACCATTTGAGAAGGCTGCAAATGTTTTAGGGGATATAAACTTTTAAATCAGTATTTGCCACAGATTCTGAGCGCAGAAATCCATTAGCCCCTTCTCACAACGTACTCAATTTCCATTTTTTATTTAGAACCTTTAAACAGGGTTATACAAATTCTAGACCACCACACTTCTCAGCTAAATGGAAACATTTATACATAGATCTGGCCTGGTGATTCAGCACAACAAAGAAAATACCACACCTTTGCCGGGGATAGTAATTTGGAAGCATAGTTCGTCCAATGTCCATGGTGTTTGCTCCCTCACTTACTAAGATGCAGTCCTTGGGTATCAGTTTTCTGATGTGATGAAAGACTGTGTAATAATTCATAGGCAGGGATTTCTGTAACGCCAATCCCTTAAAAATTAAGAGAGGTATTAGTAACTCCTACAGACAGAATTTGTAATAAGCTGCAGAACTGAGACATGTAACTAAGAATCATGGAAATAGAAATGGACTCTGCTAGGTAAGCTGGAAGGTTTTCCATGAACTTCATCAAGGTCACTCCTTCAGTATTTATCCCGGTGACACAACCTGAGGCATGGGAATTTTCCTGCACGCTCAGTTTGACTGTTGATAACCCTAAGGGAGCCGACATCTGTACGCTGGGAGCAGCTCAAGAGAGTAAGCTAGAAGAACTGTATTTTAGAACCCAGTCTTGGAAACATGCATCTGAACTTGCAGAATATGAGTTGCATGAAGTTAGGCATATGGCAAACATCTGTGGTCTTTTGGCCTGAACAGCTACTTGTTTTTAACAGAGATTATACTTCCACCAGCACTGCTAAACAGCTGAACAGCACAACTACAGAAGAAAACCAAGAATGCACCTTCACGTGCACTCTAGTTGGAGCACGTGGGCTACCTATCCATTGCTGTCACTGCCCATAATACAGCAGCTTGGCCTGCAGTTTTCTACTACTGGCTTTAGGAACCTAATGCCAAAGTTCAGTGACTTCCACACAGTTTGAATTTATACCAAGCCTAGAATACTTAACGTACAGTTAAAAGTATTAAGTCTTAACTTACAGTTCATGAGCCTGAAAAGAGTCAGGCTGTACAAGAATAGTATAAATTTTCTAAGCCTGGGTGACATGACTGTCAGAAGTGATTGAGGAGCTTGGATACAGACCAGTGGTAAGACTGCCTATGCATCGGTACCTGGTCAGGCGAGGAACCTCCTCTTTTCTGCAATATAACACTACCTTTGATCTTTCCTCATTAGTCATGATTTTCTCTCTCAGGATCTTCCACCACTCGGAACTGGAAGGACATTTCAGTGGTCTTTTGCTGAATTCTTCTAAGAGCTGGAAAAACATTGAAACGTTACAGAGATTTATTTCAACATAGTTAAAAAAACCCCATCAGGAGCATTAAGAATACTGTCATCAAGAAAGTTCAGGCACAATCACAGTAAACAGAATCTTTAGCATTTAGTTTGGGAAAAGACCGGATGCACAGAATGAATATGTTGCCTGCAAAATGGGTTTCCTTGAGCAGGATTTTATTTATTTATTTCTAATTTTAAAACTGCAAGCTTACTTTATATACATCAGAGGAAATTAAGGTCAAAACAGGAGAACATCTGACATTACGTTACCTGCTTAGTCACGGCATTTATGTCACCTAATAAAATTGCAGCTGGCCTCACGTTATTCCCCAGCTCTTCTGCATAAATATCAACCTATATTTCAAAAAGAAAGCCCACCATTAACTCAAGGATTGGTTTTTTTCAGTTCAGGTGAGGAACACTGTCTATCAGTGTCTTCATATATGGTTTTGTCTGTACAGAGAACTTCCTCTGCATTTCACTGAAATGACATCAGGAAATCCTTTATTCAACGTGAAATCCTATGATACGTACCCATTTTAATAGAGGCTCACATCCTTAAAATTGACTGCTTGCTTCTTTCAAGCTCTCGCGGACTTGCTTAGAACATTAATGAGAAGGTGGTGATTTTGGTGACAAGTAGATGAGAACTAAAAATCTAGGCTTAGGTAGACCCATAAAGTCTATACAAACACTAATTTTATTACTGAGGAAAGCCTGTGTGTGCTACTTGGCAGCACACATTTGGCTGCTATGAAGATACTGAAAAACAAATTGTGATCAGTGAAGAAACTTCTTCACTTTCTTTATCACTGATGTAGCAGACCACTGAGGCTACATGGAATACTAACTTATGACCAGGTCACACAGACTAAGAACAGAGTTAGTATTTTAATACTAACAAGTGACAGGGAAGAAAAATAATTCCAGTGAGACAACAACAAAAAAAAAATAAAAGTCTTTACAATCTTTAGAATGAGGAAACATAAAAGATGTATTAGAAAGTCAAAAGAATTCTAACTTAAAAATGTATTTCATTCTTCTGGAAAAGATGCAAACTTTGGAACCTGAGATTATGTTCCAGATCACCGAAGGCAGGCCAGTCCGCACCCTTAATCAACTACTACTCTTCGATCACAGACTCTAGGGAGGAGATTTTCAAGACACAAACAATGTCATCACTTGCCTTTCTAAGAGCTAGCAGATTTCTGGAGAACTACCATAACCACCTGCACTGTACTGCACTGTCCATAGGGCAGTATTCACCACAGGAATTACACTACAAAACTAATTGACAGTAATGGCTGTAGGCAATGGTAGAACACGGAGGACTTCCTTCGAGTGGCAGTCATTTTCCTGCTTACCTGAATAACCTTTACATCTTGCCGAAACCTCGGCGGAAGACCGAAATGCAAAATCCAATTCAACCTTGCGCCAAGCAAGATGATTACATCAGCGTGCTGTAATGCCCTAGTAACGGGAAATAAGAGAATCGGGTAAGGAGGAATTCTTGTTCAATTCAAGAAGTGTTTACAAAATCACAAGTAATCCTAACCACCACAGCAAACCCCAGAATATACAGATAATCTTTCCTTCCTCCAAGCTGCCTGCTTAGCCCCAAAACCCTGTATCCTTTTACACAGCCAATCATGAAGCCATTTCTGAGTTAAGGAGATCAAAAAGAAAATTAATTCCTAGTTGTTTCTCAGGTGTTAGGATTAGAAGCCTTGCTTTATATTTACGTTGATCTTGCTGCAGCTACACAATTTGGATGGTTATCAGGAACTACTCCTTTTGCCATTGGTGTAGGCAAAAAAGGCAGTCCACAAAGGTCCACCAACTTTCTGATGTTGTTTTCAGCCTGTGAATAAGCAGCACCTGAATGAAATAAAAGAGACTGCTTAATACTACAGAAACCTACCCCATTCATGTGAACTTCCAATAATCTGATTACATTAGCATCATAAAGAGTACTATTGCCCCTTACCAAAGCTGCCTGTTGGTTTTCATTCTGGAGAATTCAAAACATAACATGCCAAGCTACATAAACTTTTAGCAATTAACTTTTCTCTTAAACTAGATGAAAAAGACAACAGGTATACAACAGAGCAGATTTTAACATCAAATTTCAACAAAGACTGGTTGTGCTTTCATTGTTCAACAGAGAGGAAAAAGAAGATGGCCAGCACTTATGGGGAAGAGAAATCACTTTGGTCATTGTTCTTTTCCAAACTTGTGCAGTTCAAAGCTACAACAAAGCACGCTACCTTTGCCAATGATGAGCAGAGGCTGCTTGGAATGCTCAATGATAGACGCTGCTTCAGATACAGCAGAGAGTTCAGCCGTGCTGATGGGAGGTGGCGGGCAGCATCCCACGTACCTGGGAGTCAAGTGGAACAAAAGAGGCTCTTCAAAATATTCAAAACAAGAAATGTGGAAAGATAAAACCTATTGCTTAGCCTAAACTCACAGTTGCTACATACCATATTACTCACAGCCATTTCTCAGAACAGGATATGTTTTTTTTAATACTTTGATGTTTTTCTTGAATGTTTCTTTAATCTTACAGGTAACGATGCTTCAGAGATTTACAAAGTGACATTGCTGTATTATCACCATATTAATTCATTCCTTTTTACACAGTTCATTACAAATTAGAATCTCTATTACATGGTATGATGGAACATCACATGACATTTAGAGCCTGGATATTTAGTATCATTTCCCCTTTGTGGCAAATTATTTGATCTATTGCTTTTTTTTAAGCATTTTTTAAGAAAAGAAAACACAAAAGTAACTTAAATTTCTTTTATTCAGTGACTTGAAAAATAATCAATATAATCTTTACGCACTTGACAGAGCTCTTATTCACCTGAAGATTCACAAAATCCCCAGGTATGTCAATATAGCAGGAGCCTGGACGACCATATATGCTGGTTCTTACAGCCTAGAAAACAGACAATCACAGCTGTTAGCATTGTTTGACAGGATTTTTTAAATCTTTCTGTGTAAAAAACAAGCAAATCCTTCTGTAGGCAGAGAAGAAACATGCTGTTGCTACGATCACAGGGTGAACTGCTCTGGATTGATTTAGAGCAATAAATTCAAGTTTTGATAGCTGTTTCCATTTTCCCCTGTATGCCAGCTGAAGTCTTTCACTATTGTTCATAGAAAAAACCCTCCCAGTTGTTAATTTACCCAATCAACCATCACCTAACATCTGCAGGATCAAACTATTTACAGTTACAACTATGTAAAAAAGAAACCCTCCAAACTGACACAGGAGGAGACAGTTACCTGACCTTCTGTTGCTAACGTAGGTTTTTTCCATACCTTTTCGATGACAGCAGGGATAACTTCTAGGCTGCTTGGGCGGACAGACAGTTTGTTGTACAGTCTACCAGCTTCAACCTGAATAAATGCATATAATCATTATATTGATTTCTTTAAGGGATTTACTTATTTCCATCTCATTTCAGCACAAATAAAATGGAAGAAATGGCAAACGGAAAGCAACAAGTGGAAAACCTCTACACAGAAAAGAATGCAGTTCCTCAGCTAGTGAGAAATGCCAAAGCTATATTCGCCTGAGAGTGGTTTGGTTTTTTTTTTTTTTTCTTTCTTTCTTTCCACTGGTGGTGGTGCTTCCTTTGGAAAGTTTATTTTGCTTTCTTCTATCTCAGAACAGACAGCCAAAGGCAATTTATACCAGCTGAGAACCTAAAACAGAATACAAATTTTAAACACGAGACTGGACAAGGACATTCCGGGTAATCTCTTGTATTTACACAATGCCAGTTTTAAACGGGTAGCTGGAGCAAATCAACAGCATTATAAGATCTGTTTGGACACGTTAGCACTGGGGATTGTCATTCCTACACTAATGAAGAAGCAACAACAACAAGTACCAATTACTGAACTGAACCCTTCTGTAGAAAGTTGTATATCTGCGTACCTGTGGGAATTCCTGGAAAGCTCCCATGGTTTCCTGATTTCTGTCTGAAGAACCTCCAATAACAATCAAAGGCCTAGAAAAATATATTAAAAAAACCAACAAATACCTTAAGCATGCAAATATTTTTTGTCCATAATCACAATCACAGCTGTAAATTCTCCTTACAATCAAATGATACTGCTCTTGGGATGCTGTGCACTGTCAGTACGCCCAGATCTCAACAGGAACAGAAAGGGACCAGCAGTATTTCACTGCATGTATCTCTACAATGTATTAGGATGTCAACATACGCAGTATGCTCAATGCAAAATCCTACATTTAGTCACACATAAGACTGGGACACACGGGTATCTAGATCAAAGCTTCATAACCAGGCCGTTTCTCTGCCACAAAGCAAAAATCTCAGTTCTAACCCCCTGACACAGCTAGAGGAGACCTTCAGGCTGTGTGAAAAATCCTGCTGGAACAACGCATCTGGTGTACGTGCTAGGTCAGAGTTACTTAAAGCCAGAACCAGCAGGATCAGCTCAGCTATCAGCTTACTCTCCTGAGCAATAAGCTCAGCCATTGCAGGACATTAACAGTGCCAGGTGTAACATCATGGAATCACATGACATCCAGGAGATACCGATGAGGGCCAGCCTTGCTTCTCAAATTGGTCTCCTCATGCCACTTCCCCTCAGAGGATGGTGTAGAGCAGGAGACTTAAAACCTTATTGCCACAGAAGGGGGAAGACCTCTCTAACTTCTGGTCCCAGCTGCATAATCCACACCCTCCCTAGGAGCTTGATGCTTGTCTGACTGCAGAGTCAGTCGATACAGATTGCCTAACTTGATGATACTTACTTATTTTTGCTGGCTTGGCTTTTTGACAGAATACTGAACTGAACGTGATGACCGGGGCAGACAAAGGCCATCGTCGTCAAGAGGGCAAGCAGCAGGAGCACATGGCCAGCAGAAAAGCATGGAGATGGTACGTCCCTTTTCGTGGCAGACTGCATTAGCTCAGTGTAACCAAACCCCTCAGGGAGTACAGCATTTTCATCTCCTCTCCTTTGCTTGGGCTACTCCAGCTCTTCCCTTGCAACACTCCCTCTCTGTGGGGCTCGCCCAAGTACTCATGCTGCTGTCTAGTGAACCAGGCTCGAAAGCTGATTAGTTAACTAATCCCTAGAAAAACCCTTAGTCTTCTTCTCCAAAGCATAGTACCCCTTCTCACAATGGTAATGCCAGCCAAAAGTAAATGTGAAAACATGTTTGGGAGTCTCAAGCATTCAGTGGAGATGCCTATTAATGAAGGAGACAAGGAACATTCATTTCATTAGGTTAAATTCAGGGTTTGCAAATGCTTACTGCAGTCCTTCTGGCACACTGGTGGGTGGGCAAAAGGCAAGCCTGATGCGACCAATGAACAAAATCATTGGACAAACGCTGTGGTTTGGTCAGTGAAAACCAATCTTCTCACTGTATTGTCAAATCTCCTGCCAAAATAGGTGTCACTCCCTTCACCTTTGGCCAGGAGTACAGGTTTCTGCAAGGTCAAGTCAGGTAAACAGCCCTTACCTCAGACAAAAAAAAAGAGTTTGTGAGAAAACAGAAATGTCTCCTGCAAATCCATAAGCAAGTACCATGAATGGTCCTTTCAACCGAATCCATGACTGTTCAAAAGCCAAGTTTTCATTTCATCTTAATAGAAGGACACACAGGGACAGCAAAACTTTAGCCAACAGCATAGTTTGAAAAAAGAATTTCAACACTAAAGGTCTCTTTTCAAAGCACCAGAGACTTGATTTGTTAGTGGTCCCACAATCGAGCTTTCCTTGTCCATCAGCCACTGCTCACCCAAAGCTCCAGATCACATGTACTTGGTATTAGCAGAGCTCCTACCCAAGATACCTTGTACAGCTTTCTGAACAGCTTTCAGTGGCAGACCTGCTGACGTTGCCATGTCCCAGTGAAGGCTTGTGGGAGGAAATGCTATCACTCTGTGCATTATTTAATTCAGTACTGAATCACTGCTCTAAATGTCTGCATAGGTAGCATGTAGGGATTTTAACAATGTAGTCGCCAAGTTGTTCACATACAAAAGACAATAATTCAAAGGCAATGGGCATTTAAATTTGGGAAAAACCTCCAAGACTCTCCATGGCCAATAAAGTTTTACAGCTTGCATGTCAGCTCATTTTCAAACATATCTGTACAATCAAGTATACAGATACATTCCCCACTATATAAAACATGGGGTAGGACAAAAAACAGAGCTTTATTCATGAGAATACAATTAAAAAACAATTGAACTCAATTACTTTTAGGGGTTGATAAATGAAGAATTCCCTTCTCATTACCTACAGAAAAGGAAAGAAGAAAAAGTCCCATACTAAATACTGTGGTGTTCAACATCTGCAACAAACAACAGCAAACAATGACTACAATTTCAAAGAGAAAATGAATTACATTACCAGCAGTTCATGGTTGCATTTGCCATTCCACCAAGGGCATGTAAAAAACCTGGGCCAGACACTACAAGACATACGCCTGGCCTGGGGGGGGGGGGGGGAAGGGGAAAAACAAAAAAAAGGAGGAGAGAAAAGGAAAGTTAGCACCGGGAACACTGAATAAACCACCAACCAAAATTAGCAAGATGAAGTATAAAAATTACTCATGCCATCAAAATGCATGAACAGCAAACGATTTCTATGCAGGGCTAACGATAGATGTGGAAATCAGAAATTATTTAGCTGTATCAATCCCATTAAGAAGTGAACAGTTATGTGCCATCCACACGGACATCTGCAACGTATGCAGGCTTATCATAACACATCTTCTTACTTCTTTTATCATATTTACTTCAACATCTAGCATTTATACAGAATTTTTAAGCCACCTGCAACTCCCAACTCTAGCACTAGGTATTAATGAAAAAAAGCTCAAAAAGGAAGAAAAGCATCTGACTCAACACAAATTTTGTTACAGCTTAAGTCTAAGGCACTTGTTATTCCAGGTGATAAGGTAAAAATGATCATTCGTCACTACTGAACATTCCTTTACAGACCCCTTACATATGAGAGGGGAAAAAAAAAAAAAAAAAAAAAAATTCCGTGTATTTCCAGAGGATTCTTCAAAGGAAGAAAACTACAGAAGTGTGTAACAAAGGCATCACACTAGCAGACAGAATAAGGAATGATCTCCTGCATCGTCAGGTCTGCATTTGTGCACAAACAGCCACCAGTTGTTTACTTTAGAAAAGGATCCATGGGATAACCAAGAAGCACTCCCCACAAGGCACAGGCTGCAGAATGCTTCCAAAAACATGAAAGCAAAATGCAGCAAAAGAGGAAAAGCCAGTGCTTCCTGTCAGGAGAAGCATGGGGGAGACTGGAAGGCATATGATCAATCTCTGTATTGATAAGGCTTTTGTTGAGCAACATGCCCAGAGAAGGAAACTGAGGTATAGGAGGTCTGCCAAATTGCAGCCAACAATGGTGGCGTGATTTCTGCCCCTCATGCCAGTGGTGGTAAGCTACTATTCAGATATGAAAAGGGAAAAAACAGAGAAAGCTATAAGATGAAAAAGAGTATATGAAGTTAAGCGCCTCCTTGCTCCTGACCACAATCACAGCAACATGGATACTGATAATGCTTACTGACAGTTCTTTTAAACTTCACGTTCTAGTTTTCCTGCCCTGCATCTGAACACACCAAAACCACCCAGCTGCAAAACAGAAAAGCGTTCCCAGCTTCTGTGAAGTCTAACACAGTTAATACTAAAAACTGCATTATAAAAATTACTAGGTATGGAACATACCTGCCAGTCAGATACCCAACAGCAGATGCAGCGTAACAGGCCTATTGAAAACATAAGTTAATTACACAGTTGTTATATATACATTTCATGACATCTTGGACATAAGTTTCAACACAAGTATGGAAAATAAGCAGGGACAGATTCTTCCCTGATTATCGGAGCTTAAAGGTAAGGAAAAGCACCCCCTTCACCCTCCCCATTTTCAGGTGTGTTCATGAAGGTTTACGTGAAACAATCTTGAGTCCTCTCCACATTTCAGGCTCCTGTTGTTACGGGATATTACATTAGGAATATCTGGGATTCAAACAAATAAAAACCAAACGCATAAAAGAAAACCGCTGAAAGCAGGGAAGGAAAACTGATAGAAGAATGTACGAAACTTCTGCCTTCTGCTGCTTGCTGGACTAACACAGAAGAGGGATTGGCAAGAGAAAGGCAACTAAAATCCAGCCATCACTGGAATGACTCGTATTTCAGAAATGAAACAAAAGGCTGAAATCGCACACTGGAGAGAGTCATTAGAACAGGGATTCTCTTTCACAAGCTGAGCTGCTGAAGTACTTTTCATTCCATTTCTGATATCACACTCAGCTTTAGCTAATTTGAAATTCTAAAGAAAAAATGCCTTCTGAATAATCTTCCCAAACGCCACACCTACAACATCTATTAGCACAGCTTATCAGCAATATTATTATTACAGAGTTATGTTTTTAAGCTGTTCCTGTAGTAATATTAAATATTCAGGTATAAATTTCACGTGGTAACAGGAGAGTATGTGATCACACAGAAACAGAAGTTTACAGGTGACCCGAGAACTCCAGAGAATTCATACATAGGGCATTGCCAACCCCCTCCTACGCTCATGCTTTTGTCTTGAGTTCAGCAAGCTCTGACACAGACGGAAAGAAAACTCATTTAGCAATTTTTTATTTAATTACTTTTAAGTAAGCTTCTGGCCTTGTAGCCTTCCCCTTTCATTTTTAAATAGAATTGAGATTTTGGGGTTTAATTTGATTGGCGTACTATTGTGGTAAGAAGAATAAGTAACACAAAAGCTCCTTCAAAAGTTTACAAAGCTAATAAACGTGTCCCAGCTAAACCAGTACTGCTGTACCTAGGAGCAGGTCAGAGGCCCTTATGCTAGTTGTACCTAACGCTCAGTGTTCCAGGACTGGCCTGGAGGGCTTGTGATCAACTTATTAGGAGAACCTGCTGTACAAACCTGATCTCAGTACATGGTGCCTTTTGTTACCACATACAACTGAAGTGCAAGCCTTGAAAATAAGGACACAGGTTGAAAGCAGCACTCCCAGAATAATAAGCAATTTGCTACAAGCCAGTCACTGGTCACTGAAAAAGTGGAACTTTGACATCTGGGAAGACACTGCTTTTGCTTTAGGTAAAGGAGCAATGGCTAAGCAAGAGGAAAAGACAAAGCAGGGACAAAAATCCTGACAGATGTGCACCAAGATGAGGCACCTGTCATGGCCTGGGAAGGCACCATCCAGCACCGTACAGCCCACAGTCCAGGCAGGGAGGTCACGGAGCAGCATCCAGTCAGAGACCATAACCTTTTACAAAGAGATCTGCCCAATTCCCTTGACAGCTGGCACCATCAGCACACCAGTTCCAGCACGTCACGTACTCATGACTAACTCATGGTGGGGGGGGAATCTACCTTTTTAGGCCTGTAGGTAATAACTTCTATCTAAAACATCCTTCTAAACAAAATTGAAAGAAGTAGCTAAGAGAGGTTTAACAAGGAAATCAAAATTGCAATTCCCTCATGAGAAAGGGGGGAGAGCTTAAAAACAGAAGGGGGAAAAAGAAACACCCAGCTCAATCCACCAATACTCTTCCTTACTCTAGAATGCACAAAGAATTGCTCCTACCACAGATGTATACTTACGGCTTGCTCATTTCTCATTCCTACGTATTTTATTCCAGCTGCTTGGGCTGCAATTGCAATTTCAGTGACTGGAATACCAACAATGCCAAACATGTATTCAATATTCTAGGGGAAAAAAAAACCAAACCAATGTTAAAAGAAATCAGAATGGTTTCCAAAAGGTAGTTTTAATGAGCGCATGCCAAACACAGCCATACTAACTACACGAGCAGCCTAAACTCTCAGATCACACAGAGTCACACACAACTTTACAGGCCACCATGGAAACGTCCAATACCAGCTGGCCTCTGCAGCTCAGTCCCCTCTAGTTGTGAAAGCTCTCGAGTTTGGAGGCCCACTAGCAGAGTAGCAATGGTTCAGCCCAGCTCTACACGGAGTCAGGGTAGCTTTAGCACCTTTTACTGACCACTTCTGACTTTCCGTGTCTCTGCTGTATCAGTTTCCTTTTTCCCCAGTGTGTCAACTTCACCTCCTCCAAAACTTCCTCATAGTGCTTCATTTTTTTATGCTTTCACAGAAAATTAACACCGAAAAAGGCCCCAGGCAACAAGTGAGCTAGTACCACGTGCAAATAAACTCACAGATCAAGTTTCTGCTTATTTTCATGACCACTGAACTACCTTTTCGCGAGTCACAGACCAAGCAGAAACGCTTCTGCCAAGCCCGGTGCCGGCTCAGCAGCACCTCAGCCCGACAGAGGACACGCAGTTTCGGGAACTGGAACGGAGGAGCAGCAGGCGCTGAAAGCTGCCCCCAGGACGGGCGCAGAGGGGGGTGGGCGTTTCTCATGGTCCCGGGTACCGGCGGAGCTCGGTTAGGGGCAGGCTCCCAGGAAGCAAGCGAAGCAGCGGTGAAAGCCGCACAGAGACCCTCGCCCCCCGCCCGCCCACGGTGGCACCGGGACCTGGCGGAGCCGGGTCGCTGCCGGGCGGGGCCCGCTGCGGCGCCACCTCCCTCCTTCCCGCTCCGCGGCGGAGCGAGGCCCTTCGCGTCCGCTCCGCCCGCCCCGGCGCCCAGGGTGAGTCCGGCCGCGCGCACTCGCTTCTCTCCCGCCCCGCGGGCGCCCGTCGCTTGACGCGGCCCGACCCCGCCGCTCCCCGCGCCCAGAGGCCGAGCCGGGAACCGTCCCTGCGCGCTCGCCCTAGGAAGGCTGCTCGCCCGGTCCCCCGCGCTCTTACTTGAGCCCTGAGGGACTCGGCGATGAGCCGGGCCCCGCTGACAGCCTCCCCGCACGCAGAGGCGTCGCTCCCGGGGGCCATTGCAGCCCCGCGCAGCCCGAGTCACCTGCCGGGAAGAGGACGGTGTGAGCGCCCCGGCCGCAGCGCGGGGCAGTTGACTGGCATGCCGCCCGGCCAATGAGACAGCAGAAGGGGCGGGCCCCGGGGCCGAGAACATCCACCCCTGACCCCCTTGGCAGGAGGCGCGGGGACAAGGGGCGAAGGCCGGGAAAGCCTCCTATTGGCTGGAGCGGACACCCAATCAGAGGCCGGCAGGGACTGCCCTCCCTCCGCCCGCAAGCAGCAGCAGCCCCTGGCGCTGCCGAGCGCGGAGCAGTCGCCAGGGGGCGCGTGCGTCCCGGCCCGGCGCAGCGTGAGGCCCTCAGCGCGGTGGCGCGCGAGGGGCGGCCATTCCATGGCGGGGAGAGCGGCCCCGGCGGCGCGTGCGGAGTCCGGCTCTGAAGCGGGGAGCGAGAGGGGAGGAGGAAAGAAGGGCTGGCGGTGTTCCCCAGAGGGAGGCTGGAGGTCGGGCTCCCCTGAGGCCTGGTTTCGCGTGTGGCAGCTTCGCCTGGAAGGCCTGTGGTAGCCCCCGGGCTAACTGCGGCTGTAGCTCGGTCGGTCGGCCGCCTCCGCAGTGTAACGTTGTGGCGCGTGGGGCGGGCAGAGCTCCTCCGCGCAGGGCCGGCAGAGCAGCGGTTCTGGCTGAAGGTACCCGGCGGCAGCGTTCCCGAGGAGGAGGGGAGCACGGTGCGAGACGCGTCTCTGGAACGCTCAGGGAAGGGTGGAGCGCACACTCTCTGCCCCCCGGCCTCTGCCCGTCTCCCCGCGGCGGCGCTGGCCGCGGGCTGTTGTTTGTGCTACCGCAGCGAGGCGGGCCGGCTGAGCCGCTCGTCACGGCAGCGTTCAGTTCACCCTCGCTCGTGAAGTTAGAGCTGAGACACATCTTTTAATTACGAAAGAAAGCGCATTTCAGGAATCCACTGAAACGTGTGAAACTTACTGTAAAACGTTGTGTTAGAACGGGCAAAATTCTTTAAAAACAGATAAGAGCCAGGAAACGAGAGCAAGGTTATGTAACGCATTGCACACAGAATAAACATTTTGCAGATAAGGAAATGCAAGATAGCAGTTTATAGGGGGCTATGATCGTGTTGCCAAACCAAAAAACTTTCATAAAAAAGCTACATAGTAAAATACTGTATTGAAATACAGTGCGGTGAATAAAAGCAGTAGACAGGGGGGCTCAGTGGAAAAAACTTGCATTTCACCATATTTTTACATACCTGTAAGAGCTGTTGTTATATATATACTAGAATGGCAGCAACAGCAAAATTCACGGATATTGCTCAGTGTAAAAAAGAATTATTTTTTTCATAGCTAATTTAATATTTTGCCTGGTAGTTAGTGTTGTTTATAATACTATAGCTTAACAGGTATTTGCTATTAATCACTTAAGCTAAGGAGCAGGGTATGTATTGCTTTTCTCTACTTACACATCAATGTATGGTGAGAGTTGACAAACTTTTAAGTTTCCAATGTTGAAAAGTGAGTGACTGAAGGCTCTGCTTCATGCATCCAAACTTAAACACCAGTCTTTTTATGTTTAGTATAGAACTATAGAATACTGTGCCCAAATGAGAGTAATACTGCTGTGAAATACTTACTGGGGTGAGATGATCATATCGACTGCCAGGCAAAAGACCACAGAAATCATGGGAAAGGGACAGAAAAAGAGATTAAATTATAAAGCATTTCAGTTCATGAAAATTTCTTTCAAAGTTATGGCTTAGGTGAGGCAACAGCTCTGTACACCCCAAACAAATAAACTTCTCTTCAAGGGAAGGGTTTATTATAATGGTGTAACACTTTCCATCAGGGAACAAAAAAGCCAAACAGAATGGGGCAGAGGCTTATTTGGAGTCTCACAAGGGGTGAGTAAACGCTGAGAGTATCCTTATTTTGGCTGAAAATGTTGCTGTCCCCAAGCCGAGGCTCAGTGCTTGTCACAGCTCTCCTGGTTGGAAGCAATCCGCTAGACAGCCGAGTTCTGTTGTTTAAGCTGTGAAACAGAGGAAAGGCATTAGAGACCACTCACATAAGGGCTCAACCATCCTCTGGGACTAGCAGTACTCACAACCAAGGGTAAGATCTCAGAGGAATTATTTCAGGTATTATTTTAGTTGGCCCAAGTACAGCCAGATGTGATTGTGTGTGGTTGGATTGTCAGTGCTAATCCTTTTTTGCATCCAAATAAGGAAGGGATTCTAGTTAGTACAAGTGTTTCTGACCACCAGATAATATACTATTGCAGAAAAATGAGAATTCTCCAAGCATGTCTGTAGAATGCAACGTTTTGTAGAAGCCCATTACCTGTTAATTTTAATATATTAGTGTATTTGGCATAGAAGGCAAAAAGGCTGTTTTTCTAACACAGAGCAATTCCATCCTGTGATCTGAAACTCTTCACGTTTTTCCATCACTAGTAATGATGAATTCTAATTACATCTTAGTTGACAGCTTTGGTGAGGAATGGCTGACTAGAACCCAGTCCTGTCCTAAATAGGCTTTTCAGCTCTGAAGGGATGACAGAAATAGAAAATATAATTTTGTCAGTGAAGTGCAACAGAGTATGTTTATTTTCAGTGGCTTCCTTAACAGTGAGAGGTTTCTCACTTCTCTCCCTCCCCCTGCTACTGCTTTATAGCTTCACGTGAGCCTTGGTATTTCATTTGCAAAGCTGAGATGCATAGGACAAAGTAGGATCCTCTGTGCTTGAGAAACATTGCCAAATCATGTCCCCCCCCCCCCGAAGTACTCTTTTCCTCAAAATGCAGAATAGCAAGAGTAGCTTATGGAACATCACTTCTCAAAACTGCACAATGGAATGCAGCTCTGAATTGTGCTCAACATGTTTATAAATGTTGGAAAAAACTGCTCTGTACGAGACAAATTAGTCTGTTGGAATAGAGTGAATCCGTAATCCAGCAGGAGAGGCATTTTCATAATAGACAGAGAAATGCAGAAGTCGTGTCTACTGTACTTATTTTGGCAATTACCTGTTTCTGTACTGATAAAATAAGTTCTCTTTCTACTTGACTACTAAATACAATACCCCAGTAATTTTAGGAAATGCTACTTTTAAATACATGAAACTGCAAATTTGCGTGCTGCTTTTAACTTTTCCCAAAGATCTTTTGATATATGGTACAATAATCTATAAACGAATGCTAAAGTTAATTGTAAATGGAGACCAAGCAAGGAGATCAATAGAACTATAGATGAAGCTAAAATGCTTTTAAATAGGACACAAGTTATTTAAAGCACCAACATAGATATATTTAAGTTTTAGAAACAACATGCACATGGTCATTGAGGAATTTCAAACCAACACACTCAGTTCAAACACTGCTAAGAGTCTCCATTACAGTCCGTGTTTAATCATAAATTTAAATTTCTGGCATTTGTTGCTCAAGCTTCCCTCCCCATGTTTTTTTTCCCTTTAGATTTATGTCATACATCATGGTGGATGTGTTCTGGGAGCTGTTGCTCTGTGTTTTTTGCTATCAAGTTGTCTCAGGAAGAGTTAAGAGAGAGGGGCATTATGTGGCTGCTGTGTACGAACACGAGTCCATACTGAGTCCTAACCCGACAGCCCTGGTTGATCGACAGTCCGCGCTGGAGCTCATGGGCAGAAACCTAGACATCTATGAACAGCAAGTAGTGGCTGCTGCCAGACAGGTATGCCACAGTTTAGTAGCAGTTGCATGTGTCCTATGTATATATAGAGTAAGTGCTATTTGGGGATAATCTTTCACATTTGCGTTCCCAGGCAACTAGAGCCATATTTATATACATAACTATGGTCTGGTTTTTCAGACATTCTGACCTGCCAGCAACTCTGAAAAAAATCAGGCCAATTAGCAGCTTGCCTGACTTGAGTTATTCCAAGCTTGGAAACACATGCCTATAGTTATTTAGTATATGGAAATTAATTTTCTATTTTGGTCTGGATACCCAGCTCCTTTCCTTTCTGTTTTCTTAAATGGAAAGTTTTTATTGAAAGATTGTCTTACAGGCAGCTGTCTTTGCATTTCATTTTATTCCAGTGTTCTCAATGGAAATTCCAGAATGTTTCTAAAAACTAAGGAAGTTAAATGCTTTGAAAATGAATGTGCCACCATTAACAACTTCATGGAAGCAAAGTTTTCCATTCCTTTCTCTTATCCTCCATGGTGTGGTTTTTAGTCTAAATATATTTAGATGAGAGAGATTCGTATTTCTGGCTGTTCTTGTGAACAGCCTCCCCAAGAAAATCGAGAGCCGGTTCTAGTCAGAGGAAGCAGGCATTACTGTCCCTGTGGAGAACTGACTTGCAAGTTTCACAAATACTGCTGTTTTGAAACAGAATAATTAGAATTTTTATATAATTTGAAATGTAGTTGTTCATCTAACAAACAAAAGTTTGTTGTTTGGTTTGGTTTTTTTTTTGAGAGCAATGGCTGGGCATCACTGTCCAGAAGTGTTATCACTATTTTTATGCACTACTGCATCAGGACACAAATTATCCCAAAGTCATAGCACAGATATCACATTTGAACTGACTTTTGAACAGTCAGAGGAATTTGAATGTCTGATGCTGTGTTTAAGAGGAATCCACTAGATGTTTAGGAACCCATCTCCCTTAACTTCAGGTAGAGCCAGCATGGCTACATCTCTACCAGAATCTGCATTGCTTCCACAGTCAAGCTGCTTCTGAAAACAATACTCCCACTACCCCATCCAACCCTGTATACCTAATCAAGGTGTATAGCCTGGACTAAGTGATGCTGCACTTTTGACACAGGTACAGCACCTTTGACAAGTGTCCATCTGCAAAAAGCATACTCCTGAAAAAAAAAAAAAACACTAATTTGAACATCATTGTTCTTTAACCTGAATGACGTCATTCTTATGAATGGAGAATACTGTTGTAAGAATTTGGATGAACTCTGCTTTTATTTTCATGCCCTTAAAATAATGTCAAATAGGTTATTTTTCAAGCTAAAGGTATGCATCTAGTTATATTAGCTTCTTTTACACAGGTAGTTACATCTACTATGAAGTCAAAGAAAAGGTATTTTCAAACTACATTCTTGTCAAACATAACTTGGGTTATCCTTACCTTTCTTTAGCTCTTTTTACCCATGAGATTCCCTTTTTTCCTTTCGTATTTAGGTTGGTTTTGCTTTGTTTACAAACCATGTATTTGTTTTCCATACAGGGGGCACAAATCATTGTTTTTCCTGAAGATGGAATCCATGGCTTCAACTTCACCAGAAGCTCCATTTATCCTTACTTAGATTTCGTTCTGCATTCACACTCTGTGAACTGGAATCCATGCAGAGAGCCATATTTGTTCAATGACACAGAGGTAAATGTGGGAGTGATTTCTGCAGAGAGGTGGAATAACTGAATGCTGGATTTGTGCTCCAAGTGGGAAACTAGCTCTAGTAGTTTTGTTTAGGGAAGTAAGCAAGAAGTTTAAAAACTCGGTAGTAGCAGATTCTGTTTTCCTAGACTTGTCAGCTTACGCTGGTTTCATTCTTAGCAGAGGAGGGTTTTGGATACACACATGCAAGAAGTTCTGCTTGTTTTATGACCCATCTGGATTTATCATCTCCTCCTCCCCAACCTTGAAATAGTAATCAATATCTAGTAAGATACATAGTGTGTGATTTTATTTTGAATAACATTGTTTTATATAAAACATAGCAGTATCTTCACTTTTGATTTATTCTTGGAACATTCTGATGAGGTGATTGTATGTAAAATGGTTAGCACAAGTAACAGGACTTGACCTGCTATAATGTAGTAGAAGCCACAACTTAGCACAGACCAAGTGTGATCACAGATAATGTGACGTGCACGTTACAAAAATAGTATTTTCATTGACTGTTCTGAACCTGAAGTGAAAATAGCAATGCTGAGTAATACAAACTATTTATTCTTACTAAAGTTACAGTAGTCAATATAATGAAAGTCATCACACATGTGCCTACTAAGCAGAATTAGCGTGCAAACACAAATCTCAGTTGTAAACAGTGGACTGCTTTGGCCTGTGAATCTTTACTACCCATGATCATGCTGAGGAAGAACTTAATTTGCCATTCAGATCCTACTTGGAGATTGCAGTACTGACAGTCTGGTGCAGCTCTCTTGTGGTCTGCAACAAACATCCCAGTAATGCTGCAGCCTGTAACTTTGTATTTCTCTGCTATAACTATGCAAAGTCTCTCCTATTACATTTCTGCTTCTTTAAGTTGTAGCTAGTAATTGCTCTTTTAAAAATTTAGAGTAAAACCATCTCGTTACAGGAACAAGCCATTGCAGGTGCAAATGATCATTATTAGACATTTACTGTTCTAAGACCACACAGAGATCAGTTATGCTACCTCGTCAGATTTTCAGTTGACACATGGTGTTTTAAAAACATTTGTGCTCCTGCAACAGGCAGAAGTTTCTGAAAATTGACACTCTTGAACAGAAAGATACATTTATTTACTTCTCAGGAAATAAAAAAATTTTAAGTGCTATTTTGAAATTATCATCTGAAATACTTTTCAGTCTAGAAAGCTACTGGTTCCAGTTGCTTTCATCACAGAATCATCAGTAATTTTAAATTTTACAGATATAGTCAAATATGTTCACTTACCAGTTGAAATAATAACTTGAATAGTATTAAATAAGTCATAGCTGTTTAAGTAAAAATTATTCCTTGATATTCTCGAGTCCTTACTGTTCCTCACACTGTTCTCTAGGTTCTCCAACGACTGAGCTGCATGGCATTGAAAAACAAAATATTCCTTGTGGCAAACTTAGGAACTAAGCAACCCTGTGAGCACACTGACCCTCACTGTCCATCGGATGGAAGATACCAGTTCAATACCAACGTGGCATTTGATGATGACGGTATGCTGCTAGCCACATACCGCAAACACAATCTGTATTTTGAATATGCTTTTGATACCCCTCCAGAGCCTGACTACAAACTCTTTGATACCCCTTTTGCTGGGAAGTTTGGTATGTTCACTTGCTTTGATATACTCTTTTTTGAGCCTGCAGTGAACCTCATCAAGCAGTACAATTTGAAACAAGTTGTATATCCAACTGCTTGGATGAACCAGCTCCCACTCCTGTCTGCTGTAGAATTTCAGCAAGCTTTTGCAACAGCTTTCAACATCAATATTTTGGCAGCTAATATCCACCACCCTACTTTGGGCATGACAGGGAGTGGCATATACACTCCTGTCAAATCGTTCATCTACCACAACATGGAAAGTTACGGTGGCAAGCTGATAGTAGCAGAAATTCCTGTGATTACCACAAATTATGAAACCTATTTGGAGAGTAATGAAAGGTTCAGAGAACACTTACATCATTCATGCAAGACTTTTACAAGCACCTCACTGGATGATCAAGTTTGCTTTAAGGAGGGAGAAGAGAGCCCTGGCAGAGTATCAGGAAAAGCAAAGGAACTGTTACCTCCCCTATTTTATGCAGAAATGATGTATGACAACTTTACTTTCGTTCCCCTATGGGGGGAAAAAGGAGAGCTCCAGGTGTGTGCCAATACCCTTTGTTGTTACTTAAATTATCAGAGAGCTGTGGTAACAGATGAATTATATGCTTTGGGAGTTTTTGATGGGCTCCATACAGTGCATGGCACATACTATGTCCAGGCCTGTGCATTAGTAAAGTGTGGTGGTCTCAGCTTCAGCACCTGTGGGCAGGAGGTGACAGATGCCACTGCTCTGATAGATTTCCAGCTATGGGGAAATATGAGTACCCCTTATATCTTTCCTTTACTGCTGACATCTGGTATTACCTTGGACTTTGCCGATCACAGGGGCTGGAAAAACAACCACTATTTCATGAGCAAAAATAGAACATCTTCTGGCCTACTGACAGCTGCTCTATATGGACGATGGTATGAAAAGGACTAGCAGAGATATTAGAGTGAATTGGAAAACAACTGCCCCTATGATCAGAGTATATATCTAATCTTAAGTAGATGAATGTCTGTACTTTCTAGGGCTTCAGGTGTGTTAATTACATGACTGACTGATTAGAATCCACATTTGGAATGATAAGCAAAGCACTTAACCTAAGAAGCTTTCAGTACGGGGTGTACCGTGGTAGGTTATGTCCAACACAGAGTAAAAGATTGTGAAGATCAATGCTTGTTGTAATGTGTATATTGGGAAAATAACATTCCTCATTTCAACTGAATTTGTACCTTTTAATTTAACCTTTGTTTTTTGGGGGTCCTGGTTATGATTATGGATACGAATGAATGGGAAGCCATTGCAAAATGGTTGCAAAAAATATTATTATCTGAGTTTTCTCATATACTTATAACAGCTATTGAATGTTACAGTTGTGAATGTCTTCAGAACAGCTACTCTCAAGGCTTGGATATCAACTTATTGTAAAAAACTAGGCTGCATTAAGACACAATATCCAGCCTACTGTGCGAGGACTTGTGTTGAAAGAACACATTGGCATTGAATATCAAAGATGACGTTATGTACTCTTTTAGTACTTGTAACTTTCCCTGTTTAAAATGGAAGTTATTTCAAGGGCATTTTGACTTTAAGACACCTTACATTCATTCAACAGCAGCTATGAAAAGCACACTGTGGACAGCAAGGTTTTCACATAAATAGTTTGTGTGCCAGATGGCAGGTTCCTGCTGCTCAATGAGTAAAACACATCATTCTTTCCAGAGCAGTAACCAGATTAACTGCTACTATTGTACTGTGGTGACAAACTGTCCTACTTCAGTGAAGAAGCTGAGAAGAGAATATTCAAAGGATATTAATTTTAGGTTAAATTCAGGTAAGAGAATTTATTCTCAAACATTATAATTTTGTGTGGTCCTACTGGCTGTTCTGACTTAATCTGCATAATATCTGTTCAGTAATGGACTAAACACAACCATTCCTTTGGTGAGTCCTCACATTGCAGTTGCTCAGTCTGTTAGGCCGAGAGGAGCAGAGCACTAGCAGGAGAGCTGTGAGTCTGTTCTGGTGGTCTGAGTCAGTTCCGAGATGTGTGCAAACTTAGACCGTGATGGCAGCTACAGCGTACTGAAAGGTGCTCAATAGCTCCTGCTTTGAATAAGCTCACTTTTTGGTTTCAGAAAGAAAAACAACCAAGAAATTGCTTAACTTCTACCTCAAGGTTTGTAAAAATACTTACACAAAATACATACAGAAATATTGATGATCTTGGGCTCTATCAAACCTTCCTGCTCCAAGCTGTGACCCAGGACCTAATGACACTCAGCTTTGACAGAGCAACACATCAGATTTGTTTATCCTGCAGTATACATTGGACAGAAAAATGGAGAAGGGAATGTCTATATTTCATTAGACATAAACTTGCTGATGTAAAAGTAGGCCATCCCACTGCAGGGTTATTGAAAGTCATTAATTCTTTGGCACCCATAGTGGTGTTCTTGCTGTATGCTGCACAAATTCCAGAGCATGCAGTGTAGAACGTAAAAGCATTTGTGGTGCTTATTCGCACTTCTAGTTCTAGTATGGTATGACCAAGCCTAAAATTAACAGCTGGAGAATTTCAGCTCTCAGGACAAGCCTCTCCCCCTCCATTTTGTAGGCTGAAAAACAGGGAACCTCTTGCACTAAATACTGCTTCAGCTTTAGTTCCAAAGCAGACCCTTGTTATCACAATAAATTAGGCTAAACAACTAAATGACATTACACATTTGCTATACTTAAGGAAAAAAAATTACTTCTCTGAGATCCTTGGAAAGTGTGCTCCACAGAGCTATTCTGACTTTGTGTATGTCAAAACTATTAGAAAATAAGTCAACCTGCCCTTACTGTTTGTATGGGGTGCATTGCTCTGTCTCCTCTCCGAGGAGCAGGTTTAAGTATTTAGAGTGTGTTCTCATACCTTGTTCCCTTCACCCAAAAAAGCAGTCTTTAGCAAAGACACAGTGGAAAACGTGGAACAGGAACAGGCAGTACTAGACATGATGGAGAATTACCAATAAGTAACTTTCCCCCTCCTCTACCATCCCAGTCTTTCTGTGACAATAGATGTATCCATTCTGAAATGGGTGACCAGGCAGCAACCTATGACTTTACCACCAATGACCGGCAGCTTTGGAAGTCTGCTCTGGAGCAGCAATCCCAGCAGTGCCCTGCTGAATGGAGCACCATTCCCAAACAACCCAGTGTTCATGTGAGGGAAGCAACAAACGAGTTTACTAAGGAGGTGTGAGAATCCTTCAGCAAGGCTGATGTTCACACAGGGAGACTTGTAACACATCGTGACGCAGCCCCTAGTTTAATATCTCTTCAATAAATATAAACAGTTTTATTAAAGCTTCCTGCATGGTTTCCACCTGTCAGGGCAACAAAACCAAACCAGAACACAAGGACCTTTTGGCGTATGGGAAGTACAGCTGAAGTCTAGAACAGCTTTAAATCACCTAAGAGACTAAGTGAAATCAGCATTTGGAAATGTGTACCAACACCAAAGGAAGATTTTGCCTGAGACAGACAGCAGGGGGATGATGTTTTTAAAGGGCTTTGACACTGCCTCCAGAAAAGGGAAAACAGTCTGTCCAGTTCGGGGTAACAGCATGCCCGTGAGAGGTGTTGGGGATTTCTTTGTAAGGGATCTATTGCTTTGTGAAAACTCACTGGTCACGTGAATCCAGGTGGATGTGGGGATATCCGATTACAGTGAGAGAAACCACTGGAAAGCACACAACAGGAACATTTGGCAATCATAACATTGGTATCAAGCTGCTGAGAGGCATACAAACAGGCTGAGGAACTGGTGACAGCCTGAGACAATCTGTGCAGAACAAAGATCTTCACAAGGCACAACTTGTGTCAGCTCATTTAGGCAGATCTCTACAGGTGAAATGAACTAGGCTGAGCTTCAAAGGCTTCCAGCAATCAACACTGAAATAAGGAAGCCGTGATGAGGCACAGCATGGCTTTGCCCAGGCTGTGACCTGTCCTGCACCCTTAGGCATTTAACGAACACCCCAGCATTGCACAAAACCCAAAAGGACTAATGCAAACGATTTACACTCTGACTGCTTCAGACATGCCATCTAAAGTGAACAAAAGAGCCAACTGAAGGAAATGACATTTTCAGAACTGTTACAGAAAGAGGACCTGAACAATGCCTAGCCATCTCTATGGCACACATGCAGATTCGGTGGCTAAAAAGAACACCCCCTGCCCACCCATTTATGTAGGTATAAAAAAACCTCAAGCACAAGTGACAAATGCCATTCCTGAAAACCCCAGATATTCGCAAGTTGAACTGAGTGTTATTGCTCTACCAAGTTTTTGACTTGCTTTCCAACGGCAGTGGACGTACCTCAGAGATTCACTGTGCTCTCCTTCCTCCCTTCAGTGGGAAACCAGGCATAGGTAACACAGGGCAGAAGTCAGATATGATAGCTAGTGAAACCCACCGCAGATCAAACAGGCTTGGCAGAAGAGACTAGAAAGGTTGAATTCAGTAAGACATTAACAGATTGTAAAACTTTAAGACAAATATGCATACAGCTTGACTAACATTTGGCAAGGGATAGCAGCTATATGACAGGACATGAACCTTTAAATGCTGGTTTAAAACTATTTAAGGTATCTAATCTGACCTTTTAACATAAAAGTTTTAAGGTTTATGATTTAAGTCAACTCCCAGGTACAATGAGAAGAGAACCTGCACTTTCATCATTTGACAAGGCTTGGAAGCAGAGGTTGTTTTGTTCTGTTGTGAATCTGAACAGCAAAATTTCTGGTTGCTTCTATTGCAATTTTAATGAAAAAAAAAGGAAATGTAAGGTTGGTTTTTTTTCCTTCTTTTAAAATATTTAGTGACACTAACAATATTAAGACAGCTTGAAAGGCTCTTCAGGTTGCGTATTGCTACATGGTGAAATACTGCAAGATTCCTTTCCCAAGGAAAGCTTGACAAACACAGCATGGAATGGAGGGAGCTCAGTTTAGCCTAATGTAAAATAACACACCAGGGAAGCACGGATAATTTACATACTTGTTTATATGAAGACAAGTAACAGTGATAAAGAGAGCAGGTTACCGGGTTGGGAAGAAATCTTGAAGCTTGCAAGCAGGGACACTCATCTTCTCCTGGCCATAACATTGTGAGGCGAGTTGCAGAAACAGGAAAAAGCCCACAGCTTGAAAACATGTCACATCTGCAACTGTTTTTCTGACAGGGAAAGGAAACCAAAACACTCTTGCAATTTTCCTGGACTCTAGACGACTGAATAACTGAAAGAAAGACGACTCCTGAGCCTGCCATCTCAGACAGTTTTTCTCTTGGTAGGTACGAGAGGATACACAGATCAGACTAGCAGCCTGGGTGGCATTCACATCCAGACAGGCATTTGCTTACACTGTTTAGCAGTAAAATGAAGGGATTTTTTGTCATAAGGCTTGTAGGTCATTATAAATATAATAGGATATTTTCTTAAGAATAACCAGTTGTTCTGCCATTTCAGATTAATGCGTGGTGGTTCCTTTGCACTTAACATTCTTCAGAACCTATGGAAAGAGCCAATGCTTTCAGCTAACAGGCTTGTATTGCATCTCTTCAGCTTCGTCTGTAAAGGAGACCCCATGTTTTCTAAATTCTTTTCTTGTCCAATTTAAGAGTCACAGCTACAGGTTTATTTAAAAAAAGGGTTTAATCCTAATCTGAAAGAATTCTTCTCCAACTGTCCCAGCAGCTTCTGCAGCATATTAAAGGATTCTAAGGAAGTCATCACAAATCCTTGAGAGATTACAAGAGACAGTAACTACCAGTCAATCTAGGATTTAAAGATTTACATGAATTTGCCGGACCAACTTCAAGAATTTAAATGCTTACTTTTTCCTGATATTGAAATGGATTTTGCAGAGTTAAATCCAGACCTATGGAAGTGGTGGTTAAGCTATTTATTAAGAGAGTATATAGGCCCTTCTCTCCAAGGTTATAGTCTGCTTCCAAACACGACTGGATTATCAGGAACCAGTGCTTTTTAATGAAAAGCACAATGGCATTTCTTTTGGGGTGTGGGTATGTACCATCATCAGCTGAGCGACAGAACAAAGTGGTGGGGGATGAGGAGGGTACTCATGCCAGCTGCTCCTCCTGCTCCTACAGGTGCTGCTGGGAAGCCCGTGGAACTCCCTCCCTCATTCTGAGCTACACTGAGCCAAAGAGCACATCCTCCAATTCTCTAGAACTGCTGTTTCCATAAACACTTACCCTTTTTATTTAGATTTCAGTTTTAAAGATGTGGACCTCACTGTTCCAAACATGAAATTATATAGTATGGGCTCCCTGGACACATCTATCCCAGTTAAAAATGTTCCATGTGAAAAAACTTCTCCCAAGTATATGCTGGACAACAGTACTTTGTACAGTATTCACTGTCACCCAGTCTTTCTACAGGCTTACCCTCTCACCCCGTTACTGCATGATCAACAAACAGAAATTTCACTACTTTTTTTTTCTCCCCCCTTTTTTTTTTTTTTCCTTTTTTTTTTTTTTTTTTAATAAAGCAGCAGCGCTACCAGAAGACCACTTGTTACCTCCAACCAACTGAATTTAATGAACATTCTCTCTCTTTTTATGTTGTAAGCTAGAATGTAAATAGACTATGTTATTCTGGATTACTATCGTGGCTATTGCCTTTAAATGAACATAATCTCTGGGCAAGGCTAGAAGGCTAATTCCTCTCAAAACCACAATTACTAGGTTGAGGAATCTGTAAACATTATTTCATGCTCCTTTTTAGTGATCTTACATACAGCTTATGTAAAAGCTTTGGGATTTTCAGTGCCCTTTGTGTAGATGTTAAAAGGAGCAAAACTTTGAAGTTGTTACTGTTTTTTTTTTTCTTCCAAACAGTTAGTAATTCTTCAACCCAGCAGTCAAGTCAGAGGTCTAAATAACAAAATACACAACCAGAAAGAAACCCAATCACAACCAAGTTTCAACCTTAAAAGGTGCATATTTCTAGTTCTGATTGTTCCAAATATATTCATATGATTATTTTGGATGTATCTAGGGGTGGGGAAGCAATAAAGAGTAATAGGAGAAAATAAAAAGCAGAGTACACAGAGAGGTCAATCTTTTGTAAGAAATTACAAGAAAAATCTTTTTGATGACTCAGGGGGAGGGAGTGGTGAACACAGACTGATTCTTCATCCAGTATTTATGCTGCCACACTACACTCTACATCAAACAGCTCAGCCTGGGAGGTTAATACTGATGTGGCATTTTCTCCTGTGGAACATTTATCCCGAGAACCAAAAAAACCCGTAAGACATCCCAGAAGTCAGAATGCCCAGAAAGAGAGCTGGTTGTCCTCATTCCTTAAGGCCATTAAAAAGGGTTTCTTTTATTCTAACGTACTGCTTCAGTGCTCCAGCCAAGGCTCACTGCTCCCTCTTGATGAAAATCCAAAAGATTGACTGGATTATTGTAACAATAACTGTGCCCTATTCATCTGTACAAAAAGAGGATTTCTTTTAGAAATATGGAGGTTCTAGTACCATTTTATTTATTACCAAATAATTTTTTTAATAAATAAAAAAAATGTACCAGCCAGAGCATTAATTGTTTTACAGAAAGAAGGAATCTTCTGTTCCTAGACCTTTCATGAATAAAGTGGTCTCTGACCACAATAGCATGTTCCTTAAAGAAATCATGCCCCATTTTTAGAATAAGACCATATTCTAATATTAGTCCAAATTAACACTTACAAGGCACAATTACTCTCCTACCCATACTGCCAGGTAATAATGGAGGTGGTTTGTTTTTTGTTTGTTTAATAGAAATAACTAATACAGGCAAACTGCAATCTACAGGCCCACTAAGTAAATTCTAATAAGATACACAAATCATGAAACTCTGAATTCCTAAATGGAATTAACAATTTGTAATAATAATAAAAAAGAGATCTTTAGCTCTAAACTTAAAAATAATGGAATTTAATGCAGCAAAGCAGTTTTCTTCCTCAAGAGATAAGAAGTAATGAAATGGAAGAGATGAAAAATTTCTGAATGACATGAGGAAACAAAGGAGTTCAACAGCACACTAATGTATTCCGTATCCGAACAATAAACTTCTAAACCACCTTTGGAACTTCTTCTCTGCCATCCAGGTGCAAAGTGCACATGAACAGCTCTCAGTCTCTGCTGCCCTGCTCATTTTTCAAGTAAGACAGAAGAACCCCCTCCTATAAGCTGCCCTATGCAACAAAAATATGACAGTTTCATTAACAGAAATATGCAGGTGCTACCTTTAAATGCGAGGCATGCTACTTGTCATTCTCATTCCAGTTTTCCACAAGCGTATGAGGATAAATGGGTCCGTGCTCCTTCGACCTTTGTATTTAAATGGACGCAGTGAATCCCAAGACAGGTGACTATGGATCTTCTGAGCACTGCCTGCATGCTCATCTGAGGCACGTACATCACTCTCACATAGCCCCATACTTGAAAGGTTCAGAGGGCATAAAGTACAGAAATCACAATTTCCCTGAAGTCATCTAATTCTGCTCAGACAAATGTACTGGTTATATAAACAACACACACAGGCATAAATGGTTAATAAAGTAATACCTAAAAGGAAACCTAAAGGAATAATGAAGGAATTCAACATTTAAATTTATTTTAAGTTTAAATAGCTCACCTTCTCTTTAGAATTAAAATGCTGGCAAAGCTTTTGTGAAGCAGATTTTATAAATTCTAATGGTTCAACAAAAGAGACTTTGTCATTAATGCTTAGTAGATACAAATAAATTATTCTTTAGTAGAACTCACATTTGGGTTTTATTACACTCCATAAAATATACAGGAATCTTGAAGTACTGAAAGAGTGCAGGTAAATACAGTATTCAAGCAGTCACTATTTCTATGTACATGCTCATTAATTCTTCATAAAACCCACAAAATTATCAAATAGATCAAATTGTCCCGTGTTTCCACACTATGTTCAGAAAAACCAGCTGATAATTTACAATATCATAAAGATTTCCAGTTTCACAATACAAAACGGATAAAAAGGAAATTGGAATCAGTTTGTAGTAATTTATTTGTACTTTACCAGGACACGCAAGGATTCCTTGCATGTACATAAACAAATTCACTTGAAAAGTAGCAGTTATAATTAACGCAGAGCCAAATAAAGTAAATATTCATATTTAACAGACAAAACTTCAGCTTACTTATGTCAGTTTTTCATTCTTCAGGCAATTAAAAATCCCACAGTAGTCTGTTATAAATTAAAAAAAAAAAAAAGAAATAGGGCAAGTCTGAACTACATTACAGGGACCTGTTTCTGCTGTTTATTTTCTAAATGGAGCACAACAAAGATACACAGCTCTTCCCACAGACCAGACACTGTACTTTTTTCTCTAATAGGGAAATATACTTTTAAGTTCACCTCCCTCCCCCACCCATGTAACTCCAGGACTTAAAAAAAAAGTGATAGGGATATACAATTTTAATCTTACATACAAATTTATGATGTAAGGAAGTGGACACATTATTGAAAAGAACTCTCAGTCACAACAGGGTTACCAAAACATTTAATTTCATTTTGTTATGCTAGTGTATTTTTAAATTAAAAAAGTCTCAATCCAAACCCCAAAAGTTAAAAGAAAAAAAAAAATCTAGAACTGTGCAACAATTACTGCTTCCCTCCCTTACCTCCCACCCCGTCCCTTGTTTATTACACTGTACATTTTTCACCCTGACTTCACCTTATTAGCTGGTTTAATTTTAGTATTATAAAAGTATGACAACTTCATTATCATTTCACCTAGAAGAAAACAAAACTTAAAAGTACATCTGCTTTCTTTCATGGTACATTTAATAGTGTCGGAAGGCTTTCAGATGATTAAAAAAAAAATAAAATCAACATTTAAAACCAAATCTAAGCTTCTTTTCCAGAAGTAATTAAGGTTTGCTTGAAACAACTTCTCAAATAACCTATTCCAGTTTTCACAAAAACTTATTTAATTAAAAAAATCCTTAAGTTATTTGGTCCTTTGGCAATTTGCAGCACAAACAATGCCTACTGTACCAAACTCATTTATTGCCTTCAAAATGGTTTTAGTTTTATTGGAAATATTTAAGTCTAGCATCCTTTGTGTTGTACAATAGTGTTGTTCATTTACATCGAGTAGGGTGCCCTGTCTGCAGAAATTACTCCTGGCACCAAAACCAGAACGGTAGAATACAGTTAAATAAAACAGTTTTGACTTTTTTTTTTTTTTTTTTAACATGGATTCCAAGTACTTATTCAAGAACTTATGCTTCTTCTGCAAAATATGCTCGTAAAAATCCTCCTAGAGTCTCACAGATTTTTTTCTTATATGCAACCACAATAAAAAACATCTTCTCAAAGGTTTGTTCTCTTTCTCTATTCAAACACTGATAGCTTTATGATAGCACAAGTGTGACCTTCCAGCGTGCGGGTTAACTCTTCAGGCCTACAAGATGTAGCTTCTAATAGGTCTCAGAATCCGAGTCATTGAGTTCGTCTTCTTCTGTATATGGGTAGCCACCTTCCCTGCCAATGTTGTTGAAAGTACAGTAAGAGCTATGGTCACTCCTCATAATTGGCAAGGAATCAAAGGTGACAGTTTTTGAGGTGTTGGTGTAATGATTAATGGCATTGAATGTAAGGGAAGGTAACGTGCTGCTTGACGAAACAGGCATCATCGTGGCCAGAATAAGAGCAAGGCAGTCAGCCACATCCTTATTGGGAGCACAGGCCAAAGCTGGTGTGTAACCTAGAAAGCCAAGGAAAAAACCAAAATCTTCACTTAAAATAAAGACAATGTAAAATTTTCTCCAAGATCATGTCATCTTTCAGCTGCACATGTATTTTATATTGCTTAATTCTGCACTATTCAAAAAAAAAATACCAAAACAAACCCAACAACATAACATTAAATGCATTATCAAATAGAATTTTAAAACTTTCATTTACAAAAAAACCCCAGAAGTTAGTGGGCTTTGGAAGAGAGCTGAAATTGTTTTTTAAGCACACTTAGACACTCTAGGCCATATCAAGGAAAGCCCAGATGTGAAAACGGTGAGGAAGTCACCTGGCTGAGGAGAGACAGCTGATGGCAGCCAACAGTGATGGGTGAAGATATTCACTAGAGAGCCACTGCAGAAACTACAGCTCAACATGTTAAATATTTAGTCATCCAGAAACCGCCATATAGCTGATCCTCACAGTTATTTTAGTAAGACTATCCTATCTCAGTAACAAGCTGGCTAAAGCAACAGGGCCAGTTAATTGAGAAGGCAGAGCATACAATTTCAATCAACCTATAACTTACTACAGTATATAGCAATATAAACTATAGTGCCAATGTCTAACTTTTATTTGAGCAATTAAGAAATCCACATAAGTTTGAGTAAATGGCAGCTGGATTAGTAGGCTAGACCTTGCAGAAAGAAAATGCATCTCTTGGCTGCCCAACTGGGCTGGCCACACTCCTTCTGCCAGGCAGTGCTACTGCGACAATCCCCAAACACAGGAGCTCTTGGGCTGTGGAATTATTTGCAGCCAAAGTCATGTAGCTGTGAAATCTCTTCTGGGTACTGTGGCTCTAATAATCCTCCAACACTTCTCCTTTTGCAGCTTCCCCTCTCCCTATGTACTTTGAAATGCTTGAAATTCTCCTCAGTGGAGATCTGCGCGTGCTTCTGTCTCAGGCTGTAGCTATAACCGTTCAGCAAGGCACCTGAGGGGAAGTTTTGGCACGGGTCTCAGGGTATATCTACAACACCAAGGCACTGCAACTGGTGGTGACAATAGCAGCTTAGAAGCAGGGCAGTCATGTAAGTACAACCACAGATAACAGCTAATTCTGCTACTGAGACCAAAGTAAGTTTCCTCTACCCGGATCCACACAGGAGTGAGTGGCCAGGTCACCCTGCAGAACCCTTGCAGTATCTCTCACTGCATGCAATAGATATACCCACAGTAAGCTGAAGATTCATGCTCAGGTATACCTGAAATCTGAAGTCCTGCCCTACACCCAGTCCACAGCTTAAAGGTGTACAGCATCCAGGTAAAAAGCACACATATAATTTTAAATAATAGATGGCTTTAAAGCGAAGTGCATGATGGATTTCTATCCAGACCTTAAGAGAAGGGGTGGAAAATATGCAATGCCTGTTCTACCAGCATTTGTTTCAACTACTAAGGAATCATTTTTCTTGTAGAAGTAGATCCAGGTCAAATGTTTGGCTGCTCAAGAGTAGTTATGTTGTACAATTGCACAGAAGTTTTAAACAAGTAATTACATTATGGAATATAACTGTAGCTGGAAATTAAGGAAACAGCAAGCAGGGAACAGACAGTCTTGCGGTTGAGCTATTATTTGTTTGGGACAGACCTTGTGCTTGATGCTTGGAACGCAGTAAGACAACAGTCCCTGCCCAAAGGAGCATATGATCCAAGGAAACACACAGATAATTCAAGCACAAAAACGCACCAGCTGACCATGCGATAGGGCCGTGCAGAAGTGCAGCGCAGCAGATGTTTTCATTGCTAGTAAGGTATCACAGCACTTAAACAGCTCAGAGTTAACAGTGACAGTCTGCAGAAGAGATACATTTTGAGAGGATTCAGCAGCACGGGCCAGAGCTTGCTAACACTTGGATGAAGACTGTATTTCAGGCATGTCAGGCAGAACAGAAGGCTCAGCATTGATAAACGCTCAAATGCACACAATTTAATATCTACAGTTGCTGGAGATTGTATGATGACACACAAAGTAAGTTTATTCAAGCTGGCCATACTGAACACCACTTCTTTCACTAATGTGATTTGGTAGAAGTTGAAAGAAAAAAAACGAGCAGTCACCATCTACCTTTGAACATCCCAGTTCATCATAAAAGCATTAAAGGCCAACATAAAGATTAAACAGATCACTTGCTTCTTTTAAAAGTTCTCTAAAAACAGTATTTATACTAATATTCATTTGTAGATCTTAAGCTTCTGGCTTTCATAACTAGCAATGAAACTTCACAGCTTCATTCTTGCCGTATAGAAAATGAAGTAACTGCTTGCACCATTAAAGACTGACATCTGCATCCTTCACCACTTTATTTTTGTCTATATAATTTTAAAATAGTAAGAACATATTATATTTTTATGATCATTTATGTGTCAGGGCAAAGCCAGGTATAAGTATTTTAAATGTTCTTTTAATAATATGTTGGTAAAGGCACCAACTCCATTAAAATACTCTTTTACTCAATTCTCCCATCACGTTCCCCATCATTGGTACTTGTATTTGTGTAAGCTTTCATATAAAAAACCCAACAGCACACACAAAACCAAACAAAAAACTAAAAACCCCACAACAACAAAACACATACACAAAAAACAAAATGAAACCCACAAAGGCGAACCAAACAAAAAACTGACACAACAAATAAACTATTAAAAAAATAAAACCCCACAAAAAGCCGTACAACCAACCAACAAACCCAAACAAAAAAAAACCAAACAACCAAAAAACCCCCATTCACTATTTTAATTTATAGACAAGGCAACAGAAGCAGAGCGAGATGAACCAGCAGAAAGCAGAGCTTAAGTGACACAAACTTAAGACCGGGTCTCTCCTTGCCCAAATGCAGAGCTGCTCGCTCCCCTGGGGCTTGCAAGTTTCCATGAAGGAGTCTATGGGAATGTCAGAGGGTTATTAATGTGGTCTGGGCAAAGACAGTTCTCATGATAAACTGAATGAAGTCTTACACTTGGGTAAGAGAAGAAAGTCATCTAAGGTTTGAGTCATCTCATAAGCATTTACAAGGAAACTTCCTTCCATAAAACTGGAGGTCTCCAATATAAACTAGAATGTGAGTAAAAGAAGGCTTGTAAAAGAACTAGACACACAAAAAAAATACACACACAGCTTTTTTTTTTTGCTTTTCTTTAAGAGGGGAAAAAAAAAAGCAAAAAAAAAGCTGCTTGAAAGGCCAATCATCACTATAATGATGAATCTACAAAATAATAGAAACTGTTGCACTGTATCAGTCTCAGGAGTTAGAAAATGCCTCTTCTCACCACTGTGGTGCATGTTAATACAACAAATAAGACAGAATATACTAGGAAATTTTATTAGCCTAAGAAGTTAAATAGTGGGGAAAAAACCCCAAACAAATAAACCTTTCTAAGTTGGTTGAGTGACCAAAAATAAAACTTCAGCTGGTGTCAAATGAAAGACAAAGCTAGTAATTTCATTTAAGGCAAGTAAACGTGCATAAACAATGTAAAATTAAACAGCATTTTTGTAGATGAGAGTGATGCTGAATTGGAGTGATGATAGGCTTTTTTCAAAGCTCATGTTTTTCAATGATATTCTGTAGCCCAGATACAGCAGCAGAAGACTATTAAGTAGTTTTCTACAGATATAAATACACAGAGAGACTGCTTGTAAAAAAAGTCAGTGTGGCCTTTATAGAAAGGGATAACTTCAAAACAAAAAGGAGATCACCACTCCATACCAGCTGAGGTTCTGCTCGTTTCATGTTCCATGTATCAAGACACTCTTCCACATAAAATACTAACTCAAAACTTTACCTCCAGTTTAATCTAATTCTATCTGAAATGCTAAGCTTGTGTGGCAGATCACTACACTTATTTGAGCTATGCTAAAGTTAGAGAATGTTAGTGCTTTGCTAAACTTTTAGCTTTCACCCCTCCAAAATGCAAGAATCATACTCTTTTAAACCTTTCTATTAAAAAAAGAGAGAAAAAAATAATAGAAGTTCTCCTGGATTTTTACTTTATTAGAATTAAATAAATGTCTGCATCTTATTTTTTCTTTATAAACACACTTTATCAGTGGATGTTAAAATCAAAGAGAAGTAGACGTAAGGCAGAGCTGGGCTATCACTACTCTTCCATTTAATATAAAAGATACACTATGGAAATCAAGACTTGTGCAACAGGTTTAGCAAGCCTGCTGACATACTAACACTTTTAAGAATTAAGAAGAAATTACAGTGACAGATGAAGTAGATTTTGATAAATCCCATGAAAGCTTCCCTTACTCACATCTCAAAGTATTCATCATTCTGCACATACTGTACTTTAAGTTGGAACACTCATGCAACACAAAAATATTTAATTTCAAGGCTGCTTAGAATTTTATAAAGAAAGCAATTGCTCTTAGAAAAGAACCACAATGAGGAACAAGATTAGGTAGCACTCAGTTAATTTAAAAATCAAAATATGAGTGGAATTAACAAGTTTTAACATGTTGCAGTTAGATATCCAGGCTGCCAGAGATCTGTGACTTCTATACAATGTTTTCCTCTGTCACTTTAAGGATGCACCCTATCAAGGGACTGGCGAGCTGCACATGAAAAGCCTACAAAAATATGAACATTGCCAGATAGCATACTTGTGATGAGAAACAGGAATCAAAAAGATATGTTTTCCAATTTTTTAATTTTGGAGAGCTCCATGTAGCAGTTTCCTCTATTTCAGGCAAGAAATGATCTTTAAATCACCCATGTTACTTTAAGCAGTGTTATTTGAGAAACACAAAAAAGAAGCCATATTAGATATAAAGAGAGCAAAAATTTTCCAAACCTGGAAATACAATTAGAACTATTCATTAGGCAGATTTGGAAAAAAAACACAACCACCCCCCCGCCCAGACACATTGGGTTATGGCATAAGAGCAGGAGCTCTTGTGCTTGTAAAAGCACAGCTTCAGAGGACCACTGATGTCTTCCATGAAAATATGCAAGTCAGTCAGTAGATATAATTTTCTTTTGTTCTTACAAGGTATAGGATTTATTATCTGTGATAAAGCAGTTAATTTTTCTCACTTCCATGTGCCAAAAAACTCTAAAGAGCCAGAAGCTTGAGACCAGTAACAGATCTGTAATTCCTACTTGCTTTTAAACGCTAACACCAGTATACCTACCGTGACAAAAGGAATGGCAATTCAATCCAGCTTCTTAACAGCTGAAAGTTATATTTTACTCTGAGCATTATGTTTTTCTGACCTTTTTCAGTATGCCAAAGCTAGTGTATTTATAGGGTATACATTATAAGCTACAAACACAAACCAAACATTTCTGTGCTGCAAGCTGCGTTGTTCTGAAAGTTTTCACTCTCCTTACTCTTCTACTACTTGGCTAAAATGACCCATCGCCACCACATTTTTCCTATGGGGGAACATACTGCAAGACTCATAAGAAATTTCCAAAGGTTTATTGCTTTTCAGTGAGGCGAGTTTAAAAACCACAGTTCCTTTTAGGGAAACAAAGTTAAATTTTTCTTACCATTTTCATCTACAGCAAGTACACTTGCTCCCTTCCCTAAAAGCTCTTGAACTACAACTGTTAGTCCATTCCGAGCAGCAACATGCAGAGGTCTGTGAAGATAAGCAAATTCATGTATAAACCTTAGAACAAGATGTTAAGATAGGTAGCTTGCAGCTAGTTAAATGATTATTGACATATTTACACTTGTATGTTATTTACACATTATATACTTTATTATAGATTATTTTAGATATGATAAGTAAGATGGGTAAAATAGCCAATCTCTTTTCTTATTGCAAAGAAATTACACAATAACAATTGTGCACTTTCTTCTTTTTATGGCACCACACAGTGAGGAAGTAACTACTAGAAAAGACCTGCCTGCTTATGAACTTAGAAACATCTAGCATCCTACTGTTGATAAATCCTTCACTGAGCTGTTGTAACAGATAGCATCCCACCTGAGAGTTACTGCGTATCACTGGCAATGATCAATAGAATACTAACTGCAGAGTGTCATATTTTTAATAGATGCAGAAGCACTTCAATCTGCCTTTTAGAAATCACTATATCTCATTGTGACTAGAAGTTAAAAAAAAAATTAAAGTATAATGCATGAAGCAAGAAAAGTATGTTACTTTTCAAAACCTCAAATTATCAACCATAGATCAAGTCATTGCAAAACAGAGCTATCAAGGGAAAGTGTAGCTTTACCTCAAATATTCTGCTTATATCTTTTTCAAATGCAATAGTTTCTCCAAATTGGTTCCTACTGGCTTCAGTAAAACCCTGCCACTCAGCAGGAAACAGAGTATCAGCTTACTTCCCTTCTACTTCATATTGCTCTTCATTCATTTTGAGAGCAGGCAGCTGTGTTTATGATGTTTACATTAAAGTATTAAAATTCAGGAACTACTGCATACCATAGATACACTAAAAGAAGGTACTGTAATTAAAATAATTTTAATATAGCATCCAACAATTTTAATGCTTACATTGCCAAAAAGCAGGACATTGTTTAAGCTGTTTAGAAAGCCAGTTATTAAAAACATGTGCTAAACCAGTAATATTTTAAACAACTGTTAAAATCTTGCAATTTATGTAAACATGTCATGGAGATGTGGATATATACCTGTTTTTCCCCATGACATCTCTTGATCAGTCTATACTACCAAGGAACAAGAGCCTGTGGTAGAATACTTTCCCACTTCTGTTCCCCAGCTCATTTTTGCCCCTTCTTCTCTCAAAACATTCCCACTCCAAGCCAGAAATAAGGCAATCAATCCCTTTCCTACTTTCTGGTTATTTCATGCTGCCTGAGATGCACCATGGTGAGCAGCAAGAGCAGAGGAAGAAGTCTTACTACCTGAACTCCTTAGTTCAAGCAGATCTCTGGGTACAGTTGGAAGAACTGTAGATGTTTGAATGTGACAGATTCCAGAATGGATGTCAGGTCAGAGAAGTATGTGAGTTGCTTACAAATTACAGTGTTTTTTGTTTTTTTTCCTGAATGGTCTCCGATGGCATTATTAGAGCAGCCTAACAATTTATGTACATAACTCAGCTACGTATTGTGTCAAATATTGTCTATAACACAAATACATGCTTTAAAAGGAAACAAAATGTGTAACAGTCATTTTAATAGCATATCCTGATATATATTCTCCAGTATGACATACCACTACATCCTTAAGCTTTTCTTATGATTGGGTTAAAAAAAAAAAAAAAAAAGGATTAATTCTACTTGAGAGAAGATCTTCAGGAAGCAGTAAGAATACTGTATTCTCCATAATACTTAAGAGAAAATAGTCTTTCATCCTAGTAGGAATAGGTGTCTTGCTAACAGGAAGCATGCTGAATAATAAAAGCATTGTTCAGCTATGGTTTCTTGCGTTTTTTTTTTTTTTTTCCCTTCTTTTAATTAAGTAGCTTCACAGAGCAAGTGTCAGTTTGCCTCAAGTTGTTAACTAAAGTGAATTTTAACTTAAAAATTAGGTAAGTTATAAACCAGAAAGTTTAGAGTTTACTAGTTTACAGAGAATCTCAGTGGATTGCACTAATTCCACACAGGATTCTGTGAATCACAGTATGGTAAGATTTATTTACTATCCCTGTTACCCAGCTAAAACTAGAACTTAAATATAAGCAAAATACCATTTCACTTTGAGTCAGTTCAACACTTGGTACCTATTAAGCAATTAAAATTCAATCAATTGGAAAAATGAAAATCTTAAAAATAGTCCTCTTTGTGACCAAGATAAACACCAAAAACTCAACTGTAAAACACACTCACTGCTGATACGTACGTTTGCAAGGCTGCGTTGGTGGCATTGATGAGGTTTCTATCCGTAATCTTCTCCAGTATTAACAAGGCACTAGTTTCATGACCCTTAATACAGAATAAACATCTGTCATATATCAGATACTCTCCAAAAATTCTTTGAAATCCTTTTCAAAGTAACAAGTTAGTATTTGCGCTTGAGAACACAAAGCTCAGCGCTAAGTCAGACTATACACACACCTTGCTGCAAGCCAAATGGAGTGCTGTGTTCTTAGAACTGTCTTGCAAAGTCAGATCAGCTTTAGCACTGCTAACCAGCACCTCTGGGGAAATAAAGATTTGTATTAACTAGAAGCATATTCCTTAAAGTCTTAATGGCTTACATTTGTGAAAAATGAAAGCATAATTTTGACAAAATATATCCACAAGAAATTAACTGTAAGGCAACTTTATGCACAGTAAGATTAATCCAAGAGCAGAAATATTTAAAGCTCTCTCATTACCAACTGTATTAGTCTGTCCATTTTCTGCAGCCATCATTAAAGGTGTTTTTCCAGAAGAATCTACAGCATTTACTTGAGCGTTGTGACTGAGCAGAAGCTGTAGACACTCAACGTGATCTGTGAAAGCTGCTGCATGAAGAGGAGTTCTACAACAGATCAAAAGACAATATGGGAATGTTCAGCCATGCTTTCTACTTCTTTCAAAGGGGCATCGTGCCTGCCATCCTGCAGATACAAAAACTGTAAGTCTCTCCCACTGATCCTTTGAAGTAAGTATTGCTGGAGTTGCAAATGCTGCCTTTAGAAAGTCACCTTCACGTTTCCAGTAATTCCCTCTATCTAGTTTATAACAGAGATACAATTTGATTCAGAGAAAAAACAAAATATGCATAAAATACTACCCACAAGGAGATACAATGTAAAATATGCTAAAACTTGCCTATATAATAAAAAGTCAATTCAAGACTATTGAATCAGAATAGGGTTTTTAAACAGCTAAAATTTATTTCTAGCACAGGATAAAAGAAAAAATCTTCAAAGAATAAAAACAGGGGGAAGAGGGGATTAACATAAGTAGCAATTACAAAAAAATCCAAATGATTGTAGGATTTAGCAGGGTCACTCTCACTGTTAGAAACATTACAAACATTTTTCCACTGCATTTACACTCTTACCTTCCTTTTGAATCTGTTGAATTTACAATACCAGCACCTAGTGTATCAATTAACATTTCTGCAGCACCTTCATTGTCATTTATCCTATAATGAATAAAACGGACTGTTATTTACAGAATGATAAATATTTTGTTAAATACAGCAAAGAAATCTATGAATAATAATTTTGCACTTCCTTACACAGCACAATGCAATGGACTGAAAGAATTTCCTTCCGTTTTCTGGAAAACTTCCTGTTCCAGGAGGAGCTCTACACAACTGTCATGACCTAAAAGAAAGGTAAGAGTTGGTATTAAGAGGAAAAAGTCTATTTATAGATTAGAATAAAAATATGTATCTATATTAAGCATTTTATTTTGAAGTCTCAAAGACACATTGCTTATACTCAGTAGGTCCATATTTAGGAGCTAATACGTTTTAGAATCCTGAAAATCAAACTGGCATTTATCACTGTAAGCTTTGTGAAGTTTAGAAGGGATCTCATGCTGTCTGAGGAACATCCAGAACACTTAATTTAGTTCTTTACACCTCCACATTTCAAATTCTTCTGTGCATTCACCACTTAGTCTACATGAAAATGTCTCTTATCATTTTATGGTTATTTTTGTTCCGCTGTCTTGTTAAACCCAAAGAAAAACCAAGTCGACAGTCATAACAAAAGCTTAGAAAGAACATGTTCAACCTGTCGTACTACTATTTTCAATATTCTATAGCCTGCTGCTGTACAGGTAGCAAAAAAAAAAGTGTGTTTGATGTTTGATGCATACATGCAGAGAACCTTGGTTCAACATTCACTGATGTCTGAAGATTTGTATTTTCACAACTCCTGTCAAATTTTTATTCTACAAATCAAACATATTTCAGTTCTGTTTTATTCAGACACTGTGATCACTCTGAAAATGGACCAAGCCGTACAAGTTTAATTTTATGGATGTGCTAGAGGTGTCATTCATTAGTCCAAGATTATCAGCATATTACCCAGTTGCTTCAGCTGTGAAGACAGCCTAGTTAGTTTTTCTCTTGAAAATAGTTGGTAAAATGAATCTCAAACCCTTATTTCTTGACCTTTCTCGATGATGTAATTTAGGTATGAAATAAATGAGAACCTCTACAATGTCAGAAACGAACACAAAAAAAAATCTTTGGCAAAGGAGCTGAATGAATTTCCTACCTTTTAAGGCCTCCCTCACCCCCAAATCCAAGAAAAGTATCAGTGAAGAAAAAGATCAATGAAGAAAAGAAAAAAAGAATTCTTACAGAATCACTTTTATATACTTGAGCTTCTTATGTCTACGAAGGGTGATTTGAAGCAGGTTTAAAAAAACCCATATAATCCTAAACCATTCCTCCCAAGACTCCCCATGAAAGAAATTTTTTTGGGATGTCTAGTCACCGGTACTATGCTAAATTTCTTGGAAAACTTCTTGAGTCATAAAACTAAGGCAGTTTTTAACAAAAATGTAGTACAAAAATAAACACCTCATATTATATATTAGATGTTAATGCATCCCCCCCCCTTGATATCATGTCGATATCATGTCTGTAATAGTGTCACATTGACTAATATGAACTGACAGACGACAGACTTCATATGTTGCTTTTATAAGTAGCAATAACTTCTATCTCAAGATCAACAAATACATTAAGACCTGCATTTTAACTTGAATGTATTTTACCATTATAGCAGGCCCAATGCAGCGATGTATAGCCATGATTGTCTGCGATGGCAGGTACTGCATCCCCAGACGTAGCTGACTGCAGGAGAGCTCCTAGAACACCTATATGTCCGCATGCAGCTGACAAGTGTATAGGGGTTCGGCCCCTACAGTCTCGTAGTAAGGACTTAGCACCATGTTGAAGCAATGCTTCCACACATTCTTCATGCCCGGTAACTGCCTGTAAAAGAGAGAGTGTGGCAGGAAATTGCAAGTTTGCAAATACTCAGTTATATAAGCTAGGGTGTATAGCTAAAGCAAGCAAACCAGGCAATTTCTTACATTTTTATCTACTAACAAAATAAGCACACTTATTTTCACTCCTGGAAACAGTCATTCTGTGGAAAAAATAGCATTGTGTTGTAATATTGATGACAGAAAAATTTCTTGGAATAACACTGAATGAACCGCTAAATTCTAGGGATAATTCAATTGTTTTATCTGTCAGAGACTCTAAAAAAAAAGTAAAATTGGCATATGGCATGCATCTTGCTTTTCTTCCTTCCATTAACACTACCCTCATCCCATAAGAGAAAGCTGTACTCTGGGGGACCTCTCCAGTCTACACTTCACAGCAAGAATAAGAGACTCCAGAAGCCCAAAAGAATTGTGAGGGTACATAGCAAAGAGGCAAAGCTAGCCTTTGGAAAGGAACAATATGACAGCAAAAATACGATTGCAAAAATATGATTGAAAACAAAGAATGGCAAGATGAGAATAATGAGAAAATAATTAATAGTACATATTCTCTGTATTTAAAATTAATACATATAAAACTGGAAAGGACATAAAAAGAATATTCTCTTACCCCTCTGTGTAATGCTGTCCGTCCCCACTTATCTTTGGCATCTACATTTGCTCCTTTGTTAAGGAGTGAATAAACGCAGTCGGTGTGCCCATTGAGAACTGACAGCATCAGAGGAGTTCTAAGCAGAGAGGGAAAAAGGGTAATCCACATGGAGATTTAACAGCCTAGCACTCAGCTGAATAGAACAACTACTATCCTTCTGAACAATGCTACCTCCACTCTGAGTATGCCACTCATATTTGCTTTTTAGTTTCAAGAAAATATATCAATATCCCCTAATTCATAAGTCTTGATTAAGCTACTAGAATCTATTTTTTCAGGTTCTGGGCAGTAAGACACATTTTAGTTTGCTTCCAACTGAACAAGATCATTCTTCATTAACAACATTGTGTCTATTGCAAAATACAGTCACACATTTGTCTTAATTCAAGTATCATCTCCCTTTAAAGTAATACATTTAAAATCAACAATGCAAAACAGTTAGGTTTTTCTTTTATAAGAAACAATTTAAGAACAAAATGTATATCATTTAAACTCACTGTCCATTTCCATCTTGAATGTCCACTGCATTCTGTGGTTCTGCATTTCCTATCAATAGCCGCAAGCATTCTGAATGACCATTCGTAGCTGTAAAACATCATAAAAATACAAGTTTTATATTAATAGCCATTGAGTATACAGCTCAAACAGAGCAGTTACCTGCTCAGACTAAAGCCCATTAGCTTGAGAACCCCTGTACAGCTTAACCATTGCTGTAACTTATAAATAAAACCAAAATATGAATACTAAAAAATTATTTCAGAAATCAGGCACTCAACTGTACAGCGTTAAAAGTAATTGATTCCAACTGTATATTGTCAACAGGTCTTTGTTCTTTTACACATAAATGAGGTTGTACGCATTAACCATAATTAGAAAATATGTGCTTATACTACATCCACAAGAAAGAATAATTAAATATAGTAATTTGCATAACTTTTGCTTCTTTTAAGGCCCAGGTAAACACATACACTTGCTAACAAAACCTGTGCATGATTGGCTAGGTAGTATCTGCATAGTTATGAAATAATAACTGAAATCGTGTTTAGAGAGAAAGGAAGGAAGTGTAATGCAGAAGTAATTCACCAAGCAGTTATGAAAACAAAAAAAAAAGGAAAAAAGAAAATATAAATGATTGCCTGTTGGAGGGGAAATTATTTCTGACATACAGCTGCTGTATTCGGTTCTCATAAGAATAGTGACAATTCACTCTTCTCTAGTCAACAGAAATGCAAACAGAAGTTAGGAGATTCTAAATCAAACAGAAGAACACAGCTTGTGCTCATGGACAACAAATTAAGTGACTAGAATGATGATGTTTTGTACATAATGCTCTTTTTGCTGCAACATTTCTGTAACGCCATAAATGTCCATTTAAATAAGCCTATTTTTAAATAGAGGAAAAAAGCAAGAATCTAGTAAGAATGCCAGACTTTGAGAAAGGTAGGCTTATAGAAGCTTTCTAGGAAACAGAAAGAAAATATTGCAAAGGATTGATGTTATTTTGAAAACACTCAGGAGTCATTTAAATCCTTGTGGGAAAAAAAAAAAATTTACAGTTTTCACATCTCTTCTCAAACTGACAAATTTCTCCAAGACTCCAATCACTTTTAGAAGCATTTAGTGCCAAGACAGGCAACACAATTCACTTATCTAAATTTGGGCCTACAGTTTGGGCTGCGTGAGAGCAGAGGAGAGCAACAGGAACATGTCAGTGATTCCTGCCAGCACAGCTAGCTTAGCCAGTTGAATGGCCAAGGACAATGCACTCTTCCAGAGCGCAGTGCGGAACAGCAGTCCTCGATTTCTAAGGATATCTGTGTTAATACTGGCTTCTACTCACAACTGCTTTCTTACACCTTTCTCAGCATAGCATATACCTTAAAAGTCAGTGTCTATTCCTAAACACCATTTCTTAGAACATTAATGATTGAAAACAACAATAATTAGTACATACCTGCTGCATGTATCGGGGTCCTCTTTACAACATAATCTTTCACCAAGATTGATGCTCCCTGATTAATGAGCACATCTACACATTCCACGTGTCCCTTAAAGGCAGCAAGATCCAATGGTGTCCTTCCGTTATTGTTCCTCACATCAAGGTCCAGCAGTGACTGTACCAGCACTTCCAGAGCTTGATGGTGGCCGTGATAGGCCTACAAGAATAAGAAAATTCTTCAGTTTTCCTGCCCTTCACATTTTTCCCTTTCTTACCAGAACTACATAAATAAAACTGTGAAGCTAGTATTTTTGTTTCAACATGTGGAACAGCTACTGATGCAGCATGTAAGTACTTCCAATAGTTTCCGTTAATTTTAAAACCCCTGAAATTTCAGCAAGAAGGTTGGTGTTTTTTTTCCATTTTATCCTTTCAGTCAGCCACAAAAAACTACTTTCAGAAAATCGTCTGGCTACAATTTGTATATCTACCAGTACTTAACTGCTTTTCGTTATAGTTACATGACCCTCAGATTATTTCAAGTGAGAAGCAGAAGCAAACTTAACTAATTCCTATTAGTTTTTTAACACAGTATTTAAAAAAGAAAAAGCCAGTAGAACTTGTAAGCAAAAAGAACACAGTACAAACAGTTACAGTTAATGTAACTGGTCAAAGAGAAGGGACTAAGAGGATGAAACAGTGAAGAGATCACAATGGATATACAAGGATAAAGTAGCATAGAGAATCGTCTGTAGGTATGTGTCAAGAAAGTGTCAAAGTTAGTAATGAAAAGAAACATCCATAGCTATGATTTTAAAATTTCAGTAAGAATTTAAAACGTATACTCATTGATACATATCCTCTGCCCTCAGATAAAACTCATTTCCAGGAACAGTCTCGTCTAACTGCTCTCATTTACCAGTATTAAAGTAATCTTTAAAATCATATATATCTCGATAGATACAGCTATGTACTGCATGAGACTTAGGCTATTTTCAGGAAGTACAGTGTGGCTTTTCAATTGCTTAAAACCTAGTGGAAAGATGAGTAATGATATTGAGCTGGTTATTCTGAGTATATTTATAGACAGTTTCATCAGATCCTCTCCTACACTACTCTTTGTACAAATCTTTTTTAAAGGACAAGCATGTCTCATACTAAACAAAGATGAGGGTAAAACAATGATGATGATTAAAAGAAAATGTTATTACTTAAAGAACAAGTCTTCTGAAAGTTTCAGCAGTATAAATTATAACATAAAACTTAATTAGAAGATTCCAAATTAAACTTTTCCATGAAGCAAGTTTCAAGAGAAATGCAAAAGTCACTCTACAGCTCATTCAAGAATATGAGTAAAATTTTCACTTATTGTTATATCCAGAATGAATAAACATATGTAAACAGCTGTCTACAATTATGTGAGTTATCACTAAAAATGACATACTTACAGCTAAATGCAGTGGACTTATAGGTGCTCTGTTATCTGAATCATTCAGCATGTCAGTACCTGATGTTTCCATTAGCTTATCAGAGAGAGAAAGTCAGAGTGAGTGCAAAGCATCACCTTTAAAAACATTCAGCATTAATTGTTACAATATACACATATTGAAAAATAAAGGAAGAAACATAGGAAGACTAATATAGGATTACAGTTTCCTTAGGAATTCTAGATCTCCTTCAACCTTTGAAAGTATTTGAATTGCAATGACTAACCTCTCCCCCATATTCATGTCCCAAGCACAGTTGTTTGATTTTGCATAATAATAATGCCATAATTAAAACAGAAACTGATCTAAAATTATTATTTTCCTGAAGCAGCCATATGAAATAGTGTAGATTAAATAAATGCATACAAAGGGAAGACAAGGACAAGTGGGAACAGGTGTAGTAGGAAAAAACCCAAAACAAGTAAGCATTCAGATTAGGTGAAAAGTCAGCAAGAAAACAATAAGAAAAGCTAGAAGGCAGAACTGATTCCTCAGAACAGAAAAAACATTTCCCAGAGAGAAAAAATGGACCCAAGAAATGCACAAGCATTATAAAACAGGACTAAAATAACTATGTATGTACATTTATATTTGTTTATTTCAGGTGTGTTCTAAAGTTTTAGTTCTGGGCCTTTTTCAAGACCATATTTAATTTAGAAATTAAGACATTCAGAGTGAAGAAACAAAACACATTCAGATCACTAAGGTTTCATTATCACAGTTTTATAAGATGGCCCCACAAATATTTAAATAAAAAAAAGTCTTAAAGATAATTTTCCATTTGAAAACTCTGGATTGCAATTCAATCTAAATTGTAACTGAAATTAAATACATCTATGCATTGAAGAAATGGTTGAGTAAGTCTAAAAATAAGCAGCATTTTTAAAATTACATGTTCCCTTTTCCTATACAGCAGTACTTCAACAGTAAGAAATAATATACACTTACAACATCTAGAGGCGTTTCACTTGCAATCTGCAATTAAAAACATTCAGAATATATGTTTATACTTTTATATTCAAATGTATTCAATTTGTATAAAAATACTAAGTTGTATAACAGAAGATAAAATTAGCATATCAAATATCATACACATTTTTGCAAAGGGATTAATAAAAATCCGCTGAAGGTTTTATTATTAGAAATTCTATTATGTGGCCATTAATAACTGTAACTACATGAACTACTTTAAAAGGCACCCTTACTTTATACCCTTACTATAGGTTTGCCCTACATTTTAATTTGCTCCTTCAGATGACATCTGCGAAATTTCTTAATACATCTCTGTGGGATAACCTGTGGTTATTTCATTTCAGCCATCAGGAAAATATACAGCAGTATATTCTAAGTTAAGAAACAAAACAAAACTAATATCCCACATCCGCAACCACCTGTCTCCATCTCGGAATGTATTACCTTTTTAAGCCAATATGTAGCATCTCAGCTCCTCACCCTGCCCCTGTTTTAAGAGTACCAAGTGCTTAAACATTTATTCTCACACAAGCTGAAAAATGCTATTGACCTAGCTTCAAGTCGAAGAACTAGGGTGTAGGAATCCTTAGGCCTCTGCATCATACTCTGTAAGAGCAGCTGTTACAGCTTTCATCTAGGATGTGTTTTCTTACCAATTCAAGACATAAGCGATGACCATAAGCAGCTGAATAATGAACTGCATTGTATCCTTGCTTGTCTCGGATCCCCGGATTGGCATCGTTTCTTAGCAAGTATTCCAGGCACCTATTTAAATTGACAGATGCAACCATATATCTAAATGTTGAATTTCAACTTTATATTGAAGTGATAAATTGTTCCAATTCCATTGGAAAATAGAATACAGCACACAGGAACTCTGATTTAATGTACAACATCAGCTAGGACTAGAAAACAACTAACTCATTACAACAACTGCTAAGGTCAATCACAAAGCTTCCAAAATTTGAAAGAATCCTTCTCTGCAGACATCCTGCAACCCCTGAATTATCTGCCTTGGTTAAAATTAGTACTTTGTGGCTATTTTCCTCCTAACTAATACAATTTTAATTACCTTTGTTAATATAATTCATTACTGGTTTTGTATGTTTTTCTGTATCAGTACATTCTTCTGTACTTAATAGGGAAGTAAGAAAACCAACAGCTGTGTTTGTCATGTTCTGTATCTGAGAATCACACACCCATACACTTCCACTACAAGACAATAATTTATGGATTTATTTATATAGCAAACACGCTTTGTTGGCATACTTCAATTCTACCTTTCATGACACAAAGTTAGAAGGCATGACAACACATTTTCAACCACAGACATTCACCCAGGATGAAAAATAGGGTATTAAAGCCAGCTCCCTCTCCCTGTTTTTCTTTTAAGATCCATGCATGCACACTAAAAGATTCCAATAATCCCACTTATTTTTATGTTGTCTATCCTTTCAGCAACATTTTGCAAAGTCACTATCATGACCCGGAACTTGCCAATAAGCCACTTCGTTTTCTGAAGTGTACAACAGGTCACCATCCTTTCTTCTCTTTGGGGTTATGAAATATTTCTCCTTTATAAGTTAAATAAAATGCATGTGAAGCCAAAAAAAAAAAAAGTAATCTTGTCAAATCCATCTTAGAATCTTTCTTCCTTCGCAGTTCATCTAAAGGTCTCGCAGATTACCATTATCAGTAGTGACAATGTGAAGGGTTTAATTGCCATTTATGTCACAGGAAATAGTTTGGTAGAAAGTTAAAGGACATTTAAACATTTGTAGTTGTATGATATGGCTGTGCTGTGATGTCATGTGACAACTTGCTGTAGGTTATGACAGGTTTAAAATTGGAATAGGAATCCTAACATGACCTCTGATAAATACCCTTAAGAGCAGAAACTTGATCATTCAAAATCCTGGAAAACACTCAAACCTTGGAGAAGTACAGGCAGAAATGCTACAAAAGCAGCCATCTCCTGAGGGAAGACAGCATGACCCTGCAACATCAGAACTCTTCCCAAATTCTTTCAAAGAAGGGCCTGGGGTCAGAAAATGGAACAGTGCAAGTTCATCACCTGAATAAGACCCAGTACCAGCTGTGATGAAATGGAAACACATTTAAACATGAGCAAGACGGCTGTACTCGGTCAAGGGCCTGATAACCTCACGTGAAACAACAGCAACTTGCTGTAGGGAAGACCTGACATTTGCTTTTCCAGACAAAGGCTGGAAATAACAAACCAGGTGAGTGAAGACGAAGGGGGCAAAAAGCTGCAGGAAAAACTGAAGAAGGAAGTGTCTAATTACAAAGGGCTATCTCTTTACAAATTTGAAAAGAACAGGAGTAACACCCAGGTGCACCCTCACTTTTAACATTTTGTGCCCAGCATGGGGAAAAGGACTTAAGTAGGTAGTGAAAAAGGTAAAAATTATCCAGTTTTAAAGAATTATCTAAGTAACACAAGCTGTAAGTACCTTTACAAATTCAACATATCTAATAAAAAGCTACCCGTGAAGCATATCCATATTTGTAACCAAATCATTTGTGCTTTTTTGCCTCGTGAACAAATGCCTGGATTTCATTAATGGGGTGCTTGCAAGCGTCTCAGAATGAGATTTCTGAGAATCCAAAGACAAGTCAATTTGTCCCACTGAGTAAGAATTACTGTCCCTACATTTTATCTGTCCAACTGTCTGATTTTATTTGTTAATTTTAATTAATGATTTTGTATTAATATTCATGGCTCATTAATAAATGTTAAACATCAGTGGTCTTGTCTATTATTGTGTACTTTCTGTATTTGTGTGGTCAAAAAAAATACATTAAATACACTGCAGGAAGCACAGTCTACTAAAAATCCTTGAGGACCCATTCTTTCCAGGGCAAACCAGATCATTATTTTAACTGTTTCTTCTCATCCAGGCAAGAGATTAACTTGGCCTCTTTTGCATACTTTCACTGTTCTCAACAGGCCTCTTTAAAAGGAGATAAATGAAACTTTCTGAAAGCCCAGAGAAGTTAAATATATTTCCCATTTATTTATTGGTACACTGTTAAATAATTCTAACACAGAAAGAGCGTGGTTTTATCTCTCTTAAGATACTGCTTAGTTTATCTCATTCTGTTATCACGTTTCTCTCTAGTCTTGTCAAAATGAGGCTTTTTGGTGTTTGTTCCAGATCAGAAGCATTTGTTAAAGATACAAAAGAAACGTTTCCAAACAGGAAGAAACTGGAAAATAATTTTCAACAAAAACATCCTTGTCCCTAAAATCTGTCCTTAAAGATGTCTGAACAAAGACTATAAAAATGAATGTAAATATATTTTGAATTTCTATATAAATATTTCCTGACCTTTCCTCCCCCCCAGGCTTTATATTCCAACTCAGCAATCATTTTTAGCTTCGTTCCTATTTTGAATATGAGCTGAGCAGTACTAGTTTTCCAGCTGTTACTAATGATCTTGCTGCATCAATAGAAAAAGCTTCTCCTCAGGCCATTCTCTCTTCCAGAGACCCAACTGTTAATCAGAAGGGCAATATCGCCTGGGTTCCAGAGATGATTCTTTATCTCTCAAAGCTCTGCAGAATTGCCATCATCATTCTTGCTCACGCCTTTTATACGACAGATGGCAAAACGATGTCATCTGAAGAACCATTATAGTTTGGAGGTTTTCAGAGCAACTGTGAAGCTAAAATTAATCCTAGCTCAACTTGTAAGAGGGCAATTAAAGTAAAATTATCTCAGCAGACTCCAGCAGGAATTGAAAGTATATCTAAAAAGCAGCGCGCAATTTAGTTTTCAAATTTGGCTTCACATAAAAAAGGCACTCCTTTGAATACCTGGCCACAAAAGTATTCTTTATTTATGCCTCAAAACCCAATCTGTAAGTTACATGCCACCTTGTTCCTACTGTTACCTCATCCTTTAAAAGGTGTTGTACTAAACCAGGATGGCATGGCACTAAGCACCTCTCTGTTTGCATTTGAAGAGCGGTGCTGTGCACCAGCTTGTTTTGACGCCATGTATGTGAGTGCACGTGCAAGTGGTGCTATTCTCCTTAATATATCCCATGCCTGAAGCTTAAATAACCCTCATCAATTTTGTGCTACCTATATAAGCTTTGCATGTAAGCATTTAAGTCATTAGTATCTAGGTTAAATATAACCATTACAAAATAAACACAACAGAAGAGACATTCGTGGATTTATGAAAGTTTTTGGATACATTTCATTAATGGAAGTATAACTACTTCACAAAAATTTACACTAACAAGAGATGGAGTTGTAATGCCAAACACAAATAGCTTAATAAAACTCCAAACGAATAAAGCATCTTACATAGAAATGTCCAGTTAATTTCTATACTGATGCAGGGCTATTGTAACTGAGTCTAGCTTTACAGTGTATTTCTGACTAGCTACACAGATTTTTTGGACAACATTAAGAACCCTTCATAAAACACACTAGATTTTATCAGAATCTGATTTTAAAGCAGAACAGTCCTACTGATCATAACTGTCATAATAACTCCCACAAATTATATGGATTCAACTGCTACATGGCAAGTGGCATTAAAAACTCTATTCCCAAAGACTTCCTGAACTATCTGCACTATAGGACATAGCAAAAAAAATGACAATGTTTTACTATTGTTCATTTATCTTAGAAATATTTGTTACCCAAAATATACTTACTTTCCATCTGTGTCTGATGCAGCTGCATAGTGCAGAGGTGTACAACCCCTCTCATCGAGGTCATTCACACTAGCTCCAGATCCCACAAGGGCAAACAGGCACTGATAATTACAATTGGCAGCAGCATAATGGAGTGGAGTTCTTTAGTACACATTTAAATAAAAAGTACAATGGTAAATAACAGCAAAATAATACTACAGAGACAGAAAAAGCAAAATAAAAATGAAACTTAAGTCCTCCTCACATTTTTTAACAAGTACTTGTGGTGAAGAAATGCAGCCCTGTAATATTAAAAATGAGGCCATTTTCTAGGGGACATTTAATAATACAGAGCACTAACTAGGGGATCTATTTGCCAGCCAAAATATGCACAAACTTTCTATTAAGAGAAGTTGTGTATGAATTTTCTTGTGTAAACATATGAAGTTAAATCTATATTAGAAACATTATTTTTAGTTAAGTAATTTTAAGCCACATGATAAAATATGGACAAATCTAAGAACTGCATAACAACTAAACAAGATCAAAACAAAATACAACAATTGACAAGAGGACTTTTTCAGTAATTGGATTGGAATTTTGTCTGAGGCAAGCATTATTTATTTTTAACTATACTGATTTAAAATAAGTATTGTTAAAGAAAACTTTTTAAAATATATCTGTTCATCTTATACCAGGACCATGAAGTCTTATTACTGATGTATAATCTCAGAGGAAACTTATTCCAGCTCCAAATACATAAGCAATTCTCTAAATAAACCAGTTTGGATAAAATTTAAAAAGCACAAAGATGAATCAGAATTCTACTTTCTATTTTTCAAAAGAAAACTACTGCTACTACAAATACCTCAATTCTGAAGAGACAGTCAGGCACTTTAAAGTGCCCTACCTCTTCCCTCTCCCTTAAAATTTTTCAATTTTTAACTATTTTAATCTCACATCTCTCCTGAAATAATTGCTCTATATAACATGCATGCTAAACCAAAACACAAATCAACCTGCCAAAACCACAACTTTCAATGACAAAAGTTATGACAGACAGTCGTCCCCCGGAAATGTAAAGCAAAATACAACTTTGAATAACGTTCTCCCCAAGTCCAGCTTCTGCTATTCACATCCCGGAAAATCCTATTTTCCATGATGTTTTGTGAGATTTTACACAAGTACTAATCATGCCATCTAAATTTAAATAAGCTTATACTAAAAATAGAAATTGATGTTATTCAAAAAAAGTTCAGAGCACAAACAGGGAAACAGAAAGGGATGGATATAATGAAAGAAGAAAGGTGAAGCAGTTATAATCAAATAATGGATTTTTAATAAAAAAAGCGCTTAGAAATATCAATAGATATTTCTTGACTAATACATGATTTGGAAAGCATCACTAATGTTCTTAGATGAGAGCAATTTCACAGAATCACAGAATTACTGAGGCTGGAAAAGACCTCTACGATCATCAGTTCCAGCCTGTGACCCAACACCATCACATCGCCCAGACCATGGCACTAAGTGCCACATCCAGCCTTTCTTTAAACAGATCCAGGGACGGTGACTCCACCACCTCCCTGGGCAGTCCATTCCAATGCCTGATCACCCTCTCTGTCAGGAAGTGCTTCCTGATATCCAACCTAAACCTCCCCTGGTGCAGCTTCAGGCCATGCCCTCTCATCCTGTCACTAACTGCCTGGGAGAAGAGCCTGACCCCCACCTGACTACAGTCTCCCTTTTTAATTTATTTTTTAATTTAAACTCATTAGATTCTTTTTATTAGAAAAAAAGGCTCATTAAAATTAGCCAAATATGGAACTCAAGTCTTTAAAAACAAGACTAAACACATACTTAACAAAACACAATAAACAAAATGTTTCTAACTTTTGATAACATATGACGAAGCATATCTTATTAGTGATGACTTATCTTAAAAAAACATTTAAACTGGAACATAAAGGCTTGCCCACATAGCAATATGCTATTTGTGTCATACTTCTAACAGCCCTCTACAATACGGAAATCTAGAATGTCTTACCTCCCAAATCTGTCCTTTTTGTTGAAGTCTGCACCAGTATTTAGCAGAAGATTTAGGCACTCCAAATTCCTATAAATTAATGTAATATTACTGGTAATCACAAATTTTATTTCCTTAATGTTGGCCTCTTCAAACATCAGAATTGCTACACATCTCATACAGTATTTTAATCAAACTGAACTATCATATGAAAATTTTGCTATTTTTATATATAAAATAGATTTTGTAATTGCAGGACCAGACAAGGAAAAACTACAAACTATTTCAAGTTCACATATAGAAATGTTATTGATATCAAATGGCATGCATAAAATCACATAAAACACTAACCTAATTTAACAGAAATGTCAATTAAAGCAAATGAACAGTAACATCTTCATGTCACGTGCTTTTTGCTACCGGAATTCCAGCACAGAGGCAAGTTGTTTAATGTTTATTTTTTAAGGCCTAATATAAGTCGCAACATAAATATTTCACTTTTCAGTGCAATTCACCTTAAATACAGTGTGATCATTGTAATAGAGGTAAAACACTGATAATAATTTAAACACTATCTTAGTAACTTTCCTAAACTGGAGATGAATGACGGAATGTGTCACAAATTATATGATTTTTATATGAAAAGAGAGAATTTTAACGTTAATCATTTGCAACAAGGATGTATCTAGCAAGTATCTTTAAACTTAGAATGATTACTTAACAGTATTACTTAAACAACATTGAAACATAAAAATGAAAATATCATTATCATGGAGTTCTTGTGTCCCACAAAGTGTATCATGAAATTTATTACCCAATTCTTCCAGGCAATTTTGAGTAGCTGCTATAGAAAACCTACAATACAATAACAATAATCAATATGGATCACAACTCAAGTGATGAGCAAGTAGTTCTGACTACTTTATCCACCTAAACTCTGGAATTTAATTGTGCCTTTTAATATGGTTAGACTGAATTTTATTTATTTTTATGGATATGGTAAAACGTATTTCTCAAAGTTGCTGTTCTCCATCTTATGTCCTACATTGATCTTAGCTGGGCATGCCATCGGTGGATGCTGTGAATTCCAGAAATTGTATCATCATTCATGGGAATTTAAAACAAAATTCAGTTCATCCCCAAGCAGAATTAAGGCAGATGATACTTGGACACTGTACTCCAATAATTATTTACTGAGCTGAATATTTAATTAATTCTTGTTGTTTGCAGATGGAATCCATCTTGAAATTATTTTCACGTTTACATAAATTCCAAGGGGATAGGGCAGGAAAAAACACAGAAAGAAAATAATAAAAAAAGAATAGGAATGATCAGCAATTGAAATAAGAACACTAAATATGAAAGCATGAATGCTTTTCTACATACCCTCCAGCTGCAGCTGCATGAAGACAAGTCCTGCCAAAGTCATCTGGTGTGTCAATGTCAAAACCTACAAATCAAGTATTTTGGAAAATCATTATGTAACACCACTTTTCACAAAACTGCTCTCATCTACTCTTAAGAGAAATGCTTGCTAAGCAAAGCTTCCAAAAAGCAGCACTTAAATTTTACTTAACTTGAAACAAATCCTTGCTATTTGTAATATTCTGAAAAACAAGGACTCAAGTAAAACTGGAAGGGATAAGGTAAAAGATAATTAGCTGCACTGAGGCAAGAGGCTATATTCTTCGCTATCCTATTTGTCTGCTAATATTTCTATGTAATTTAGCATTGGATATGAAATAAATGAAAGCAACAGGAAAATTTAGGAAGATGCTACCATTTATTAGTATTATGCAGAGATTTTTTTATTAATAAAGAGGGCGAATCTCAGCATTGCTAAATCCAGAAGCTACTGACATGTCATCCTTGAGTTTAGCTCTTTAGTCCCAGAGAAAGAGCTCTGTTAAACTGGAGTGAAGGCTGTAAATAGCAATTACTTATGGAGGAGCTCTTTAGACAACATTGTAGTTTTCTCTTCCAAAAATGCGTGAACTATGGAACATCAAATCTGAGATCACAAACTAACTGTACAGTTCCATATCTAACCATATACTTTGACATGAAGATTGCTATTTAAAGCTACACTTTTGGTTTGAGAAAAATACTACATTCTCCTAATAGTCTTGCTCTTGTGTAACAAAACTTTGTTATTAAATTTCCAGTTTTGTCACTTTTGCCTGGGAATGCAAATTTTTTTTATTTTTTGGTCCTTTTTAAGACCTCTTCAATAATGATAAAAATTGAACAGCACAGGATTCAATACTATGACTATTCAAAACTGTTTTCCTACTCCATATCCCCCAAACCACAAGTAGTCTTTGATGCCTTCCCACATCCCTAAGTTGCTTGGGGTTTTTTTGTTGGTTGGTTGATTTGTTTTTGTTTGGGGTTTTTTTTGCAGGTTTTTTTTTTTTGTTTTGGTTTTTTCCAAGATCTTTACAAGAATATTAATGAATTTAAAAATCAGAGATGCTTAATTTACTTAAATGAGACTTCCTCCCAAAACCAAAAGGGCACAACCTGCAGATACCAACCCCCACATCAAGAGCATGTACTAATAGGTTGTTAGCAGCACCTGGTCTTTCCAGTCTGAAGTCTGAACATACTCTTCAAGTCCTTATCTCATCCGGGCTAGATTTACATTCAAGTCTGCGCAACTCATGTAAAAGCCACAGAAACTACTTGTAAGTCTTCCACAGAGATTCCTTTGCCATACTGTATCTCCAGTAAGGGCACAGCCAGCACAGCATCATGTGTGGAAAGGAGAAAGAGCCAGAGGATTCCTCATTTTGAACGTATCCAATTGAAATATAGTCAGCTATAGGATCATTCTTTCCTGGAGAGAACCCTTGCAAGGCTGTCCATGACAGAAGAGTGAAATAAAAAGCCTTACCAGCAGTAGTTTTAGTTATACTCCTTTAGTTCTTCTCCCAGGCTTCCCTAGCAGACAGTATAAAGCTGAGGAAGAAACTTCTTACTCTTCCCCAACCCTCTGCCCCCCACTTTTATTTTTTTCAGAAAACATGAAGTGCCTTCAGATTAATGTAGAGCCATCCAGTTTCTTCTTCTGTTCCTAAAGCTTCCACAATCCTTCAGACCAATCTACTTTCTCAGCATTGCAATGGTTCAAATAGCTCAGAATTCACATCAGAGCAGATTCTGGGCAACAAGGGAAGTAATACCCTTACACGACCCTCCACAACTCCACGGAGGAATCACACAATGAAAGCAAAGAGCAGTTTGGGTTGCATTTAATTAATAATAAACCACTGATGCAACAGTTTTGTAATGTAGCAGTCCACAGTCTTCAGAGCTATTAGGTGCCCACTCCAGGAATAGATAGGAACAGACTGGTCTGTATTAAGCTGAAGACATCTTGGAAAGGAAATGAAGGATGCTCCACGGAGTCATTTAAGAGAACATTAGTCTTTCCCCTTGAAGTTCATTACGGTATGAACCAGTCATCCCACCTCTATGGCCAACTTAAACCACATAAACACAACATTTAAGCAGTTATAAGTGTATTATTTCAACTTTGATGTTTTGTTTGTTTGGTTTAATTACTTTTCTAGAAGTTGCATTCACTTTAACAATGGACTGTCCATTAAAAAAAACAAGCACTGGCCCCAGGCTACTTGTAAGCTATACATATTTTTATGTATTACGAAAACAAGACTTAAAAGCTATTCTATAGAATACGAAACAAAATACAAAGCAGTCATAAGATTTTAAAAAGAGTATCCTACCTGATGAAAGGAGCTTTCTGCAGCAGTCTGAAAATCCACTTAATGCTGCCAAATGGAGAGGAAACATCCCATGTATACCCCGCCTAAGATACACCATAATCAGGCATCACAGTTTCATTACAATTAAAATAAAACAAACATGACTGTGTGTGAAAGAACATGGTGGATTCAGCAAACCACCTATTTAGAATACTAAGCCTTATGAAAATTTCACATATTAAATGCTTTCTTACAAGCTAGCAGGATGCTTTCAGTCAGTTCAACAGATTGTAATAACTTTCAGAGCTTTTACTTCAAATACATTAGAAAAAAATCAATTTCTTTCTTTTTGTACAAATTGCAATGTTCCGAGTAGTCACTTCAAAGTACAGTACAGGATAATACACAAAGTAATTCCTATTTCAAATTAAACATGATAGTTAAAAACATAAACCATACTAGTCTTGTTAATCTAATACATTTATTAATTCTCTCAGCTTGCATTGATGTCAGTGAAGTTACCTACTTTGCAGTGTCAGCACCACTCGTAATCAGAGTGTTGATTAATAGCTCATGGCCATATCTAGCTGCTATGTGCAAAGGAGTATTTCCGTTCTTATCTTCACAGTCTATTTCAGCTCCTACAGAAAACAGTTATTACTCTATTAAAAAATATACATAGATATAGAGATACTGCCATTAGAAAACCAGCACTGATGATAATTTAAGCAACATTAATAGTTATCCATGAATGACTACTTTGGATTAAGAAAAAAAAAAACCTATGCAGCTTTCAGTGGATTTAATAGTAAGAATAAACGAAAAAGAAAGAAGCATTTTATTATATAATCATATGACACAAACTTTCTGCAACCTGTGTTATGGAAGAGAAATATATTTTCTTGCATTCTGAAAAATAAATGGTTCTTCAGTGTAACTTATCAAACTTTATAAGCAGATATACCAGGCTCCACCATCAACTTAACTACTACGGGACTTTGGATAAGAAAAAAAATTCAATATATTGTTATTAGTACAAAAGGAGGAAAGTATCTGTAATACTGGAAAGCTGGTGACAAAACTACCCCCTCCCCCTTTTTACCATTTTGAATGATGGTTTGAGATCTTGAAAATCTACCATGGATTGCCGTCATGTGCAAAGGTGTCTTCCCATCTTTACTCTGGAAAAAAAACCCAAAAGAAACTAGTGTTTACTTACAGCCAGTAATAATAATCCACCAGAAATTACAAAAAATTACTTTCTTCTTCTCCCTTTACTCCCTCCTTTAAATTGTTTCTATGCACATTTGCAAGACAGGTTCTGGCAGTGACAAGTCAGTGTGTGGCAAGCTTTTCAAAAGAGCTGCTCTTAATCATTAATTAGTCTTAATAACTCTTCCAGCTGTGAATGACAACTCAGTGATGCCCACTCATTCACAGCTAGGCCTTTAGGATAACCACCCTCAAGAGGATGATGACAGCACACAACTTTAACAACAAGCCTGTGTCCAACTCTTCCCTCATCCAAGTCTAAAACAAAACAAAGCTTCTTTAAATTCAGTTTGTTTCTTGAAAGAAAATAGCTGTATTTACTATAGAAGTTTACACACTATATTAGACAACACATTAAAAACCTCATGTGTTTCACTGAAATATCTGTGAAGTGATATTTGTAAGTAATTTATCATAAACTATAAACAAACCTAGGGTGGAACTATTCAACCATAATTACTACCATGCTTTTGACACGTATCTCAAATGTGCACTGTAGCCATTTGCCCAGTAAAGATGTCCTTCAAGTAGGCAAACTGTAACACAAAGGAACTTCAATTTAACAGCACAATCTCAATGCACTCACAAATCTTTTTTTTTTTCTTTTCTGTTATTATTACTTTAGGATGATGGGGTTTTTCCTCTGTGCTTTATCATAGGTAATGGGAAAGCTTTAGTGCAGAAAAGAGTTCCTACAACTGCACACAGGAAATTGCAAACACGACACTCACAGAAAAGAAAAGCACACTTGGATGCGCACGCATACCACATCTTCAAATTTTAAAGGTTGGTTTTGAAAGGTATAAAATGTTCACAAAACACAAAGTTAAAAAAGGACAAATATGGCAGGCGGAGCATATGATATGAGTGTATGTATTGCAATATCATGAATTGCTGTCATGTGCAAGAGTGTTTTCTCATCTTTATTCTTCCTTTGAAACCAAATGGCAAAACTTCTATGGATGTGTTACTGAAAGTCTGCTGGAGATGCTCTAGGCAGAGTTAGATGTAGAATTTTGAGTCATGTCACTGCACAGAGCAGCATACACTACTTAGAACAATGCAATTATGGGAAACAGCGTCTTGTCAGACCTAGACTGAACAAAATAAAACACTTGCTAATGATAACCAAATTATCTCTAGATGTTTCAGTTAAGCAGAGTTCTTTGTAAACAATCCAAAAGACATATTCTCATATATCCAGAGCAGACACAAACACAGAAAACGGCTTTGAAATTCACTTGAGGAATCGGACAATCAATTTTACTTCTGTCATTGGAGGCCTTAAGAAAAGGCTAAGTGATGACTTCCCCAAGCAATCTCTATGCTCTAGTTTTCTTACAAAGCTGATTTTCTTCTAATGCCTCCCTTTCATCTTTCTCCCTGCAGTTTAGTTCTACTCTTTATCCAACCATTAATATACTCTCTGACCAATTATTTTCCTCCTTTAAAACAACGGTCACACATTTGGTGTCTTTTTTTTCTTACTTTTCTCCTACCTTAAGCTGAAGAATCAATTAATTTAAAAAAATATTATCATATAAAATGAAATTAATTGGAGCAAGTGATTAAAAGGTGCCTTGGTAACTAATGTTCTAAACTTTAAAAAAATAAACTTTGAGAAAATAAAGAAATGAATCAGTGAAGTAACAAGACAGAAGAATTTAAGGGCCCAGATAAATAAGCCTGCAGTCTCACTGGTTCAGACATGTTAAATCTGTATCCAAAGGAAGGCTAATTAAGAGTTAAAAGACAGAGCAGAAAAAAGTAGACCCAAGTCTCACTGAGCACGTTAATGAAGTACTTTACAAGGATGTAAGAATAATTAAGGTAATAGTATTAGAAACTAAGCAGCATGGTGGTCAAGTGAGAACCCTGTCCTGGTTTGAGTGAGAATAGAACTAATTCTGTTCAGTAATTTTACTTTTCAGCTCAGTTCTTCTAACTAACTGCACTGTCTGAGGTTAGCAGCCTGTTCTCACAGACAGTGTCTGCTTTCAGCAGTGATAACACCCCATGTTTAGAGTTACTACCAAGGATTGGTGTGCAGACCAAGGCCACTGCTGGGTCCTGTGTACCACACTGGGGGATGCAGAAAGTGAAAGGCTGCACCTGCAGGGAGGAGTGGACAGGACGGGTGACTCTAAACTGACCAACGAGGGATTCCATCCCATAGATGTAATATTTGGCTTAGAGCTGAGGGATCCAAAGGGTCTTTGGGCTCTTCTCCTCTCTTGGACTGCTTTGCCAGCTTTTGCTTGGCTTGGCTCAGGTCCTCCTTTTGGTTCCTTCCTCGGAGCACCCAAGGAGGACTCTGTCTGTTCTGCCTTCAATCCCAGTCTGTGTGTTCCTGAACCCGGTACCAGAATCCAGCTCCTGAACACAGCTCCCGTCTGCTGCGGGGCCCAGTCTGGGACTGCCCCAGTGCCTGCTCCACAGCATCAGTGGTGACGGTGATGGAATTACCATCAGGGGGGTTGGGTTCCATACTGGTTTTGTATATATTCCATTTTTAAAAATTATTATTATTAATTTCATTTTCATAAAAGCTGTCCTAGTTTCCTCTTCTAACTGCCAAGTCCCTCTCCCTTATTCCCTTTCTCTTCCCCTTTTGGGAGGGAGGGGAGTTAACAGAGAGCGGCTGTTATAGGTCTAAGGGGCTGCCCTGACCCTAAACCCTGACAAACCCTTACAAGACAATTTGAGTAAGATCTTGCAAAGGACAGCAAAATAAACACAACACCATTTTCCAGTTTTAAATGAAAAACCACAGTACAATCAATAATGGATTTTTGGACTTATTCTGCTCCAATTTATTTTAAAATGCATTTAATGTGAATTTCTAAGGCAATGGATTTGATTATCCACTGTTCCTCTCTCCAGTCTAACAGTCTCAGGTTCCTTTACAACTTGAGAATAACATCGCGTGCATAGAATTAAATGAAGGTGATCATTTCCACGTTGGAAATGAATTGCTAGCTACACGATTGCATTCAGAATTCCCTTCTTAGACATTGTCACTAGAGAAGGATATACAGAACCAGAACCTGTAACCAAAGAGTTCTTTAAGCAATGAAATGGCAAGGCTCTATTTATTGAGAAAAGTTCCGTTTCCTGAAATGCCAGGAGTTTGGAATGCATAAGCAAGGAGGTATCTTCAAAACTTGCTTCAATTTCCTTTTTTGTTTTTTTTTTAATACCTTTAAGGTTGTCTAAGTAAATACTAACTAGAATTGCCTGATTTTATGAGACCAGAGAGCATCAGAGCACATGACAGATTAGCTAAGGGTCAATGATAGCTTCTGTTGTCTTCACTGAAACTCAATTAAGTGTGGCAATAGGAAAGAAATCTTCTCTATCAGTAGAGAAAACATATCCACAAAATACTTATGATCATACAAAATTTGCTAAGAACAGTAATTGCTATTAGACAAAAAGAATTAACTCACAGCAGAAGGTATTCTATCAAATGATTACTCAGATACTAACTGTACTCAGACTACTAAGCTTTACTGAGGGCCAGGGGAAATGTGTGTCTATCAAGTCACAGCATTCCTCCAAGTGAAAACTCCCCCTGGCAACAATTCTTATGTTCTAGTATCACCAATGGAAGTAAAATACTTTTTCTATTTAGGTCACTGAATTTTCAAGCAGCAAGGGGACCCATAAAACAATTAATACTGTCCCATTACATAGTCATTTCAATGTGTTCTTCCATGCATGGAAATCCTGAATAGTGAGGAGAGAGTGCTGCAGTAATGAGCAATACTTAACAGCATTTACTGTTGTACAGTACTGTATGGACACTCACAAGGTTATAAAAAAAGTGAGAAATTATGTGCTCTGCCTACAGAGGTGATAAAAAGCATATAACATATTTATACTGTCTGTTATCTTCTGCTACATATCCCCTTCCTGAGATGAGGCCAGCATCCACAGATAGGCACAAGCCCTTATCCTCCACCTGCCATTGAGAGAAAGACTGTTTCCCTTTTGCTCTCCCCACTAGGTCATCCACAGCATAGTGGATGTACATAACAGTATAGTCTTCACCTAGATTACCACCTGTTACCACTGTTACCTCTAAAACCACAGAACAGTTGCACATAGGAGGAACTACTGAATCAGATTACAAAGCAATATAATTATGGTGAAGAATAAATCTTATAACAATTTTAAGAACTACTTTGAACTTTGGCCTCAGTATTTGGGAACTGAACAACATTGGTTTCAATAAATCCTTAGTAAGAATGCTCTAAAAGCATTCTTAGCTACACAAAAAACTGTTATTCAATTTCCTTTTGCCATTTTTTAGGGATTGTTCTTCTGATTAAATCCAAGATTCTTCTTCAAAGGCCTTTCCATGAAAGCAGAAATTAACTTGGAAATTATTTTCTGTCAGTTCTTGCACTTTTCAACAGTGAAGAGTTAAGTTTTCATATACAAAGTAAGGCTGTTCACACCTTGAGGCACAAATACACAGGTCAAATTCAGTCATACTAGTATAAATCCACAGAAATGCTATTAACAGAATTGTAACGGAGACATGTTGATGTGGAAACAGGGGCTAAATATTCTTTTTCAAGCTGTAATTGCTTAAAATCACTACACAACCCTACTTGCTTAATTTTGCATTTAACAGTTTCAATACTAGATCAACACATTTGAATTACAACTAATCTATAGCTAAAGCTACTAACCTTTTCCACTGTCAAGACATTTTTTCTGGAGCAGGCAAACTCCAGTAGCCAAATCTTTACTAAGCTCTTAGACTTCAGCTGAAATTCTCAGCTCTCTGATATGCTTCAGGCTGTATTTCCCAGACCCATCACTCATGTTTCAGAAAAAATTAGTCTATCATCTGAGAGTAATCTTAAGAGAAAACATGGGTTTACCTGTACTAAATCTTCTAAGGTTTTGGGGTTTTTTAAGTTACAGAAACCTACAAATCTATACTTTGGATCCCATATCTTAAAACTGAATGGGAAAGAAGGCAACAATACACCTCTCTGTTAAAACACCTTTTGTCTCTGCCAAACAAAAGTTCACCCACATCGTAAGCTGCAAAGAATTCAGGTACTTACTCTGCCAGTCACTTTGAAGATATTAGCTATTCTTTGCACAATTTCTAAGGTTACTTACTGTAATAACTGACTAAATGTTGTCAGTATCTACAGTGTATAACAAATGTAAACCAAAGATTCTAATTTTAAATTAAAACATAAAGATTATAGCAATCTTTAACACTGTTTAATTATTCTAGTAGAATTTTTTAAATTTTCATTCCTAACCTACTATTAAGGCACTCTTGAAATGAGTAGCCAAAAATCCCCAAACACCATTTCTTGCTGCACATCCTTCTGGAACGAATCCCTCCCCATGTCTGTCCTCTACATCAGAGTTCTGCCCAAAGTCATGAATCTTTGCAACCCAGCATATAGGAAAACACTAATTCTTTGCTTGGTAACATTTAAGTTACTATTTTGTTCTTTTTTCTGCAAGTAACGTGTACATAATCACTAGTATGTTTAACTTATGGATTTAACTTTATGGAGTATTTGACAGATCATACATTACTGAGAAATGTTTCAAAAATGCAGAACAGAAGTCAGTCGTGTAAGGCTAAACTCTCGGTCAGAGCCAGTTTGGGACATTAAGCATAGCAGAAAAATGGCAACCAAAATAAATGGACTATGACTCGAGTATTTTAGGACAAGTTGTCAATAAACCCCATGGCACAGCTCTTTACTTCTCCAGGGCACTTTCAATTTTTCCACAAATGAGTTTAAGTACAGCTTCATTAAATGAGCTGCATATTTAAATATATGTAAAAAGGAGCAGTAACGTACATCTAAGATTTTCCACATCAAACAGCTTATTTTTAAATTCCTTCCAAACTTTCAGTGGGATATGGATATAAAATTGTATTTTAGAATTAGTTAGCTGAAAATCAGTGGGGGTATCTTATACGAAGTGAGCCATAAACCCCATGATTTTTAACAGAACTGTTAGTTATTATAACATCACCTCTAATCCAGATTGTGCTGATTCAAGCATAACTCTACTAAATAACTGTATTTATTATTAAAAAGAAACAAAAGGATAGATAATTCTTTCTCTACCACATGTGGGCATGTACAGGCAATTAGACATTTTCTAAGAGGAACACTTGGACCCTTCATTCGGCATACTCATCACCTACTTCCCCCAGCCAGAAACCGGCAAAGGCACCAAATACTGCCACTGAGTATTTCTGAACACAGTTAAGTTTTCAGTACTAGAGTAAAAAAATCAAATGACATGAAACAGGTCTCACATCTTTCTCTCCCTCACACCTCTCAAGACTCTACCCTACACAGCTGAGAAGATAATAAAAGACATAGATTACAGTTTGCTTTTATGCTTGTGTGGATTAGAAATTCTACCCACACTAAAACTAACCTACAGAATATTCTGCAGCTAAAGACTTGAGACCAGGCAGAGATGTAAAATGCATACTGATTTTGCTCACAGAGTTTTCCTGGAGTAATTAAAAAACCCAGCTATTTAAGAGTTTCCATTGGCCTGATCTACTTACCTTTGTAGTTTTAATACATGATTCACAACTCTCCTTAATTAACTAGATTTTAGGATCTTATGTTATTCATTAATGCTGCTTATTTATAAGGAAAACATGTTATTTTCTGTTTTTACATAGGATTTGCTCTTACTTGATAGACTAAAGAAGGCAAATTATGTGAATTTCTGACATTTAAACATAATCAAGATTGACCAAACAGCATTGTCACCTTTCTTCTTCTTTATTCTTTTGGGCTATTTACTACATCTCTTTGAGGTTTTCAGATTCAGACCAAGTTCCTTGAAGCAACATACTAGCTCATTTATTCTACAGTACTTTTCACAGAAGTGCTCCAGCAATCAGTGGGAACTTCTAAACAGTATCGTAACAATGATTTTGAAAAAATTACCTCTGATAAAAACATACTGCATCTTTAAGTGAACAGATCATGTTAGATTCACCTACCTTCATATTTACATCTGCTCCATTACAGACCAAAAGCTCTAAACACAATGCTCCATGTGTTGACGCAGCAGCAAAGTGCAAAGGTGTGAAACCCTTCTCATTCATTTGATTTACATTAGCACCGTAGTCTATGAGTTCATTCACTACAACATCTTGACCGTTGTAGCAAGCTACATGGAGAGGTGTATTTCCATAGGCATTTGGTTCATTCATCTATCAGAGGAAACAAAAATCAAGGTTAGTTAGTAGACAAAACCCTGTATTACTACAACATTTAATTATGCCAAAGAAAAATCTCAAGTGATGAGACAACTTCTTCATAATATTTTGGAACTCTTTAAGAACAGAAATTAAAAGTGAGTTCTGGATGTAGCACATAGATCAAGAAGTGTGTTCTGGTAAAGGATACGACTGCTTTACAAGCGAGCCAACCTCCTCCAATTGTCTCTATACCAGCTTCCTGTATGCAGTAAGCAACTCAATAGAACACACATACGGAGAAGACGTCAACAGTGGCAATTTGCAGACGCCACAGACTAAGCACAGTACAGACCCCTATCATTCTGCAACAGCATTTGCAGGTTTCCGTTAAAAACAGAGGTCTAAGGCACAGGGAAGTGGGGGGGTGTGCATATAGAAGTAAAATTTGTTGTTGTGCACAACACGATACCAAATTCTGATCTACTTAAAGTAGAACTTTGGCAGTGTTCTCCAGCCTTATGCGACTAAAATGCGATGCGTGATGTAGATTTCTTACAGTTTGTTAGTGCGCTTTCTACATGCAGGTACTGCACAGACTTTTAATTTATTTTGTATTTCAGTATTAATATGGCCTTCATTGCTGTAGTATTGAAGTTTCTCACAAGTTTTAGTATTACCCAAAACTTATGTCTTGTAATGAAGTCATTAACATCTGTATTGTACAAATAATTAAAGCAAAAGAGTTTAATTTCCTGTAGTTTAAAAAGGATTGTGTGGCAAAGCTAAATAACAAATTCCTATTTCCTGAGTTCCAATACAATGACCTAAGAGTAAGAAATATCAAATGAACAAAAACCCTACCAAATACAAATTTATTTCCAAATAATTGTGCAAAATTTACAAGGCTTTTAAGTTACTTGGGGGGATTAGATAATCAAAAAAAAGCATGTGAAGAACTTTGGAAATACTATTTTCACTATATCATAACCCGCCCCTAAAAACACTACAATGTGCTACAATACTAACAAGAGCATTTCAAACATAAAAAAAATAAAATAACTGTATCACTTTGTTTTATTCTTCCTTACATCAACTCCAAGGTCTAGAAGATATTTGACTACATTTGTCATCCCACTAGATGCTGCAGCATGTAAGGGTGTATACGACTTCTTGTCTTTGCACGTCACTTCAGCTCCATGGGCCACGAGTAATTTCACAACTTCAATATGACCTAAAATAAAGAATAAATAATAAAATAATAAAAAAATAAATAAAAGCATAAATAAAGAATAAAGACCTAAGAATGAAGCTGCATTTTCTATTAACCAGCACAAGCTTACAAATTTAATAACTACACAATTATTGTAACATGAACAAGACATTATTAATTTCAACATAATCTGGAAAATAAAGAATTGTTCGATTATTCTAATTGTATCAATAACTATAAAAGTAATACAAAATATTCCCCTCCAGAAAAGAGTATTTTCACATGCTCCCCCCAATAATCACATTTATACTGTAAAAAACCCCTTGCGTATTAAAAATAAATATCTTGTCTTCTGCTTACACAGAAGGATTTTTTTGGAAGATGTGAGAACTAGAGAGGTGAAATAACTTCGCAATTATTAAACATTTCCTGCAAAATTCTATTAACAATTTATCCAATCAGACAAGTAAAAAGTATCAAATCCAGCCTTCAGTTTAAGAGCTTCAAAGAAAGCAAGGGTCTTTGCTTTTTTCAGTGACTAAGAGAATTCGCAGAAGTTAGTACGACGTGTCTACCCAAATGAATACAAATAAAGCTATTTTGATAAACATTCAGTCACCACGATACCTATTTTATGTTGAATCCCCAACAACATAGAAAACATTTCACCTAGTTACAGCTATCAGAAACACAATTTACCAGAGCAAGGTGAAATGCTGCAATTTCACTTCTGAATGACTTCAGTATAGTAGGAAAGAGGAGAAAAAGAAATGTAAACATGATTCTCATCTTCTCACCCAAATACAATGGGAACAAGAATGGAAACAAGCCCTTTATGAAAGACAGAAGTGCAGAAGATACTGAAAGCAATGAAAGGAAGAAAGATACTGAACAGTAGCAGAAAAACTTTAAAGAAAAAAAAAATTTGTAAAATCCCTGACCTGCACTGAAAACAACAAGCAGCTATCAGTGGAAGACACTCAAAGAGAAGAGCAAGGTGCTCAGCGTGGGAAGCACTGAGGAGACCTGCCGATACACTAATGAGGGCGATGCCAGCACGTCAGAGTCACAGCCCATTTTAGTCGCAGCTGGACAGCAATGGAGCCGGGGGAAAGGCAGGAAGGAAGGGAAACAATGGATATAACCCTAGGAAGGTATTTATAGTAGAGTGACGAAAAGCGTAAGTTCTTTTTTATTCTATGGTCGGTTTTATAAGCTTTCAGGCTTTCTTCAAACATTTGGATCAATGTAAAATGGCTCTAGATTGTGAGAGAATTTTGCAGGTTTTTCTTTGAGGACTTTCAAAAGCTTTTTCTAATCTATTGTCTGTGAGGATATTTAGATTGATCAACACCAGAGAAATTACATTTTTCCCACTGAAACACAGTTCATTGCCTATGAAATAGCACTGACTAAAACTGGAATAAACGTAGCTTATCTGAAAAATGGAAGGCTTTTCCCTTATCTAGGTGAGCATAGGGTAGAAAACATCTCTGTCCTCTCACTGATTATCATCAGATCTCTGCCACCTTATGCACAAGTTTCATTCAGCAAAACTTTGCAAATAATCACCTTGAGATAGTTGGTCAGCCTGTCACAGATATTACTTTGCATATACAAGTAGATTACAAAATGCCAACACAAGATATTACAAAGAATTTTGGATCAACAATAAAGATTGTTCTTTAGCGTCTCAGTTTCAAGTACTGGTATCAGTACTTTATGTGCAATATCATACAGCTTCAAATTCTAAGTTAAGAGTATTAACCATGTGATGATCACATCATACTTCACAGGCACATTCATCTCTTTTCCTCTGAAGACACCTCAACAGGGTCCTGTTCTTCTCAGCATTTCACATATGGATTTCACAGCCTTATTTTTCCATTGCTATCAGATCATTTCAGACCTGCACTGTCAGACACCTAAAACTAATGTGAAATTGGCCTGCAAGAGAGTTGTGCAAAGACAAGAGCTATTAACTTCACTTCAGTGTGAATTCGGGTATTTGCGAGAAGATCACTTTTACAACCATTGAGATCTTACAAACAAGCCCATTTTTGTAAATATGTGGGTTTGCATTTGTAAAGACCAAAATTCTCAGTCCTCGGACAAAAGCACACTTCATACAACGAACAACTAATTACTAACCTCCAAAACTCCGGGTAAGGTTCTTGGCAACTGTATTTAAACACGTACTGTCCCACATGCTCTGCTCTTTTGTTCTATCAGTATGTAAGTTTAAAACTTTATTTCCCTTTTAAGTCACTGCTTCCATTTGCTCCTTCCTGGCAAGGCGGGGAAACAGTGCTCGCAGAAATATAACAACTCCAAAGCATTTTCATGAGATACCAAATGCCACAGAAGCACGGATCAGAAATATGTTTATTTAGCAACTTTAAGTCTGTTTTTAGGAATCGCCCCATCACGCATGCACATTACACAGCATTATGCCTATTTATAAGTAATCCTATCACTCCTAATAATAAGCATTACTACCAAACTGCATATTGAGGGACATTTTGCCTAAGATCACATCTCTAAGGCAGAGTTATCCTAGATTTAGAGATGTCAACGTAATGACTCCATGTAATTTCCTAGTTTATGTCTGGGTTTTTTTTTTGGTTTGATATCAGATACAATAAAATCAGCTTGTTTTTCTCAGGGAAGGGGCAGTATAGAAATTACTTTCCTTGTACATTAACTTAAATGTTAGTCAAAAATACAAGGTGCTCCTTTATAAATCCTATATATAAAGGATTTCACTCCAAGTAGTATTTTACTCTTAAACTGGAACAAAAATGTTCACATCTTTATATCACATCTGAAAAAAACAAGCTGCCATAAATAATAGGACATTATCTTCCTGACTGTTCTTCTCCTTAAGTATCATAAGATGGGACCTTATGAATGAAAGTTGCAGTCAATATTGATTTCCAAGTGGTGACCAGTAATGAGGGGTGTTGCTCAGGGATCAGTACTGGGACCAGTGCTGTTTAACATCTTTGTTGGTGACAGGGAGAGGGGGATTGAGTGCACACTCAACAAGTTTGCTAATGACACCACACTGTGTGGTGCTGTTGACACACTAGAGGGAAGGGATGTCATCCAGAGAGACCTAGACAGGTTCAAGAGGTGGGCCCACGACAATCTCATGAAGTTCAGTGAGAAGTGCAAGGTCCTGCACCTGGGTCGAGACAATCCCAAGCACAAGTACAGGCTGGGTGGAGTATGGATTGAGAGCAACACTGAGGCAACAATGTGCCAGTGCAGCCCCGAAAGCCCACTATATCCTGGGTTGCATCAAAAGAAACATGGCCCATGAATTAAGGAAGGTGATTCTGTCCCTCTGCTCTGCTCTCATGAGACCCCACCTGGAGTACTGTGTCCAGCTCTAAAGCTCCCAACACAAGGAGGACATGGACCTGTCAGAGCAGGTCCAGAGGAAGACCACAAAGCTGACCAGAGGTCTGGAACACCTCTCCTAAAAGGACAGTCTGAGAGAGTTGAGGTTGTTCACCGAAGAGAAGAGAAGAGAAGAGAAGAGAAGAGAAGAGAAGAGAAGAGAAGAGAAGAGAAGAGAAGAGAAGAGAAGAGAAGGCTATGGAGAGACCTTACTGCAGCCTTTCAGTATCTGAAGGGGGCCTACAAGAATGCTGGGGATGTTTTTTGTACAAGGGCTTGTAGTATAGGATGAGGGGTAATGGTTTGAAACTGGAACAGGCTGCCCAGGGAAGCTGCAGATGCTCCATCACTGGATGTATACATCACCAGGTTGGACGAGGCCTTGCATAAGCTGCTCTAGTGGGAGGTGTCCCCCACAGCAAGGGGGTTGTAACTAGATGATCTTTAAGGTCCGTTCCAACCTAAACTATTCTATGATCTTAAGCATATAGATATGTATTTTCTGGAGAATTTAAAGTTTAGGAAAATGCAGATCATCAACACGTAACAGGGAAAAAAGAATTACATATAATGAAGTTTTATTTCCCCATTTCATCTTAAAAGAAATTCCCAGGCATGCAGTTTACTATAATACCGATGCTACTGCTTTTATTCTTGTCCCTTGCCTGGATAAAATTATGAAGCAATGAGGTAAAATACTGAATAACAGTCAAGAAAGTGCAATAATCTCAACTGACTTCTTCCTGAAATTGGTACTGAAACTTAATTGTTCACTGCTCATACATGACACGTATTGAACTTGTTAAAGGGCATTTTCAGACAGTGTCTGAAGAGAAGAGGCATTACGTTGTTTGGCTTCTGAACAGGTACAACGCATTCCGCAATGAGAAATACAGTTGCATGTGAATTACCTAGAAACAAAGCAATTAGTGAAAGCTAAGAAGTCTTTCTCAGAGTTGGCCTAGAACCTTTAATCTTAATTTTCTGTGATTCACCTTCCAATATTTTATATAGCTCATATATTAAATGAGGCTTGAGATACAAAGCTCTACTATTTATTATAGCTATGCTGAATAAAACAATTACTACTTAATGAAGTGGAAGTCTGATGAAAGGAAATGAAGTACGTAACTCTGACAGTACTGCCAGTGCATTGATCAATACTGTGAGTACAATAATTATCCATTCCTGGAATAAGAATGGCAAGGCAAGAATCTGGATTTTTAAAAATTAAATATAGTTCCTTTAAAAACAGTTCCCGAGGTTGGTGTAACAATCCTGTGTTTCCAGTGCCCCTCGTATTAATTGTTTACTTTCTATTTAGTATTACTGCAAAAGTTTTCACACGTGATTAGACTCCTGTTGATTTAGGAACATAGTTCCATCTTTTTAAAGAACAAAATTACTTACCTTAGTTTTCTTTTTCGAGCAAATTGATTTTTCTCACCACAAAAACATATTTACAAGGCAATTTAGAGTATACTGTTCATGGCTTTTTGGCAGATAATGTCAATGCTTATAACATAAATATTTTTCCTAGAAATATACAAAACCATTAAAAGTAAGGTGATTTTTTTATTCACTACAATAGTAATTGACTGAAATATGTACGTACCCATATATGCTGCCCAATGTATAGCTCGTCTGTCTTTCTTGTCAAATGCATTAATATTGGCTCCTCTAGACAACAGTAAGCTGACCATCTGAGACAAACAGAAAGAAAATAAATCCACTGTTCATAGTGGAAAATTCTGCTTAAAGTTAGACAAAGTCATAGAAGAAAACAAAATATACATGTTCTCAAAGGATCTAAATGTGTTTTTTAAATATTCCATAAACTTGAAAAAAAAAATGTCTGCCCACCTTGACAGCAATAATGAGGTAATTAAGGATCATAAAGCTCCATGTCTACAAAAACTTTTCCCATTTAAATATGGCAAAGCCATGGAATCTTTGAAATCTTCAGGCTATTACTAAGGAATCCAATGAAGTTAATCACTTAGAGAAAGCCCATTGCCAATTTGTCTTCAGTTACCTACATGCAATTACAATGGGAATTTCTCAGTGGTCATTTTTCAGAGCTTGAAAACTATCTAGTTCGAGTTTATTACATATACTTCCTCCACATTTCAGTGACAACAGATTCCATATGTTCACTATTTGTTGAGCAGAAAAATATTTTGAATTTCTCTATTACTAATTTAACACCACTTAACTCAGGAAGATGTATTTCTGTCTAAAGAAAGGTCACTTCTGTACTAACCTTCTAACAAAATTATGTAACATATTTTCCACAACCATTCTGTACACAGATGAATAAAAAAGACAAATTCCAATACAAAATAGGGGTTGGATTTTTTTTTTGAGGGGATGGAGGACACATGATTTTAAACCGAGAAACTATACATCAGAAATGTGAGATGGAATGAGAAGTGGGAAACAAGCTAAAAAATACTTCTTACCTCAATGTGTCCGCTGAAGGCTGCATGATGCAATGCAGTTCTGCCTGCTCGATCAGACACGTTTACATTGCTTAGGAGAGGCACCAAAGCTTCAGCACACTTCACAGCTTTGTTTGCAGCTGCTATATGTAGGGGTGTCTGCCAATTCTTATCACGAGCATTGACATCCGCTGAATGCTTTAACAACACCTGAACAGCATCCTGAAAGCATTTACAAAAAAACCCCAAGCCACTTAGTAAACATTTAAAATGCCAGCCTTAAATCCAAGGACAGTGTAATGGAATGTAACTATTTACAATTTGTTCTTTTGTAAACATCACCTTATGTTTTGAGGTTTGTACTGTATCATAAATCCAGGTTTGAGGATGTTCTCAAGAATACAAGCAATAAACTCCCTACAGTATTCAACTGAATCAACCATTTACAGGTCTTTTATCCAGTTCCTTAAGCCAGCTGGCAAACTGTTTTGTCATCACAACTGATTCCCAGTACTCAGTAAACCTCCTTAGAATTTCTTCCATTGCTAATGATTAGCGAACTACTATGTACTTATGTGTTTTCATCAATTTGCCAAGCAACATTTTTGAACTGTCAAAGTCTAGAAATGGCAAAAAGAACAGTTTATTAAATGCACATTTAAAGAACTACAGATAAAACAAGAGCACGGTCACAACAAGTTTCAACACAGACTATTGCAAAACTCCTGAAAACCGTTTCAAAACGTTGTACTGAATCCCATGTCACAAAAAGATTATTCATCTCCTTGTATTAAAAGTACAAGCTGTGAAAACTTGACAAATAAGACTGTAATTCTTACAGTAAGATAAACATAACACATTTAAATATGTGCACACAACTGGAATGCATAAGAAAACCTACCCTGTTGCTGATATCAACACGAGAATGAATTCTACTGCATTTTACATCAACTCTGTGACCTTCCCAAACTTCACTAATTGCTTTCAGTGGCTTCCAACTCAAACACTGAGCACACAAATGAACTGTTGTCACTTTGAACATGTTATCGCAATTAGTTACTGGAAATTTCCAACTACACTGTGGTACAATAGCTGGGTATTATTCTCAGGTATGAGCAGCATGCTAAGATTCTATTTATTACACTAAATAATATTTTAACTGTTCAAATATCTACTACTAAAAAGAAATAGGAACAAACATAAAATACTGCATCACAGACTTGTAATTTAAATAAGAAATGGAACAGCTCTCCTGTTCTCTATAACTTAAGCAGATATATACTTTGAAAATCTAATCAGTATTTTCAATTTTTGTCTTTTTTGGAAGCAATTAAGCAAAACCATCATCACAACAAGGAAGTTTTAGAACAGCTTTTGTAGATAGAAGCACCATAGTACTAGTATAAAAATAATGTATCTTCTATGTGCGTATGCATTAATGAATTTCAAAAATCAGTGAATCTGCTTCAAGTTTGGTGGTATTCGTGTGTTTTGTGGTTTTTTTCTTAGTACACCAGGCACACAAATATAAAGACCTGGAGCCTGACCATGTTGACATTAAGTTGCTTGAACTTGTGCCATTGACAGCTAAATCCATAATTCCAGCTACTTCACGTTTCAACATCCTTGCTTCAAGAGAAAGTCCAGATGTTTTACTGAAATCATTACAAAGAGTTTTTTCATCTAACGGCCCAAACCCAAGTATGTGTGTCAGATGGAAAACAGCGCCTACACATATCAATCACCTATGTGGTCTTCTATGACTTACTGTGCTTATGAATAGAAAATTCTGACAAATTCTGACAAGAAAAAGTGCCTATTAGCCTTTGTTTAGGATTTAAAAAAAAAAAACCAGACAGACCACAATTGCATTTCTTCAAGTTATCATTTAGGTCCAGTTTGTCTGCAGCACTCCTCTCTGCAAGTGCTGCTGACAAAAGGACGTTTCATTGTCCTTCAGCTCTGAAGAATGCAGCATTTTGTGCTCTGGTCAGCTCCCAAAGGAGCAGCCTAAAAATACCTCAAGAACAAACAACATTTGGGAATAAGGCGCCCTCAAAGATTCATTTGCAAACACTGTTTTGAATAACACAGTCTCCACGTAACTTAGCTCTTAATGCTAGTGATAAAGCATTGCAATTTATCCAGGGAATTCAAAAGCAGAAGCTGAAACAAGGTTCGTTCATGGATCAAACACTTGAAGCTCCATGCTTGTCAAAACCAAAATATTCAATTTCATGTTCTCAAACAGAAATGTACACAGAATCTTTAAAAACACCTTTATTTGAGACATACTGAAATGAGCATTGACTTCACTCAGGATCTTACAGGAGATAGTTTTGCATAAACTCTTTCAGGTAACAAGCTCAGCATTATTTTGTTTTGATCTTCTACAATCATTTAAAATATTTATTAGGACATCAACAATAGAGGAACAATAACAAAATCTTTTTTCACACTTCTATAGTCTCACAACTGTGTAACCAGTAGACTACAAAAAACTTTCTACATATTTCATTTGTAACTTTTCAAGTGATTTGCAATAATATGATTGCTCATTAATTGTATAAAAAAAGTAATTAAAAAAATAGATGTTTGCAGGCCTTGTAAAACCATTTAAAAAAAAAAAAGCAAATGAAAAGATTTTGCTGTAAAAGTTGTACTAAAATCTTAGTTAATCTCTACTTCTCTCATGCTGAACCATTCTGTTCAAGTGATGTAAGGTGGACCTGAGAACTCTGCACGCAGAATCATCTGCTACAGAAATGACAGACAGCAAGGCTGAGAACTAGAAGTTCATAGATTTCTCCCTTTCTTACTATTCAGGGATATGATATAGATACACACATACATACACAGAGCTTCAACAGGTTAAACTGCTGCAAAAATGTTCATCATTCCAAACATTTGGAGTAGATTCACTTCGTAAAGACTGAACAAAAACAGACAGTAATTTGAGGTGTCTTAATTAAGCACAAATCAGTCAGGAGGAAAAAAAAAGCACCATACCTCACAACAAGATGCCACAGCTCTGTGTAAAGGAGTCAACCATTTGCTGTCTTTGGCATTAACTCTAGCTCCTGTAACAAAAAATAACAGAAATTTATTATTTACAGAAATGTAGTTTTCCTTTACAAAATAAGTAATAATATTTTTGAGTACAGAGTTAAAAGTACTGGAAGATATTTCTTCTAGGATAATTAATACAGAGATGCCAAAAATCAAAAGGAGTCTTTTTCCAGCTGAAGTCCACCCACTGAGGAAATTCTTTTAACACTGCACCTATAATACTCCTCCATCTTTACACTAAGTAATCCTGTCATCTTTTGCACTTCCAGAAGCACATAATAGACTGTTGGGTAAGAAAGGCAGCCACCTTTCTGTCGTTTGGCAACAAAAGTCTCGTACTTTCCCACTGTAGTTGAAATTCTCCATTAAAATAGAGAAAGAGGCTACATTTTTTCTTCATGCCTCTAGTTTCCTTGTGATTGGCTAACCTGATGCATAGGTACTGCCTCGTCTTCAAAGTTGGGAATTTGGGAATGAATCCTCTCTACTCCACCAGCTCACCTTGCCCACTTCAGTACCTCCTGGAGCTCCCTTTAGCTACAGGCCTACCTGTTAAAGGTAGGCCTTTAACAACCACACCTCTCTGCTTTCTAGAAGCATACCTGAGAAACAGCTGTCCCCATGCCCAGGTAAAAAGCTTGCACAAATATCTGGAAGGGACAAAAACCTGAGTTTAAAAGAAAAGAGGGATTTGGAGATTTTTGTCCTGAAGGAAGCAACTAAACTGCATTCTAACTTTCCATGAACTTCAACAAACAAGAAAACTTAATGGTTTAATTTCTTACCGATATATGTGTATATATATACACACACACACGTGTATATATGTGCATATATACACACATTATAACCTTACAGGGTTTTTTTACACTGAGTAGAAGTTTAGCTATCTTTATTTCAAAACTGCTGAGATTTTACAGAGAAGTGATAAATTAGACAAAACGTTACACTTCTGAAAACAGGTTTGGAAATACTGTTGGAAAGATTCATAGAGCAATACATGATTATCACATGGTAACATTAATGCTACATAGTCAGAGCTTATTAACTTCTCAGGCTAAACATACTATTATGTCAGAACAATCTTTATTTTCTTCTATGTGAAGAATAGAAAAGGATGGAAGGCCAGTAAGACACAAAATGTCAAACCGGCTGCTGGTCAGGATACTCAGCTGAAAGACAGGCTATATTGATCCAAGTCTCCCAGATCTGCATCAGCAAAAAGGTCCAGCTGAACAACCTGACCTAGAAACTTATCAGTCTATACAAAATTCTGGTTGTACATACTAAGCAAATCAAAGACTTGAAGTCAATTCTCTGAGTCAATCAGTCACCAGACAATACATCCCTTTCAGTCTTAAGATCACAACACGGAAGCTGATGTTGGATCCAAATTTCCACTTTGACTCTAGGTCTTCCAAGCCACCAGAGTCTTGGGTCTCATTGCTGGCTACAATTTTGAGGGTTTCCCTTTTTCCTTACAGAAATTTCACAAGCTTTGGGGTCATCCTCTTTTCCAAGTTCAAAAGTTTTTGAAAAATAAGTTTGAAGGCAGTAAGAGTCCAAGTCCACTTGAAGAAACTTCCACAATAAAACAGAAGTTTAAGAGACTTTATCTTACAGACTTTATCTTATAAATATCTGCTTCTGTCAATCATCATAAGGACCTAGAGTACTGTACTATATCATGTACCATAACTTCATGTAATGTATCAAATACCACACAGAACTCGAGCAAAAAAGGGATCTGAGAATTTCAAAAGTGACCAAAAGCATCTTGGGATTTTTGGCAATCCTTCCCGAAAGACAGTAAACATAAATGATCAGTAAGTGAGAATGTAGTTAGTACTTTTAAAATATATCTGTAATACTTGATCATGTTCAGGTTGGTTTTAGCAGACAAATCAGCAGACAACTCAAGAGTAAGAGCCAAAAATAGTATTCTGAACTCCACCTGACTTCACATCTACAGCCAACAACCAAGGAATGAAGTCTTTCAAAGTCTAACTGATTTCTATTTCTAGAATACAAATATCTTTGGAAGTGTTTTACAGGAATTAAGGGAGTTACTAATCACTATCCTGATTTTCCACAGAAAAATGTATTTGCAGGATCTGAGATCAGGTCAGATCTACCCAGGAGATGAAGCCTGAGATAGGAGAAGCACCTTGCCCAGCAGAGGGGGAGAAATGGACAATTCCACTCCAAGAAAGCAGCAGTTACCTAAGCTCTAGTGAAAATATGCTTAGAACCCAAGCAGTGTTTATAGGTTCAGATAAGTCATTCACTGACATTTCTGGTACTTTAACCTTAGCCTAAAAATTGCATCAGAAGACAACAGGAATAAGTACAAAAAGATACCGTAGAAAAGTTTTTCCTAGTGGGAAGTTAAACAAACTTGCTAGGACTACAGGAAAAGAGTATGTGAAAGTGTTTGTTGTTTCTGGTAAGAAAGAAAACCAGAATTAGACAAAGAAATGCCTAAGGAAGTTAGAAGTGATATCTAGAAGTAACACGGTCCTTTAAAAAAAAAACAAAACAAACAAATGAATGTAACAATATCTGCTCCGCACCCCATAAGTGATGTTCCATCCAAAGAAGCAAGAAAGCCTAGGTCTGGTACACCCCATAATTAAAATCAGTGTAATCTAGCAGATACTAAAACAAGTTAGCTTTTCAAACTCACTAAAAAATTTTAGATTCTCTGTCAAATGAAAAAAACCCCTAAAGTTGACCTCTTACAAAAAGATCTAAAACTCTGATGGACTTAAGAAAAAACCACCGAGCTTGTTTTTCCCCCACCACAAACAACTCAATGGAGTTCCAAAATTGTTAGATAGAAAGACAAAGCTTTTAAGTAATAACCAGAATAAGCATACTACCCATAAACATATATGTTCTATTAATGTAGGAATTGGGAGATTTATTACTCTAGATACATTAAACAAAATCATATTTTAAATTAACATAGAGATACTTCCCCCTTAAATTTCTCCAAGAAGACAGGCTACCAAGAATCACTTAAATTTCATAACACAGCTTCTCCAATCAGCCTATCTGAGGATGTAATCCCTCTCTAGGGCCTTCTTTTCTCTCTAGCACATGATTTGGGGAATATGTCACCGTTCCTTCCTCGCCCTTCAGATGCTCTCCATGAGACATAAAGCTCCCTGAACCCTATCATACTCCTAACGTGGAACAGTGAGAAATTTTACAGTCTTCATCTTTCTGGGGTAAAGCTCTACTCCAGATCATTGCAAATAAATATTAGGGAATATGTTACAACTTCACTGAGAATCTTTCGCCTAAAGATAATTCTCTTCATAGTTTGCTCAGACAGTTTGAACACACATGTCTATATAATTCACTGTACAACGCTGCCAGTGCAATATCATCTCTGTGAAGCCCAAGCTGCTGACGTGTTAACCAGGGCATTTCTCACATTTCAAATGCCAGTTATGCAGCCGTTCACTCTTTCAAAGCACAGTACAGCGTACCTCAATACCTAGTTTGTAAAAACAAAAAAAAACAAGCCAAAAAACCCCACCACACTGTATCTTCCAGACTTCAGGAGCCTGGTCTTAACATGTTTATTAAAACTGCTCAAATGTTTTATTTGTTTAATGTTAAGTTTCTTGTATTTCAATTCCTTTAATTCCCTAGAGCTTGCAGGAAAAGGATCTGGGGGCTTGCCAGAGATATCAAATACAATACTGCAACACAAACAGCTGTCATCTTTGCCTGAACTTAAGAACTGATTATGTAAATGACACTGCCTTAAAACTGCACCTGCTAAACAAACCAAATTATTTTTCCATGTTTGTGTAATAAACACAAATATTAAATAAGATCTTCCTTTTCATCACCAACTTTACTAGTACAATCTAGTAAGTTTAGACATCTAAGAAAATTTGAAAGTGGGATTTTTGCTCTGGAAAGAAAAAAAAAAAGTGGGGTGTGGGTGAGAGAGATGTGTTATGCATTTTTCTTCACTCCTCCTTCAATCTTACATTTCATTTTGTAAAGTTGTTTTATTTAATAAAGAAGCTACTGAAAAGCTCAGTGACGCTTACTTTTAGAAAATGCACGTTCCAGATGACCTTGGCAACTCGATACATGCGCTGATTTACAGAACGATCCTGAAAGCTTTAGCTGTATCAGTCCATATAACTACAGAGAGCTGTGTCTCAGCACACCACCTCTATCTATGTTCCCCTTGCCCGAACTTTTGCTGTGACTCTCTTCCCAAGCTACTCTGCACAAGAACTCTTCCTATTTGTAAATGTCCTTGGAAGACTAATGAATGCAGTGGCTACATTACTTATGTGTCACTAGCTAGAAATAGATTCAGAAATGAAATAAAACAGAACTGAAAAGGCATTTTCATCTTCGCTCACAGTACTGACTTAAATGTGAATTGCCTTTTACCGTTCTGTTGATAGTGTGTATTTTTAGACTGTCAAGGATGGTATTTTCTTTTGTTATGGTACAAGATGTGCTATCAATTGAACAATTTCATAATACAAGCAAATATAGCAAAATTGTTTCCATTCACATATGCAATACAGACATCTGATGTTCAGTATTTGAAGCTCTGAAATGTTTATTTATGAGTAAAAGACGTAAATAAGATCTTTAGATTGCATTTTCAAAATCTAACAAACTTTGTCTTAACTAGTATACTGAAATAATCTCCTGAATGATCATTGCAGAAATTAGGAAGACCTCAGGTACAAATTACTAAGAATAACCAGCAGTCCTACTGTAATTAGATGCTATTTAATTATTTTCCTAAGGACTAGTATTAGCTTCAGAAGTTCCTCCTTTTTAAATGATCAGTTTTTATCCAGATAAAATGACCATGGAAGTACTTCAAGTGACAAGCAGAAACTCTCAGACTACATTACTGAATGAACAGATTCTTCTTAGACAGAAAAATATGTGAACATTTAGGAAGAGATACACAACAAATCTGCAAAGTGAAAGACTTGAGATATGATTTGGAGCAATCAGTAATAGAAAACTAGGGTAATTTCTTATTGAAAACCTAGATAATTGGAAAATTATTGCTGCAAAAATAATGAGTAAGACCTTATTGAGAGACAGCATCTGCCTATCTATAAGCTAAATGTATAGTAAAGGAACAGTGAAAAAAAAACATATCTGAGGGACAAGACTTCAGTATCTTTTGACCAGCCACAATGATGCTTCAACAACCAACCAATTGAACAAAACAAACAAATAACAAAACAAAAAACACAAAACCAAAGCAAAGCAACCAAAAAAACCAATGCACACATGCACACAAAGAACAAACTAAAACCAAAAACCAACATGGAGATACACTGGCAGAAAAGGGAGGAAAACCATTATCTAATCAAAGCCATCCTCCAGAACTTCGCTGCCTTGTCAATATATATCCATTTCCGTTCAGAACTTCAGTTCCTGCTGTATCTCAGCCACCACTTCCTCAAGCTTCAGAGAGCAACATGAGGTTCTCAGACTTCTCAAACTACTAAATGCTTCTACCTTTTCAGAGGTCAGCTTCATTTTCTCTCTCAAAGAGCATCAAAGCTCCTCTCTTCACAGCAACTGTTACTACTTCCAGAGGAAAGCCAGCTCAAAAGAAAACAGCGGCCAACATCATCAGAAGAGGAGGGGGCCAAAAGATACAGCCAGTGTAAAACAAGCCCCTGTGAAATGGCTTTGGTGTGTGGGTACATCTGCAATCCAAACAAAGGGAGCTTCATGGGGCCGTTACATTTGCCATGACAGCCTTTCAACAGCTGAGCTGTGGGCCTGTCATTGCAGGGACTCTTCATACTTGCAGAGTTTCAGAATTAGATGAAACACACACAGGTAAAGTAACATTGGAGGGTCTTTACTATCCTCCAAAATTTGTTATTACTGTAATGACAGTTTTCCAGTGTCAGCATGATTCTTACATTTTCCAGCTGACACAGAGGAAAGCACAACAAAAACTCATGGGCTGCCAAACATTAATGAGATCAAGTATGACCACACACTCATGTATGCTGAGCTCCATGCAGTGAAGATTTTGGGTTAAGCAAACATAAATGTGCTGTGTTAGTATGTCAGTATCAATACAATACAGTAACTAAATCTGTTCAAAAGAGAACAGATAAATCAGGTGTTTATTTCCATGAATGGTGTTGATTTCAGTGAAAGCAATAATAGTCTGCATGGTCTTTTAAAGAAAACACATGAAAAAAGTAACTAATCAAATGAAAACACTCTGGGATCACACTAATCTGTTCCACCCCTCACAAGTCACTTGCCTCCAGAATAGACTCTGATGGCATTAAAAAAAAAACCGCATAGAACAAACAGGAAGAATGATTTTTATAAAGCAAGAAGCCTCCCCACAACAGTTCACATGCAGGATTTCACTGAAAGAAGGGACTGATTTTTTTAAAATCAGAATCTTCTTGGAAAGAACATGAAGTTTGACATTCAGTTAATTAAGACTTAATTATTTTACTTTTATACTTCTCAATAGAATCACAGAATGCATTGGAAGGGACCTTTGAAGGTCATCTACTCCAACACCCCTGCAGTAAGGAAGAACATCCTCAATTAGCTTTGGTTGCTCAGGCCCCCATCCAACCTCACCTTGAATGTCTACAGGGATGGGGCCTCAACCACCTCCCTGGGCAACCCATTCCAGTGTTCCAGCACCCCCACCATACAGAACTTCTTCCTAATGTCCAATCTAAATCTACCCTTCTCTAGTTTAAAACCACTGTCCCTCATCTTACCACTACAAGCCCTTGTAAACAGCCCCTCTCCAGCTTTCTTGTAGGCCCCCTTCAGGTACTGGACAGCTGCTGTAAGGTCTCCATGGAGCCCTCTCTTCTCCAGGCTGAACAACCCCAATTCCCTCATCCTGTCCTTGTAGGAAAGGTGCTCCAGGCCTCAAGTTTGCCACAAAGTATTTACACAATTAAAGCCAGTGCAATTAGGAGCAGTAGACAGATGTATTTGTGCACCAGGATGCGGAGTTGTGTGTACATCATAAAAATACAACTGTGATGGGTGTTACGACTCCTCACAGAGTAATACATAAAATAAAATGCTTCTAAAATTATGATACTCGAGTAGCTAAAATATAAACTTTCATTCCATCATTCTGTATATTATAAAAACAAAATACCTTTGTCTCTTTTACTACTGTTCACCTGCTTACCTAACAAATTTAGGAATGCTAATTGCGTATCTAGCTACAACCTAACAGGGAGAAATTATTTGAATATTTAGAGTTCCACAGACCATGGCCATATGAGAATTTGCTGGCATGATGTTCACATCCTCAGGGGACAAGTTTATTAGTAAGTTCAGTGCAGAACCATCTCAAGATGAGAAACAAAAGGCAATATAAATGTCCAGCCCCAAACCGGAGTCACTGAAGCAATCTCCTCTGCTATTCAGTGTGTATCCAAAACACTACCTTTAAGTCCCTTGCCCAGGTGAAAGACTACAATGAGAGGTCACAGAGCAACTTCAAAGTTTGATGGGAAAATATCTCAAGAATTCCAAAACTAAATAAGTATGGTTCTAAGACTAAAAACTTACTCCACAAAAGTCTGCAAATAGGCTGAATCTGTTTTATCTTCAGAACGTGCAATATGGGTGCTTAAGTCTGTAGCAAAGTAGCAAAGTAATAGATACTGTAGCAGCAACATATGATCCAAAATATATACTTGAAAGCAATGTGGATCCCCTGGAGGGGAATTAAAAGAAGTTCCAATGAAATTAAAAAAAACTATCCATATGTTACATATGATAGATGCTTTAACTAATAGAGAATAATGGGAAAGAATCAGGTAAGAGCCACTGAGTAGCAGAAAGATTAATACCGACTTCAGTAAGTTTAAGGTCCAGTTTAAAGAAAGAATAAAAAAGTCAAAACAAACAGTCTTCACAGCATAGCTTGCACTGCAGGAAAACTGTAAAGTGCTTCCTAATAACATTTGAGGGAAAACTGCATTAGAGGACATTACAAGTTGCAAAGTCAATCTCTCAAAAGGTAAAAAAAGCTAGGATGAAAGTCTACACTACTTAATTCAATCCCTCATTCAAATACATTACAGTAAGTTAATTAAAGCCATATACAGAATTTTTACATGCAAATTTACTGCTGTTCAGAAATGTTATTTATTCAGCAAACTATCTTCTCTTTCAAAAAGAGGTTTTGGAACACAGCAAACGTTCTTCAAACCTTGCTGTGGTAACAGATGCCCTTTATTTGCTCACTAATGCTCACCTCTTATGACAAAATGTAACATTATACATCTGTCTCAAAGGAGGGATTTGATTTCCAGTTGAAACACAATAGAGGAATTTTCTCTATGAAATTGAAAGAATGAATAAATACACTTAACCTCTGTTCCCTGTCTTCAGATTAATAGTGTTAGAAGAAAAATCTTGGTTTCTGCATTTTGAGACATCTAGAGCTGATTTCTCAGAGAAGTAGCTGTTGCAGCACTTCAGATACAGCTGTGAGTGCTCATACTTCAAAAAACACAAAGATTTTAAATCCAGCATTCAGAAATGAGGAAGACTAAATTGGTGACTACTTTTTAAAGAGTCTGATTAAAGCTGCTTGCCTAAAACCACAGCTTGCAAGCAGGTAGTCACACATACAAGTGCTGAAGTACAGCACAGCTTTTCAAACTGAATAGCCGTAAGATGCAGACATCACTTCCATCCTGCAATTAATGCCCCTCTTCATTCACTTACAAATGCATCAACAACTGGCATCTGTGCCTCCTTCACTGTACCAACTCAATCCATTCCCAGCACATGCCCTCCCTGGGAAATTCATTAGGCTGTGCTTCTACAGCAAGGCACAAACATGCAATTGAAGTCCACAGTACAAGACCACAACAAGGTCAGACTGATACTGCCTATACATTCCACAGCTTTTGAAATTTTTGATTTTAGAACTATTTGATGTATTCTTTTGTGCAAGCAAATTTTGATTTTCATTAAATAAATGTTATCTGAGACATCCGTGTCTTCCAGTATTTCTGAACAATCTGTAGACACAGAAGCATCCAACCACCTCTCCTCCACACAACAGCTCAACTTTGGACTATTTGTATAGCTCTAATTCTTAGTTCTTCACTTCCCTCCTTTGCTCTCCAAGTTTTCTTAAACTTATACCCAGGCTATATACCCAAATTGCATGACTAACCTTTCTTCCACTACTGTCATCACCTGAGCAGGATTTTGTTTCATTAATAGCTGAACTAGAATTTTACTCCTTCCATGAGCCCTTTGCCTGAGATATTTTTGTCAATCACAGTTCTGATAACTGGACTCTGCTGACCCAAAACAGCGAGAAGCCTCATTCCCAGAAGTAACTGCAATACGTAATTGCAAAGTTTGTATCATGGTTAGTATTTCTGTTTTGTTTTCTTTTAATCACTATGAAAACCTGAACAAAAAGAAATACCCTTGCCAAGTCCAAGACACCTTTTCAGAAAGAAGACATCATTAGATATTTTCAAGTCACTAGATCTTGGTTTTGTTTTGTTTTTTTTTTTTCTTTCCTTGATAGAAGAAAAAAAGCACTTTCTCAGCAACATAGATAAATTTTTCTGGATATATTATCACTATAGAATACTTCAGTGAGAAATATATATAAAAAATATACATAATATGATATTAAATTGTATCTATAATTTTAGAGAGAGAGACAATATTCTGTCTTGCTAAATTCTAACAAATTCAATTTGCCTGGCAATTTCAATCAAAAGTCTGGAAGTGACATCTACAATCTTAGAAGTGATATTTCCTTAAAAGAAAATTTTTTATTTAAGCTGGATGGGGAGGGGAGTGAGGTTGAAATAGCCATCTTTGCACAGGTAAGGCGTGCCATTAAGTGGATCGGAGATTATTCTATGGACTGTTACAAGTTTTAATATTTCTATTTAACCTTAAATCTCCGTAATATGAATTCAGCCTCAGGCTATCTGACAGGTAGGATGGATAGATTTGTCCTACAAAGATAATCAGTTCAGTATCTCAGTCACAAAGTTTTGCTTTCAGGTTTTTGGTTTAGTTATTTGGGTTTCTACCTTCCCCCCCCCCCCTTAAAAGATGGAAGTATACTGTTTCACAGAACTTGCACTTTGTCTCAGTACATATAAAAAGACAAGAGATTTTAACATTTTCATCTGATCCTATTATGCATATTTAAGCCAACAGCAAAGGATACTTAAAAATAACGTAACAACTCTACATGCCACCTGCTAGTTTCAACTTTGTCTTCCTGAAGGTCACTTCAGAACCAAAGCAATGCTGCTAACATCTGCCTATAACATACACACTATTACTTCTTTAAACTAGAGTTAAATTACCTTAATCTGATCAAGCTGCAAATAAAAATAACTATAACTGAGAAAGCTTTCTACAAAGAATTATTTTAGAACAGAACTACACAGTATTATAACACTAATAAGTCTGGAACCCAAAATTTTAGTACAAACATCTTTAATTTCTAGTACATTAAATATCTCAATAAAATCTACACAGGCTAAGATGTACATAAATATTTCTTTGGATGTGAACAGTTTTGTTTGTTTGTTGTTTTTGTTGCTTTTTTCCATTAACAGGAATAGAACATACCAGATAAAATAAGTAGTTCAATAATTTCTGCATCTCCCAGATAGGCAGCAGCATGTAAAGGGGTCCTTTTCTCATTATCCTGTGATAAGAGGGGGGAAAAAAGGTTTTATTTAAAATAAAAAAAGTATGTTTTAGCATTCTGTATGAGTTATGAAAAAACACTGCATAAAAGTGCATCTTCCAAATATTGTACATTTTATATTTTAGAAAACATAATTACTCTAAAGACGTTAGTCACATTTACTAAGACAAGCATGCTTCTCCCTACGGAACTCTTGACTAAGTGTTTTCCTCACATGCACAGGTTGACAGATGCTCTTCACATCTTTAGGTTAACCCATCAGTTCAAAATCACCATTTGACTTATCTCCAGAGACAGGAACTTGAGGCTGTCCTACGCAGTTAAAAATGGTATGTCACCTTCATATTCAACAATTACTAAGAAATATCTTCTCTGAAGTTTAAAGTTAGTTTCAGCAGCTATTTTTTTTTTAATAGAAAAGCTGGAGTGAGTAGGGGCAAAAATACTGAAATCTAGTTTAAGCTCTTTACTGTAAATAAGCAAAGAGAAGGTAGAGATGCAATTTATTTTGCAGAAAACACTCTGGAGGATCTAAGTAACTTTTGATTTGCTCAGGGTGATCTAAGGTCCTTTTGAAGGTATAAGTGAGAGAACTTACTTAGCCATACATAATACAGACTGAAGTTTCATTTTTGAAATACTAGCACAAAATACTTATAAACTCAGAATCAATGCAAATTTCCCTGCATCAGTTTATAGCTTGATCAGAAAAATAAGGTCATTTTCACATCAAAGTAAGTGATAAAAATGAACAAGAACCAAACAGTGTACTCTCTGAAGGAAGGCTGCTGAAAAATCAAAAAGGAGATGGATAATCAGTTGGTATCCTCGTTCTGGCATAAGCTCTACTTAGATGCCTAAACCTTTTTAAGTAGAGTTTAAATACAACAGGGGTGAAGGATCAAGACTATAAGTAGCAAGAAATTTTAAGTCACAAGGACATTTCTATTAATTCAACTCTTGTGTCAGAACTATGGTAAAATTAATACACATTTTAATTGACATTTTATTGTGAAAAGCATTCCTCTCCCTTGCCAAAACAACCTTATTCAGTGACTCCCTACTTGAAAGCTAATGGCATACAATAAGAAAATTAAAGTTCATGGCAGAAGAGGTCCGGTAGCAAAACTAGAGCTGAGACCCACGAAGTCTCTTATAGAACATAAAAGACAATTTCAGAACTTAGAACATTCAGACCCCTCCAAGACAACCACCATGCCCCAAATAACACACTCCCTGTTTAGTCCCTGCTCAGGAACAGTTGAAGTTACACAGCCATCATCATCTTATCGATGTTTCCTAAGATAATTTTGTGAATTACACAAGTGATTCCAAATTGAGCAGTGCAAAGCTGACACTGATGAATCCCAAATAAAGAATCAATAGTACAATCTTAGCGCTAACACTACATAATGGTGGCAGCAAGCACTTGTCAGTATGTCTCAACTGCAAATTACACACTTATGACAAAAAAAAACATCCCCTGACACCAAGGACTTACCATCTAGTGGAAAGAAAAAATTTTAAAAGAGACAGACAGGAAGCATAAGCGAAAAAAAAAACTACACACATTAAATTTGTTTCCCAGCAATGAAAATCAGTTTTTCTTCCTCCAATCTGGAGTAGCAGATCTACTATAGCTAGCTAATATATTGCAACCCCATTTAAGTCTTTTTGATAATGCTGAAGAATCTATAACCTACAAACTAAGGAACACAGAAAAATTATTATATTATACTGTCTGCAATTTTACTGTAGACAGAGAAAATAAGACTGGCCTTGAGTATGTCCTTCTGTAGAGAGTATTCACTTAGGAACGTGAGAAAAAACCTGCACTCCCTACAATGCCCTTTAAAGGGCAAAACATCATAAAAATATTCATCATATTTGTTGTGGTGTTTTTTTGTTTGTTAGGGTTTTTTAACATCTCAGTGACAGAAATCATGCAAGTAACCAATCTGATATAGCCACTAAGAAATCTTCCAGTAAAATGCTGGGCCTTAGAATGAAGCTGTTTGTCTAGAAAAACACTAATCAACAAATCCCAAATATATTTTCCTAAAACATGCATGTTCCGAATTTCTCATAAATTTGAACCATGCTTGTCCAAAATTCCTATCTCTACTAATGAAAACTGTTGATCATCCTGAAACCACCAAGAAACAAACATGAAAGCAACACGAACACAAGCAACATTTCCACTTCAGTCCTCCTGAGTTTTCAACCTGTGTGTTTCCAGTCATGCAAATATGTCAGTTTTGCTGCTCTTAACCTGACAGATTGGAAATACTCAAAGCCCAAGTCCCTGTTCTGCAGCAGCAAGCACAAAAGCAGGAGGCTGATGGAGACTTGCCTGCTCCACAGCACCAGGGCAGCCCTGCTGAGATGCTGATGGCTTGTCATCTTTGGGGTCAGCTCCAGAGTCCAGTACTTCAACAACCCCAAGACTTCTATCGACCACAAGTATTCTACGCGCTGAGGGGGCTTTGACAACACCCTGGCTTTTTCTTCCCTAGTTTCACAGCTGGCAGCTTTTGATGCTTCCAAACAATTTTTATGGGTTTTTTTTTTTTAATTTAACTACTCTGTGAGAAAGTTTTTGTCTTGTTTAAAAAAATGTTTTTCAGAACTTCTTACAAAAGCAGAAATGCTGCATTCTGTAAGCTCTCAGTGTGAGGAAGTCTTTGCATCCATTAAAAGAAAATTCTAATCTTGTTCCATATGAATTCTTAGATTTTATTTGTGAATTTTAGTAAAGGAAATTAAGTAAAATTGAACAGAATTCTGTACTTCAAATGCTACTGACATTCTGCTAAACAAGTCAACCACTTTTTATTAAAAACCAGTATTCATCTGATGAACAAATTTCATCTGCAAATACAAACTGCTGCATATAAAGCATTACAGCAAATAACATTAATCAAGCTTTCAGTTTTAATGAGCAACTTTGGAAGCAGACATCTTGCAGCACCGATGTATCATACTAATATAAATACTGGCCCTGGTGTTGTTCCTTTAATTTCATAAACTCAAATGACACTAAAAGAAACATTTGAAGAGAGAAGGGGGCTTGTACATAAAAGTCACTGTTATGCAGAATGTCAAGTCTAACATTGCCGGTACTATTGAATTCCAAATGCTGCAGCATTACTGCGGTATTTGACAACACAGAAAAGCAAGTGCTGTGCCATCTTCATTCTACAATTCAAAAATCTGCAAGGCAAATGGGACTATTACAGCTGTAAATCAGCTGTAATGTTAGCAAGGAAACACATGACACTAATTGCATTAGGCAGGTTTTACATATTTGAAAGAGTACGTTGGTATTCCAGTAGGAACAACAACAACAAAAATTATATTCCTAATAAAATACTCCAAAGTTTAATTCCAGATATTGGCCAATGCTGTCAGAAAACCAAAAAGCAATTAAAGGGCTTGGCCCTCAAGGAATCAGTTTTCAGAATGACAGTTCTGTGCCACAAAAATCCCATCATCATATTTATGTGTGCCTTTGGATTGCATTACATGAAAAACATACAATCCTTTCGTTCACAGTGCTTCCATTTCTCAAGTTTCCCCAACATTTCATCTACACAGGTGTTTCTATAAGGATTATGACATGATAAATCTAATGGGAATCTAATTAATGTCTATAAATACATTAAGACTGGGTGTCAAGAACGCAGGGACAACCTCTTTTCATTTGTGTCTTGTGATAGGATGAGGGGCAATGGCTTCAAGCTTGAGCACAGGAAGTTCCACCTCAACATGAGGAAGAACTTCTTTACTGTAAGGGTTAGAGACCACTGGAACAGACTCCCCAGAGAGGTTGTGGAGTCTCCTTCTCTGGAGACTTTCAAGACCTGTATGGATGCATTTCTGAGTGATCTGCTCTAGTTTTGTCCTGCTCTTGCGGGGGGGTTGGACTTTACCTTTGGAGGTCCCTTGCAACACCTAACATTCTGTGATTCTGTGAAATGCCTAGGTGAGAAGTCCTTATGACCTTGTTAAAACAAAATTTGACAGTGACAGGGATAGTGGTGCTATGAGCTTCTTTGTAACTCCCCTAACCTAAAATAAAGGTAATGCCACCTTTGTTTCATTTTACCTAAAATACAGGCTTTAATTTTTTTTCTTGTTTTCATGGATCAAAACTATAATGAACAAATCTATGGATAATTTGAACATGCAGCATTCAAACCTACCTCTTTTTAAAGTAGTAAAGGATAGCTTTAACAATTTATTCCTGGTTTGGGTACTATCTCAAGAATCCATTTAGAGTAACTCCATGTAACGATAGAGAGATTTAAGGTGTTTTAAAGGCAGATCTCGTTTCTCTTGTACATATCAAGTGAGACTGTCATAACCTAACCATGGTTTCCCCAAGAGTATACTAGAATATAACTTCAATTTACCCTTCAAATAGTTCAACATCTACTGGTCCAAAAAAATTTGAAGTATTTTTTGAAAAAGCATGAATGTAATTTTTCCCTTCATAAAAACTCCTCTTTAACCTATCTGCTCTTCAAAGGCAAGTTTTGCAATAACTCTTCTAAACACTCTCATTATTTCATGATCACACTTACAAAATATGATTTAATCTATGTTTTCTGCAGTATCATTTGTCATCTGTCTGCTTCAATACCATCTGTTCCTGGCAGAAATCAACCCTAAATACATGATCATAATTCTTTAAAGTGTTTCAACTCCAACATACCCTGTAATAGCTTTAATTTTTTTACCACACAGCACTTCACTTAGTGTATTATTCAGTTAGGTTAGAGAGATAGAACTATTCAACCAGCATGATTTATATCTCCTGGGTTCACAGGTAATGAGAACAAGATTACAAAATATTTCCAATTCTTTGATAGTGTCCCATAGCACAGAGCTCTCTCCCATTGTGAAGTCCCAGTGCTACACCTGAATCACTGGAGCACTGAATTTTATTTGCAGATTTTGCTAGGGTTTTTAGAATTATCATTTCATAAGGTAGAAGAACTGACTACTCTAAATTTTTTTTGTTCCTCCACATAAAAACGAACACATTTGTCTATTACATTCCAACTTTATCTAAACTAAACTTTCGTGAAGTGTAATTCTATAATTGAGACCAATAACTCTTCGGAAGTACATAAAACCACAAAGTGGTATCTTAGTAACAAGAACTTGAAAATTACTTTTATTATTATAAACTGAAATAGAAGAAAAAACCCTACATATTAGGCTTTCAAAACTTGTATATCTGTGACAAATTAATTTTGCATCCCTACCTTGAATATAATAAATTTGCTATTTCTTTGGATTTTTTTTCCCCCCAATATTTCTTAACTCAATTCTCCAAACTTCACATTGTGAAAAAATTAACAAGTTTTGGCTAACATTTTTAGAAGCAGACTTCTATTTTCTCACCGTATTTCAAATTTGAGGTGCAGCTCCAATATAGTGAACAAGCCTAACAAGCTACAGTAAAACTCTTCTGCATGCTTAAAAACAGGAGAAAAGCATGCCATTAATCACAAAAATAATACGAATTTCACAGGTACGCCCTTTGAAGCCAGATGATAGATACATGGTAGTTGAAATTACTAGATTTGTCATGCTGACTGCATTAGCAGCACAAGCATTAGTTCAAGAAACTATTCACATAAACACTTCTGCTGCACTTGAAAGAAACATTTTTTTTTGAAAGACCAGTATTAAACTTTCATTAATAAGACTTTATCACTACACATTACATTTCAGGACATGCGCTCTTCGTGCCGTCTATTAGGACAGAGCAAATTAGACTTCCAAGGAATCACAAAAAACCAAGGATGAATCTTTGCCCTCTTGCTCATTATGACAGCAGTAACCAATGACTGTAGAGACCTCATCTTGTAGAGGAGTCTTTAGCAACAGGGGTCACTTCAGACATCATCTGCCAAACCCCAGTGTTGTTTCTAGTTAAGATCTTCTGTACCAATTTAAAAGTGTATACTCTTTGACTTGATTCCAAATAACAATAATAAAAACTGTCACACCGTGGATTAAACCACTGAGTCATTTTTTTGCAAGTGCCACCGTAGCTTGTGAGGACTTCAAAAAACCTGCATGGCAGCGGGAGTTACACAGTAGAAAATAAAAGGTAAGTTGGAAGAGAAGTAGAAAGCAGCCTGGAAAAGGTCGTAAGAGCACCATTAGAAAGACCAAGAGTTTATACAAACATATAAATGTCATTAAGCATGCATATTTCTCAAGAGTACAAGCTCACAATTTTCTTGATTGCCACAAGAAACAAACAAATAAAAAATAAGAAAAAAAAATCCCCTAACAAGATAATTTTTAGTGGACCTGCACTGACACACAAAGCAACCAGCAAACAATACTTTCAGGATGTTAGAAAAGACAATCGGCTCCATAACTGAAAACTAATTTTCCTCTCTGAAATTCTATTTTCCAAATCAAAATCAAATGCTCAGCAGCTGCAGATGGACAAACTGTAGAGCTGCTCGGATTTTGCACACGGTCACAGTTCAGAAGCAGGACAGATGTTTAACTTGGGACTGTATGAATAGGCAAAAGAGGGAGGAACCCATGCTAGGTAAGTGGCATTAAAAACTAAAGGGATGGACAATATAATCTATTCTGATTTTGTCACTAACACCAGCAATAAAAGGCTAAGAAATATGGCTATAAAAACTTGAGCTATATCCACATTTCCACCATGAGGAATTAATAGAAAAGAATAACAGAAATAACATTGGTCAGCAAACCCACATCCTAAACTGGACTGTTAGAGACTGTAACAATGGTGATGAACTACATATAATGTACTTTGTAACAGAAGAGCTGTCCCTTCCTTTTTTGGCTATTGGAACATCCCAGGCAATCATGTTTCTTCCCTGACATGAAACCTGTGTATTTGAAGTCTTACAGAAAAATAACAGCTCAAACATTTGAATTTTACCTTTTCCTAGAGGAGAGCAGAATGACACTGCCTGTTGCATATCATTCCACATTACTGGAACACTGAGATGATTTGGCCTTGTCTGGATGCCAAGTGCCCACCAAGCTTCTCTATCACTCCCCCCACCTCAGGTGGACCAGGGGGAAGAAAATAAGATAAAACTTGTAGGTTAAGACAAAGGCAATTTAATTAAAAGTGAAGCAAGGCCACGCTTGCAGAAGCAACAAAGATTTATTCTCTGCTTCTCATCACCAGGCATGCCTGGGCCCTTTTCAGGAAGCAGGGCTCCAAATGTGCATCGGTGCTCCTGGTAACAAGCAGACTCCCCACCTCTCCTTTATTCCTAGCTTTTATTGGTGAGATGATGTCATATGCTACAGAACATCTCTTTGGTTAGTTTGGATCAGCTGCCCTGGCTGGCTGGGTCCTCTCCCAAGATCTTGTCCACCCTATCCCACTGTAGTGGGGAATGTTGGAAAACCAGCCTTGATGCTGTGCGAGCCCTGCTCAGCAGTAACCACAGCAAGAGAGACCTGGGGCTTTTTAGTTTGGAGAAAAGACAACTGAGGGAGGATCTAATTAATGTCTATAAATACATAAAGGCTAGGCATCGAGAAGGCAAGGACAACCTCTTTTCATTTGTGCCTTGTGATAGAATGAGGAGCAGTGGATTCAAGCTTGAGCACAGGAAGTTCCACCTCAACATGAGGAAGAACTTCTTTACTGTAAGGGCACTGGAACAGGCTGCCCAGAGAGGTTGTGGAGTCTCCTTCTCTGGAGACTTTCAAGACCTGTCTGGATGCATTTCTGAGTGATCTGCTTTAGTTTTGTCCTGCTCTGGCAGGGGGGTTGGACTCGAGGATTTTGGAGGTCCCTTCCAATCCTTAACATTCTGTGATCAGCACCCTTCCAGCTCTCAATGCAAAGCACAGAACTGGAAAGGCTGCTAAGGGGAAAATTAACTCCATCTCAGTCAGATGCAATACAGACACAAAGATAAATGAAAATCCCCATCAAGGAGGAGTCAAAGAAGAATTCACATTGCATAGCTGTGCTGTTTGGACATACTTTGCAATCTCAGAAGCATCCTCACATAACCTGATGCCTCCGGGCATTTTTAAAATGAAATTTCCGCGATTGATTTGAAATTCAAGTTCACAGAACAGTCCTGAAACCCATGGAAAATAATATACTACTTATTCAGCTAGTGATTAATTGATTATACTCAAATAACAAAGCTAAAACTGATAAAAACTCTGTCCTCACTGAACCATTACATACATTTACAAAATAAAGTCTTATAAATAAAAAGCACATAGGAAGTTTGTTTGCTTTCTAAAATCCCTGAACAGTAAGAGCAATCTGGTGGGAATCATTAAAACTTAAGTTTGCACAGAAAAAAACATAAGGCATTCATATATATTATAGTAATGTCTTATAATGGAATAGTCACTTTTATTCAACTGGCTCTTATTAAAAATTCCCTTTTAAAAAAAAAAAACCAAGTAAGGTAGCTCAATTGTATCTTTCTGGTATTTTTGTTTTTAAGTAACACCTGGAAATACCTTTAATAAAAACAGCACAAATAATATCAAGAGCAAAAATTATATGAGCAAACATCAGACACCAAAGTGCTCTTGTCTAAAAAGGAATCTGATTTTTACTACGGGCCCTCAATAGAACAAGAAACAGGAAGGAGAATGGAGAAAATGTGCTGGTTTAACTTTTAATAAATCCCAAACTTTAATGTCAACAGCAACCTAGGGAAGTGTAAATATGCACGCAAGTTGGCACTAAACTACCAGAAAAAAAAAAAAAAAAAACCTGGCAAAAAAGGAAACTTAAGTTCAGAACAACTCATATTGTTAAATTACACTATTCTGGACATCTTTTCATAAAATTAACTCTTCAATTGCCATCTGTCTTATGACACAAGCATTAGGCACAAAACACCATTCAGGTGTAACTGTCCACTTAAACCAGTGGCACCAAAAGAAAGGTACACAAAAGCAAAAAAAGAGTCACATTTAACACAAAGAACAGCTACTGAGTTCCAATTCCATGTAGGATTATGACTGCTGGATCCCATAGCCAGCTAAACTCCCGCAAAACAAGAGCACAAATTTCTCGTTTAAAGATGTACACTCAAAAAACCACAAGTTACATTGATGTGGTTAGGGCATTTAAACAATGAGATTCAATTCACGAGCCTATCTTGTTTTCAAGAAGGCCTTTTCAAAGTACTAAATCTCAAAAAAATATGCTGGCTTACTAAGAAAAACAGACAATTTTGTACAATACATGATGTTTCATTTTTCACTTGGTTTTTAGAAGAGCATTATTTTTTGTCTGCCAACGACAAAAGAGTATGAAGTAAAATGTCTTTTGTTAAAAGTTATGTTACTCCTAAAGGTCTAAAAATATCAAGAACAACACTTATGAGGTCAAGAGAGCTTGAGGTATTCTGGTAGACACGACATTCTTATTTCTCACTACTAGACAGGTGCACAGCAAGAAGACTGACTTGTCAAGTATTTTAAAAGACATATTTTGAAAGAACCAAATATCTGTGTGTTTTTCTGCTTCCAAGTAATGCACCTCAAAAACACCTCTCTTCAGTTTTTGTTTAATGAAAGTATTAAGTGATGGCATTTTTTTGGAAATACACATCTTTTCATACCCTTTAGGTTCCATGTTCTGTTCAGGTTTTGTGATGCTGCTGTCACTGTTGTTATTCTCGCTGGTCAAGTTTTCAAACTCATGTACAGAACGAGCACAGCTTATGAAAAAAGCTGAACCTAGGTCTCTACTCTAAAAATGGCTACACAGCTTCTTTTGCACAAATTCTAAAGGTTAGGATTCCTTGTGAGTGAACTCAAGCATCCATGTGGGTATTGGATAAGGACCTGAATAACTGAGCAGGTTTTGTGAGCTGCTGCCTTTCACTGAAAGTTCCAACGTCAAGAATTCGGTCCCATTTATCACAAATAAAGGCTACCGAATTCTTGCCCAATACACGGAACAAATAAAGAGCTATTATCTATCCTTCAGTTTGAGCAACTTGATCTCATAGTACAGCTGGGACAGAAATTAGACCAGCAACTTTTAGGACCAAGACTATTTGTTAATATACTAGATCATTGCAGGGTTGGAGGGGGGAAAAAATTAAAAATACCTATTCATAAATATCCATAGCATTCAAAACTATTCTATATTAAAACAAAAAAACAACCAAACCCAGCTACAGTAATATTAAAAAGTATTTTCCTTTGGGTTTACCCTTCCCAAATGCCAAGTGTATGATTTGTAAGCATTTACCTGCTACATATGGCAGAAAAAAAACCAGCTTTTAACTGGAATGCAGTTGCAAAGCAGTAGATAACTCTGAATGTATTTGAAAAAAAATAAAGCAGTATGTCAAAACAACAGGCTGTCCATAATGAGGGTACAGTGATGTGGAGCACATTACATAACTGAGCCTGCGCTCACAGAGCGGGCTGAACGAGGGACTGTGACTGCTTCGTCTTACTCTGTCATCTATCTGTAATATCTGAGGACACAAATAAGAAAATACGCCAAGAGAGAAAAACATACAATATAGGCTCTGTTTATGCATCAGTGAAAGATCACACCACACTAGGTAAGGTATGCACATCTCCATCCCAGTTTAAATCCACCACATTATGTTCAGGCCAATGACACTTTTGTTCAGAAAAGCTGGGGTTTCTGCCTTTTTCATTGCAAAGGCTTGTGCTAGAATGACAACCCTATATGTGTCTAATGTAAACGAGGTATTCATCTCGCTAACTATGTTGTCTTGGTGACAGGAAAAGATGCAGTTTTCAGGTTGTGTGTTTAGTGTTAGCACCTCTTCTTGGAGCAAGCAAAAGCTTTTTGGTTGCGTGTTTTAAGTTAAATAGCTTTGTAAAGTAAGGTCATTGACCTGTAATAGACAAAGTCCTTCTGTTAAGAGACTCTTGCACCATTCTGAACATCTGACTCAAAGTAACATACAGAGACAAATTGTTAGGCAAGAAAAATCTCACAGAATGTATCTTTTCTGAAGAATGAAAATGAGTCAAAAAAACCCTGCACCCAACAGTAAGCGTGCAACAGCAAACGAGAAGTCCCCACAGTGATCACAAAAGAAATCCAACAGAAAACCTCTGCTAGTGAGGATCAATACTCCTCAAGAAGTGCTGGTAACCTTAGGATCTAAGTATTTTTTGTGCACTATTCCTTAGGCTAAGTGAATAGGGGATAAACTTAGAAGATAACTATCATTACAGGAAGAACTAGCAGTGACTAAACAAGACATTTGCACTCCTTTGAGACAATAAGTCAGCATTATGTAATATATTCAGAAGTTACCATAATTACATATATACATATGTATATAACTCCTATTGCATGCAAATAAAAACTGAAATGAAATTAATGATTAGGAAGGATGATAATAAGGTAGGACTTTATTAAAGACTGAAAAGAGAACAGAATTCCTGAATCTGGAGACAGAAGGGTACAGGTTGATATTACTGGCCTTAGAAAATTCCCCTCAAACTTCATTTTCCAGATGTTGTATCTGAACTTTTGAGGCATACTCTTAAGCAAGGACTCAGAGATCCCCCATTGCAATAAACTTCCAGTTCATTTGTCCTCAGACCTGACACCAGTATGAGCCTTTCCAGACCCTACAGCCACCTACTGACAGCTGACGAGAGCACTACCCCTTGGACATTTATGGGATAACCCTCTCTACAAGTTGCAAACAAATGAGAAACTTTCTTTTCTCAGTTTTTTGATATACATCCACCCACTATTAGGGCAGATTTAAGGAACTTAAAAGGTGTATCTACCTTGCATAGAGCCTGTGTACAAGAGCCAAATTGGATGAAGGAAATGATGGTTTACTGATAGTGCATTAGATACTCCACAGTAGACACGTAAGACAGCTTTACCCACTTGCAAAGTGGAGAAAATTGTCTTGTTCAGAGGTATGTTGCATATGCATCAAGAGTTTTCACCCAGAAAGTTACTGCAAATCAGTAAACTCAAATTCTACCTTGCTATTACCAGGAAAGCATTCTTTAAGGACTGTGTTGATGTTAGAATTGAATGCATATTAAGTCTACTTGAGCTTTTTTCTTCTCTCTGCTCTTTCAGTTGGGGATGTTCTGTTCTCAAATACCAATCCTTTGCGTGACAGGCACAGTAACTGCCAAAACTATTCCCAGTAAGCTCTAACTATTCAAGTCCTTGCCTGTGGCTTGTTTTATAAAAGCAGCAGGAAATGCAGAAATTCAATTACGCTTTGAAGGTTACAATCTTAAGTAATAACCACAAGAAGTAATATGGTAAATCAGACATGATCTGCAAAAACATTATCACTAAGAATCCCACTGGAGACAAACACAGAATTCTTGAAACACATTTAAATTTGACCTGATTATTCCTGGTTCTCTACATCAATGCCAATTTTTCTATGTTAAAAGAAATAACAATGACTAAAACAAAACCTGTCTGTCAAATCTCCAACTACTGTAAACCAAATTCACCATACAGCAAATACAGTAAAAACACTGCCATGAAGACAACCAAGCCTGTTTGCCCAGTGTAGCAAACAGTATAACCATATTAGCATATAACTAGGAGAGCTTACTAGACCTGGGGAGGAAGAGGATATATTAGCCTGAGCAGACGACCACACTAATACTAACTTTATACTAAGTTTATAAAGAGTATGTCTCATTACCTGTACAATGCAGCACTGTGCCATGCATGCACATTCATCTTTTCAGAGAGTCTCACCCTCTGCAATGTAACTCTTTGAAAGTTACCATCCAGAGAATCCACTGTACCCTGAACCGATTTGCTGATGCTAGTCAGATTGTCCCAAAACTACCGAAGGTTTAGTATCACTCTAATAAGAATGAAAATACATCTTAAAAATCTCATTTGCATGGGCTAAATGTAGAGTTACTGATACGAGACAAGGAATTATTCCTCTTTGGACTGCCAATGTTCTCTCATGAAGAGTTGCTATTCTGAAGAAAAAAATGTTTTATTATACAGATTTGTATTTAAAATATTCTGAATCTGTTTCTACTCCAGAAGAGGAACTCAACACCATTTGGATGCACTTTATGTTGAGGCTGAAAAACATGATTCACTCTAAACTACTTAAAAGGAAATAAGATACTGATTATTCATTACTGATGACATGCTTGAAAAACATTCCACACTAATGAATAGGAAATCAACAACTTTAAAGTTAAGTAACAGTAAATAACTGCTATATTGTGATTTTAAATCTTCTTTGAGTAGCTGCTGGATACTTGTTAGAATTTATAACTTGCAGCAAGTTTCCACAACACTGGAAGAATTAAGTCTCCCAAGTTCTCCACTTCTGGAATCAGTCAGGCTTTAGGGCCATGGATCAAACAGCCTCATATCAGATCCTTTAGAAGTGGAAGCAGCTTTCCTATAGGAAAAGCTTCCCTACATTCCCTGCAGCAAAGTTTCTGCTTATCCCTTCAGATACATGAATATTCACGTTTTTAAGAACTGACTTAATTCTTTACCAAAATAATCCCTGGACATTCCCATATGGCAGTGCTGAACTCTATCTACTCCATTAAAAACACCTCATTAAAACTAGAGTATGTTTAGCAGCAAGATGTTTTACAAGCTAACTTTGTATCTTGTTAATAAACCACCACAGACGTGTTATTTCCATAATGCCCTTCTAAAAACCAACTCCTAGACCCTCTTGTACGCAAGATACTTCAACACCACATTAAAAATGATGTATGGCTGTAAGTTCAGAGCAGGCAGAACCTGCTCCTGTCTGCACAGGACCACAAACACTATCCCAAAAAATAGGATTCTGCACAGAATTTGCCTGCTACTCTGCAGATGTAAAGAAATTCCTATGAAGTAAACACTTTATAAAGCAGGAGAGTCTCGTGACTCATCATTTCACCAGGCTGGTTACACAGGAAATTGAGGTTCCTGTCTGTGGTGGAAACATTAAGAAAGTTTAGTACAGAGACCACCTAGAAGCAGAAAGCAACATGCTATGTTGACATGCACACTGGACAAAAGTCCAGGCAAAAATTTAAGGAGAAAGAAACATCTTGCTCTTCTTCTATAGCTGTATTTTATTAGAAGTCCAGGAGCAAACAGGATACAGGAGATGAGTCCTACCATTAGTCTCTATGATTATGTACTATTTTCTTCTCTCCCATATATACAAAAAAATGTATTAACATGTATCTCATGTAAAATGAAAATGTACCAAATACAATAAAATTAACTATTTCAAATGCCTCTAATAAAAAGAAGTGCTCTCAATTCTTTATTAGAGATCTGTTCTGAGTAAGAGATAGGTATAATTATTGTTATTTGGATAGGCAACAAAAATTCTTCAATAAACAATTAGCAGAGGAAGTGTCTTAAGGCACACTCAGCTTGTTTTGTGACTCATGCCCATCTTGACTTCACCTGCTCTCTGTGAGGTCTTGCTATCCCTTATTTGCCCAATACAAGATTTCTCAGACTCTGTTCCAGCATGTGAAGCTGAGCCCTATGCCTCTCAGCAATGTTTTTTTGTTTAATGGAGGAATTATCATTATTATAATTTGTCTATAAAGGAATGTTTTATTTCCCATCTGACCTCCTACAGTTAATTCAAAGGACTGGTCTCACTGCCAGTTCTTTATATACTTACTGTCATTATCATTAGATAAGCTACCACATTAAAAAAAAAGTATATATGCATTTAAATTACATATATAACTTGTAATGCATATAAATACATATACACACACATACACATATATACATACAGACACACACTTACATACTTGTCTTTTCAATCTACAGTTCTTATTTGCAGAAGAACTTACAGTAAGTCAATATATTTAATAATCCAAAGGATGAAACGGAATTAAAATAGCTAGTACCAAACTGTAAGTTACTGAAGTTTTTCAAACTCACAAACACTTGTAATTTTATCCCCCAAATCTCCTAGACTCTAATTTGGAAATAAAAACAGACTACAAATAACATTCAATCAAGCAGAAACCTTTCTAGTAGAAAAAAAAACCAAAAACCCAACAACAAAACCAAAACTGTTCCAAATGGAATTTTTAATAGATGAGTAATTTGTAAAATGAGCAAGCAGTTTAAAACTTCCCCCCCCAGATCTGATCAATAAAACCAGAAGATAAAAAGTTTAAGAATCAAACTAGCTCTAATTAGCACATTATAACATATAGGCAACTAAAATTTGTCCTTATTCTAAATCTGAGAAAAAGTGTTCTCAATAGCAGAAAACATGCAAATATTCCTACATACTTCATTAATACAGCAAAAGCCACCTTCTTCTATTAAATACTACCTTGTTGTGATTAGAGACTCAAGATATTATAATATTTTTTGAGTGGTCTTAAATTTAAGAATGTTTTTAATTCAGGCACTCCAAGATATTATTACCACTACACATTCATGTTGTCAGTCTGTACAGTTCAAGTTACAATAATTACAGTGCCTCATTATCAAATGCTCATCTGCAATTGGAAACTAGCAAAGGACAATGAAAAAAAGTGACTGATAATTTTTTTTAAAAGGAAAATGTACACTGGCTTGAAACTCTCTAGCAATGACCACAACTAAGAAAGCAAAAGTTCATACCTTGACCTATGAAGATAGAAATAAAAATATTAAATAAGCTGCTCTGCAGAGTATTTTATTATTTTCTGGATGCCATTTTAATTCCTCCCTCACATTCAAATCCACAAACCAGAAGTGACAAGTGCTGCCGGCACAGTCTGTCCTGCCAGAGAATACAGTAAGATGGTGTGCCACAGTACCAAATACGTTAGCACAAGTTTCTGTTGCCAACTCCAACTGCCAGCCAAAAAAGTCCTTCACCTAAATAGCCTAATGTTGCCTGCAGAACCTGACAGAAGTGCTACCAACACTGGGTGCAACGCATGCCTGGGACAAACAGACTAGTTACCAAACCCATAATCTCTTCACTTCCTCAGAAACGCAGCTTGAAGAGTAAAAAACCGTGTATAATTACTGCTTAACTTTTGGTACATTATGTCAGCTTTTAACTGCTATTTATTCTGACCAGTTTATATACAAAAGCCACACAGTAGCATTGCTCTGATTGCCAGAAGCTTTATCTACTAACAAGAGGTGTTATAGATGAATGGGCCTGGAAAATTATTTCACTGCAAGCATACCCTGGGTGGAGCAAATCACTAACCATTATGAAACATCACAACCCTTTTTTCTGATCAGTAGTCACAGTATTCCTGAAGTGGAGCATGATTTGGACACCCCTGCCTTCCCACTGCTTTTCTCTGGCCCATGCAAATCTCTGTGCAAAAGTCAGTTTTTCCCTGCTGTTTTCAAAGCTATTTCCCCTTCCTGTTAGAACCAGCCTCCTTGAACTCCCCAAAAAGCACACAGCTATGGTATTGCAGATGAACCACCGCTACTTGAAAAAGCTTCACATATTAACCTGCTCTGAGCGACTTCTAGTTGTCCCAACCAGCAAATTCTTACACTAACAAGACTCTTAAGTTACAAAAGGCACTGATAACAAAAGGCATAACTCAAACGCTTCACGCATGGCAATTAATGCATAAAGAGGTTTTTAGAGTTATGATTCTAAAAGTATATATAGGTATGTGATGAAAGAGAAGATACAGATATGCCAAACTAAAGTGAATTTGCATTTGCAGTTGTATGCATGCACACTTTTTATCAAAAAACAGAAAAAAAATTATCTACATTAGTCATTGGTAAATAACTGACTACCGAAAGATAAAAACAGAAGCAAAAAATGTCTGAAGATTATTTTTACCTCATTGTGCATTATGACTTTGTTTTTGTTTTTAAGCAAGTCCATGGTATTTATTTATGTTAAGATTCTTTACACTGAGAGATGTATCTATGTAAATGCTGAATTAGACAGCAATTACAGTTTTCTACATAACAGCATGGCATATAAAAAAATTCTTTTGAAGTACGAAATAGGTACAGAATTTATTTGTATGATCAGAACATTGAACTCTACTAAATTTTGTAGAACGTTCCAATTTCAGCCAAGTAATTCAGGCTTTCCTGTTCTACACTGTACTCTCAAGTCTGCAGGAAAAAAAAAAATTCAATTATCCCCACAGTTCAACCCACAAGGTTAAATATGAAAGCCAGGAGCTCATACATTCATTATCTATTATTAATATTTAGCCTTTTATAGGACCTTGCTGACCAGTATCAGCATCACAAAGAATCTGTCTTGATTTTTAAAGTGTGTTTTAATTTTGATTATTCATTGCTAAATTACTAGGATATTTGAGACCCTCAATGATCTAATTCTCCTGACACCCAGATCCAATGCTGTCAAAGAAGTCCGAGACTCATCACTAGACTAATGAACTGATTTCCCTTCTCTTTCAGTATATGCAATGACCTGTACAGTAAGATAAAGAGGGGAAAAAAAAGAAAAGAAAAAATCAACCAGAAATCAAATAAGATGTCATATCTTACCCTAGAACAACAGCAACATTCTCCTAGTATGCAAATAACTCGAAGGAGAAGTTATGCAAGCCCACATTTGCCAGGACTGAGAAGGAAGCCCACATCTCTACTGCAACAGCCATCCACGCAGCAACCCTACTGCTCAAAATAACAAACTCGGGTACATACCCTTGGCCCTCAGATTTGTACCTAGCACTTTGGTGCTACTGGATCATACCCCTTGTATGTCCCAGGACAAAATTTGGGATTTATGGGCAACACTAATACAGATGGGGGCTAGGATGGGCAGACAAGCTTGATTTGCTCTGTGGTTTTGGTTTATTTTCCTTTCTTCTCTAAACAGTAGCACAGGTAAGCTTTCATTTCATTTTTTGGTTACTACAGAAAGGAGTCATTAAATTAAGAGCTGTGCTGGATGGAGAAAAATCCAGAGTAGAAATCATACAAATAACCCTAATTGCTACAGTTCTTGGTAAAGTATACACAAGTTCATTTTTCCATCTTACATTTTATGGAAGAAAAATCCCAGAACTCACACCTAAAGAAGCTTAAAAACACTTTTCATAATTTAAATCTATTTTAGTCTCACAAAGCACAACGAGCAGTAAGATACACGTGTTTCATGTTTAAGTCACTAAAAGCATATGTTAATATCACTGTTTTAAATAGGAGCAGTGGACAGTTTTGAACTTTGGGAGAGGCCTGTGTGATTTGGGGATTTCTCCAAAAAGAGTGCTTGTTCAGCTTTAGCATGAGAAAAACAAGGGGCACACTGACATCAGTTCCAGAGGGGATCAGATGTTTATCCTCTCGGGTAAGATCAAATGCAATTGGGTTACAAAAACTGCATATTGGGTTACCTCACTTCTTATAGCAAGAAATATTATCCTAATAGCTCTAGGAGCAGGAAAAATTGTTCTGATTTTGAGCAATCATTTCAATAGTCAGATCTGCAACCTTTAAATCATTTTTGACAGTGATCTGGTATTTATTCCCTCCAGGGAATTATACTCCTAATCTGAGATGAAATACTCCATCTTCCTAATCTTTTAAACTGAATATACATCATAGAAGTTTTGGTTACCATCAGAAATGGCACAGCTTGCAACAGCAGTAAGCCTCCAAGTCATAAAAAACCCCAAAACCAACAAAAAAAACCCCCTCCAACAACAATAACAAAGAAATAAAAACAAACCCCAACCCAAATCTTGATTTATAAAAGGCAATGCTCCAATCAGTTAGCTAAAACTAACTGCTGAGAAGTACATAAAATTCAAACCAGCCATACTAATCTTATCAGCAAGTGTAGGAAATGTTGAGGAGCCCAATAAATTTATAAAAAGATATTAAATGTGTCTGTTAGCACAGATATTCCTTAATTACTGCCAAATCTCACAAGCTCAGGATTATACCAAGAAAGAATAATAATTTTTTTAATATATACATACATACACACACGCACACACACACAGAGCATAGCTAGAGCTATGCATGTACTGTATCAGGTTTGACGTTATGTGATGTATGTGATTTAAGCCTGATTCACAGAACTAGCAGCTAGTTTCTCAACCTTTCTCAGGGAAGGGGAGGAAGAAGGAACCCCTTCCCCTCCATTTTGTCAATTAATTGAAGCCTTGGGAGAGTTCACCTTCCAAACAATACATTTGATCAAAGTTTCTATAAACCAGTTTTGTCTGTAACAAGGCTGCTCACTTCCAGCTTGCAGAAAAGGTAACCCTTTTTGAACCACAGTTTAAGCAGCTAGGGAAACACCTGATTTGCTCTTTCTTCACAAAAGATTACAACTGCGGAATAGAATACAATAGATATTTTCTAAATCTAGACCAAGCCTGTGACTCAAGAAGGCTGTTCTCTTTTCATGCCACAGCAATCTTCTTCCTGAAAAAGCCCGTTTGCTATCAGTACATCATCTTACAGTCACACAGAGCAACACACGTTAAGGCCACCCATCTCAGAAACTTTCTAAATATAACACTGGGGCAGAAGACATCATCTACTTTAGGAATAATGATCTAATACAGCCCAACCTGAGTGAAATATTTAGTTACTACCATAATATCAAACAGTTACCACAGCCTAGCTTTGTGAAGCCAAGCACATAGAGTCAACTCTCTTAGCTTTGAAAGTATAATAAGCCAATTGCAATGAATGTTAAAGAAAACGCACTCCAAAAGTAAAAAAGCAAATGAAGCTGGATGATAACAGAAGGACAAACAACATCCACATTTCAGCAAGATACTATCGACTTTCCTAAATGAATGTCACTGTCACAACAACTTAAAACAGCTTCAGTGCTCTTGACAAAATTAATTTGCAGGTCCCTGCTAGGTCTCCAGCTACAGAGTCCATCCCTTGCTCAGGGGAAGGGAGGAAGGAAGGAATCACAGCTATTAGAGTACAAACTGCAAAATAACCAGTTGCTCTTGAGAGGGAAATGACTCTGCAGAGACAGTGGAGAGACTGACACTGGAATTCAAACAACTGTACTCAAGCACTTGGATAGCGAAGTGGAAAAAACCCAATGTATACAGTAGTCTAATACAAATCACAATGGTCAAAACAGTTTATCACAATTCTTCTCTTTATTAGGAAATATGAATAAGCAGTTAATTTTCTTCACTTTTTCCCCTCCTCCTGTCCATACTAATTTATAACACATAACTAAGCAGACAACTTTAGATCTTGGCTATGCAAGGATATATTATCTCCAATCAAATACACACAGCAAACAAAAAAACCCCAGGAAAATAAACCACACACAGACATGAAGAAAAATCCACCATCCAGTTTACTTCATTTCTACCAAACAACAGAAGAATTCATATGGTTGTTTAGTCCCAACAAACAGCGTTTTAAGGGATTTATGTGAATGTGATATTAAATACTGTAGCTGGACTAGGAGTGCCATGGTAGGAAGGAGTGATCACCTGCCTATGCTGAAGAAGGTGGCTGTGAGAAAACAGTGTACTTGTTCTGGGATGGATTCTAAACACCCCCTGGGTGTTACTAACCTAAGATGTACACACATTGTGCTGAAGGGAGATGTATCCACAGAAAAGAATTTAAAAAAAAAATAAATAAATGTGTAAAATGTAAAAACTTCTAGATTTTGAATATACTGCCTACAATATTTTTCTTCACTATAGCTACCTGTCAGTCTGAAGTAATCCCCTTCAAAGACACCAGTCAATTACATGCTGTCCTAATGTAGCACATCTGCTGCCTTCATATTTATGGGCAACTATTTGACAAAACTTGAGATATAACAAAAAGCAAAACCAAACCACTACCACACAGATATCAAAATGTAGCAGAGGCTTTTGTAATAGATAATCAAAAAGCAGACAGACACTAACCTAGCTTTGTTTACAGGCACTACAGCTATGAGTGTTAAACCTGAATTACACATGGAGGAATATAAGTGAAACAATACTGACTAATTAGCTAAAAATACCCAAAACAAAACCCAACACAAAAAAAAACCCCAAACAAAACAGAGAGAGAGAGACAGTGTGACCAGAGCATACATATGCAGAGACTGGAAGGATACACAGCTAATATTCTCGTAACTAAACAGAAGATTACATCTTGGATTATATATCACATCATACAATCTTTCTGAAGAACATGACAAACTACTGAAAAAGGAGAGGAAAAAAAGTTCAGCCTTAACAAACAGAAATTTAAATTTGATAGCAAATTTACTTCTACAGGATCCTCCTCAAGCTCTTCAAGGCAATAAAAGGGCTCCTTTATACTTAAGCTGGCACTGTACAGATATAAATTCTGCAGAATGCTTTTACATTTCAAAATACACATACAGACCTAAATATTTGCTTTTGGCTTACATGTCTCAAGAAGAAAGTGGGAACAATTATCATGGTCTTCTACTGGCCACTGTGCAGCACCTAGATGTTAGCCTTTGCTTTTTAGCATCACTCTTGTTCTGATACATTTGGAGGAGAAACAGCTACCTACATTCCCATGTAGTGTTAAGCCCTAAATGGTTTATGTCAGTCTGCTTTAATAATCAAAGCAATTTCTAATCCATGTAAAAAGAGTTATCTTGTATAGTGTCAAGCAAGCATATTAGAATTTCAATGGAAATGTAAAAGCTATGAATAGCTTGAATTTCTCCCAATGGAACAAACTCATTTCAGTACAATTTTTAAATCTGCAGTATCTGGGTTTGCAGCACCACAAATATAAATAGACAAACACAATTTCTCATCTTTACTTATTAACACAATCATTAGGATTCCCTTTTTAAAATCAACTATTAAACCTACCTACTGAAACCCAAGACTATTTTCTTGTAATTGTCTTAATATATACTATGTTACATTTAATTTTAGAAGAATCAAAAGTCTACATCGCATCACACTTCACCAGTATAACTTTTTAGAAAGTCTGATCCAAATGTATAAAAAAAACCCTGCCTTCTCAGTTACCCAAGCACTGCAGAACATTTGAAATTACTACAGAATTAAATCTTTACAATCAACACAAATCTATGCTTTTCCTTCCCAGTATTAAGTGTCTATGTATAGGCTTTGCTTTGCCTATTACATAAAAGTAATGAGATATACAGCTTACAAATTAGCAGTTTTCAAGTGATTAGTACAGCAGAAAGGTATATCAAAACAAATCTAAAATTAAAGCTAATGATATTTGATTTTACCTGAAAATTAACATCTTCTTTCTTAAATATCAGTGCTCGAACTTCATCAGGATCTCCATTAAATATAGCTTGAACCAATGGAGGCTGAAATGAAGAAGAGGAAAATAAATAAATAGAAATTAACATCTTCGAACATAATCCTATTTTCATTTTTAGTGATACATGTATTGTTTTTGATAGGTAACACAGACACAAGATGATGACAAAACATCCCAGGCAGTGAAATACAGAAACCAGCAACAGTATGTGGAACTGAAGAAATTACAAGTTTTAAAAACCTCAAACACGTGAACATAGCCTGTGTCAGTGAAATAAAAAGAAGGGCCCAGAAGACAAACTGATAACAGCTGAGAAATAAACTCATAATAAAATTAGGGTTGTTACATGCTGCAAATTCTATACAACATAAGTGGAAAAAAAAAACCCTTTTACATTAGGAAATGACTAAAGTTAGAAGTTTTTTTACCTGTTTCAATTGGGAAAGCAAAGTGCATCAGATAAGTATGGTAACAAATTCACACTCACACACATCTATTACTAAATATAGCAGGATTTCTTAGTAAGAAAAGCTGCTGAGGTATGCTAGGGAGATTTAAGTGAGTCATTTGACAAAATAGGAAAATTTAAAGCAATAAAAAGCACAGTTCCCAGTGTTGATCATTCTGAGAAAGTGGTAACTCAAATCTAACGGTTACATCAAGATTGTGACTTCTGCTATGTTTTATTTTAGCTTAGAATTGCTCTTGCTTTATGTACACTATATAAACTATCAGTTCACAAAATAAACACAGTATACTATTGCAAAAACAATGATTACATGAGTTTCTACAGCAGTGCTGCATAAATGTACCATTAAGGAATGAGAAGTGGAGGGGGGAAAAAATAACTTACTTCAAATACAGTTTATCAAGCCCTCCAAAAATCCTCTGTTATTACACAAGAGTTGAGATCTGTTATTGCTGCACCATAGCATTACATGAAACAGAATGAGCCCTTGCACATATTAATTCTACAACTAAGTTTCAGCTTTTTTCCCCTCTTTAGTATAGGCAGTTTTTACCACCTTGTCTTGTTTCAACATCATGCATATTCATGTTAATCTTAGGAAAATGACTACTGACATTTGCTAGAGTATTATAAGCAGGAAATATGCCAACAAACAACATGCCTTACCAGCACATTTCCAGAGGGCGATGGATGTAAAGACACATTTTCCTGAGGTATTTTGGAAATAAATGTGGGAGAATCATCTTCCACCTCCTCCAAAACAACAATACAGACACGACTCATTCGATTCGCTTGAGGAAGCAAAACCAAGCAAAAAAATGCCAGCAACGGTGTATTTGCAACCAGATTGCAGGTATCACAACACGAACCATAGAGGAAGTAGTTTCACCTGTTTCACATGCCTTCAAACTTGTGAGTGCTTCTGCTGGTGTATTAGCATTTTAAAAAGGACCTTTAAAAAGGACATCCCGTCTTACACTTCATTTTTCAGATTTAAACACCCTGAGATGTTCAAGACAATGCTGAAAAAAGTTGCTCTTTAACTAGAATTTTCCTAGGCATCGAAACCACAATAATGAAACTGTGGAACACCTGATAAAAATATCCCAAGATCCAATTCCATTCAAACAGCACTCACTGTCGCATACAGCTGTCCTTTCACAAGCAAATTTGCCTTTGTTAATGTCACAACTTCCACAGCGTCCTTCTACCCCCACAGTGAAATCATTGTTGCAGAAGACATGACACTGTCCTATCGAGGACAGAACAAGGAACAATTGCCCCGAGAGAGATGGACGCAGCTATACCCAACTCCCGCAAGGTCAGTTTTAAATCAACTGTCACAGGCTTTCCGGTGACTGAAAATAAACGCGCCTTCTGATCATCCTCTCATTCTACAGCTTCCTTTCTCAATGTCAGAAACAGTCCGGTCAGAAAAATGCATCTCATTCCCAGCAGTTACTCAGTACCTCCTTAGAGGAAAATAGTTCTTTCCCATGCAAGAAAAATATCTGCACCATACAGCACGGCTGCAGTACATTTACATGCGATGAGTCAGACCCCAGGGACAATGAACTCCTTGAATAATATTGCTGGTTGAATCCAGCCTCCCCAAACGACAGCCAGGCAGACAGTGTTACTCCATCAGGGACAGAAGCAATGCAGAGCATTCATTTTTCCTTCACCAGGCAGTAGCTGTGTCTCCTCCATCAGGGAATGCATTAGGCAGAAATACCGTTGAGGAAGAATGCTTCAGCAAAACCAGCTAGCTACGGCACACAAAAGCTCAAATTACTGCCTTAGATTCCTTCCGCAAAAGCAGTTCATCACTCAAGTGTTTCTTTTGATCACCGTGTGAATGCAGTTCCCATGATAGTCTTCATTCAGATTGAGGGGGAGAGGAAAAAAGCAAATCAGACTCCGTACATCTTCTCCGAGCCAACTTCTTTATCCGAACATCTGTCACTGTGCCAACCCGTTTCTCTTCTTCACTTAAGAGTTTCGGCGTATCAGGGTTTTTCCTCGACAAATTAATTATACAACCAGCAGATAGCCTTACAAAGCTTAAAAAAGAGCTTGGCTGTGCAAGCCGGTCATTACAAGCCCGTAGGAGCGGAGCACAAACCACTGCCACAGCAGCATTCCCACTGAGCAGCAGCCTGGCGAGCAGCGCCTGCAGCCTGGCAGGACGAAACGCCTCGTAATGCTCACATGTCACACTCACCAGAGAACCCAGCCACTGCTCCCGCTGCAACTTCCTCTGGCACCAAAAAAACCCGCCTTTTTGGGGTTTGGTTTTTTGGTTTTTTTTTTTTGGGGGGGGGGGCGCGGCACTCTTTACAATTCTGTCTGTGCCTGTGACTAATGCAGCTGAAAACGTCAAAATCCTATAACTGAATAAAGAGCGGCTGTTTAATATTTTCCACTAAAAGCCACAAAGAACTCTGGTGTACTGGCTCTTCTGACTAACAATTTAGGCAGTAAACAATTCCAGCATTCTAACTGCTTTCATATGGTACTGGTCAGAGCAGCAAAACAGTCCTCATCTTAACTTTAGGACAAGAAACTCCCTGAAAATATAAATACTCTGAAAATTAAATTGAAGTAAAATCTCTCAAAGTAATTGGTTGGCTATTAATGACCAAAGCCATATTTTTTTTTGCAACTAGTTTAGACTATACCCTCAGCTTGGAAAAAAATCACTAAGTATATTCATATTAACATATAAAACATCAATATTATAACGTAATAAAAATATAAAGCCCTACAACTTGCTGAATAAATATTTCAGCTTGAATCTGCCTAAACGGTGCTGGCTTGTGGGTGTATTACATAAATGGCTTCTGTCAAAGTTGCTGGATAAGCTTCAGTGTTAGAGGAAAAGAGGGAGGGGTTTTGTTCTTGCTGTGCAGCATGAGGGCACTTCTAATGTCCTTCAGTGGCGAGTAAGATCAGAATTTGTCAATAGTGAACAAGTTTCCAGCTCTTCAATAAAGCATTTTCACCCAGGCTTCACATGTGAAACCAGGCAGAGAGAGTGTGAGAGAGAGAGAGACAAGTTTAAATAGTACATTAAATGGCTCGGATATTAATAGACATATTGAATTCCCACCTTTGGAGGCCACAGGCAGAAAAAGCTCATGTTACCACTCTTTGGAAATAGTGTCTATGATAGCCTCACTGCAGCGTAATAAACTGCTTAACACACACCTACTGACACTTCATGCAGGTGAAGTTTTGTTTGTAACCGTAAAAAAGTACCTTAGCCTAAGGTTTCCTTGAGCTCAGGACTTCTGGCCTGGTAGAATACAGCACCAGTTTTGATTCACTGTGAAATTTCACCTTCAGATTTGCCAAGTATTCTCATTTACAGCATATGACTAAAAAACATCTTTATAAATATATTCTGATCATTATATAACGTCCAGTTGTTTTGGAATTTCATACTTTTGGTCTTAGTTATGTAAAAGCAATGGTTTGTACACTACACTGCTTTGTTCTAGCATTTCAACCATTTATTAAAAAAAACGAAAAAAAAAATCAAAAACCACAAAACACAAAAACAACACAGCTTCACATGAATACGTGTGACAACTCATGTTCTTGGCCGCTGCAAAAGCAGCTTAATAAAAACATGGACATCCCCAAGGCTCATGTATTGTAACATCCTATTGTCTGCTAAGTAACACAGCAACCACAACCTACAAAATAGGTTAGTTGCTGCTTGTGAAAAATACCTTAAGGAATAGACACTGTAACTTACTTGCATAAATAAACATTTATGGGGGGGGCGAATAAAAAAAAAATTAGCGTTCTAAGCAAAATGCACTGACAAAATGCATGCTTGAGTTTCATACTATACACACACTGGTTAGTGCTTTTCTAGCTAAGTCCATGCTTAGTGTAAACGAACCCTTTTGACTCAGTACATTTATATAGTAAGCAACTGCTAAGGTTCACATATGCTTTCTTTGGAGTTATCAAATGGACATGTTGCTAGATAGAGATAATAGCCAATTTACTCCAAATCATCTGGAAGTGGTCCATTTTTGACCTTTGCAATTAATGCTCCAAAGTATACTTAAAGAGTCAGCTAGCAATTCAATAGTTACCTTAAAAAAGTATATGACTTCACACTCAGTTAACTGTGACAAGTCAAAAGATTTCATAATACTTGAATCTACTCTGATAATTATTCCGGGAATCTTACATAAAATTAAAATAAATATAAACTATTTCCAAAAGCAAGTTAATATATCTTGCATAACTTTGTATATTTTTGAATGGTGACATTACTGTGGTCAAAGTTAAAAGCCAGTATGTCACAGTTTGCATTGGAGAGAACCAACACAACTGAGTCAATATTATATTGATCTTGACAGCAATCTAAACCATGTATGTAAGCAGACAAAAACACCTACTCACACTGCGAATGCCTATGGTGTGCAATTACTTTCATACCCAAAGGACAATCCAGTTCTAGGAAAAACATTTAATTTTTGCTTGCTAAGAACTAGCACTTGAAGGTTACTTAGAAGGACAAACTTCCTCACAACCCTAACTGCTGCCTTCACCTCAATGCAAACACCACCTCTGATCAGATCTTCTTTCAAGTTCAAAAAAAATCAGCAGAAGCATCCTCTGGTGTGCAAAATACAATTCCTAATGCTACATAACACTGCTTCCAAAAAACAGAAAGATGAGGTTCACAATGCTATGACAAAAAAATCCCCACCAAAAACAAACAACAAACTAGTTTCAGCTTTTCAGCAGATTATCTAGGCTAATAACTTTCAGTAGAGGAAAACACACAATAGTAACAGAGAATGAAAGCAGTGTAAATTCAAGAGGATTAATTTAAGCCTCCTCTCCCCAAACTAATTTAGGAATCATAATGAATCTTTGCAAGATACATAGAAAGAACATTTAATCTCTCAAAGCACACTTTTCAGTTTATCTTAATAAAACTTAAAATAACTGAAGACAGCAAGTCATCAGCATCCATCTTCTCCAAATGTCACATATTTTCAGTAAGAAAGCTTATTAAACAAGAAGTAGGAAGAGTCAAAAATGACCTAACTTTAAAATAAATAAATTTAAATGCCATGTCTACTGCAGCTTGAGGGATGATGTATTTGATTGATAACAATTAGTTATTGTGGAGGCCAAGTAAGATCTCCATACTTAACTCTAGAATTTAAAGGAGTGCAATGGAGAGAGAATAACAAGAATTTTCAAGTGGACAACAGTGAGGATATGCATTTTTTAAAATACTTGTGCTGATGTGATAGCTTTCTGCAGAGAAGAGTGTTGTTATTTTCATACTATACTTGCCTTTAAGTAAATCAAGTTCCAAGAATCTTTCACAGATGCGTATAAAAAGAATATATTGCAAGACCACAACCTGTAGGTTAAAACATGGATGACAGCAGCCACATCTACACTGGACAAAAAAAACCCAGGAACTCTAAATCAGCTAAAAATAGCCATCTTTTCTATAGATCTACACTTTTCTCGAGAAGTGATGAGCAGAGATTGTAGCAGTACCACTGATGACACTGAAAACCTCACCAAAACGCACTCAATATCAATGAATCTACCCAAATGATGATTTATTTCTCTCAACAATCAGCATTTACCAAGTCTTTTTGGGCTGAGATTAATCCAAGTGGTTTCACTTAACGTTGTGTATAATTAAGGATTTAGGAAAGGAAGAAAACTGTTCTGTCAAGTTGCATTGAAACTCAATAAAATTAGAACCAAGTCTTAGGAATTATTTTTTTAAAACAATCTGTACCTGCTCTGCAAGGCAAAGACTTAAATCCGTGAATTTCTTCAGAAGACAAATATTGTTTATAATAGCTACAGCTGTAAGAATATAGGCAAATCCCAGTAAAAGCAGATTTTTATACAATTTAGCTAGAAAATTTACTAAAATGTTGCCCACTTACAGGCAGGGATGAGTGTTCAGCATCACCATGAATATAAGCTGCAATACTTCTAGAAGCCTTGTGAGTCACTGATCTGAACTCCTCTGCTGTTTCCTCTCCAGTCCTGAGGGAATGAGGTGGAGTCAGGAAAGAGAACAGCCTGAAGCAACAAGAAATTACTACCTTTCTTCCCAATTTTGCTCTGCTTATTCCAGAGCATATGCACAGCTGGGATGCAGAAAATGGAGAGTAGTTTTAACCTCCACATTTTTGCTTACAAGGACAAGCAAAATAGCTTCGCTTGCACCTCCTGGATACCACAGGCATTTCTTTCTTCCTTTTCTCATGCAAGTATATAGCCTCTATTGATCTACAGAACTATTTTATGTAATCATGTATTCTATTTGATTAAGACTCTGCAATTCATAAAATCCAGTAACTGAATAGTCATCTCAAAAAAAGCTGAGACACATATGTGAAAGAAAAATAATGAAGAAAAATAATCCAATATTCATTGTAACTTTTCTCTATTGGAGCAGCATAAAGAAAAAATAATAATGAAAAACGTCTGTGATTGAGATGTAAACCTAATTTTTATACTTCAAACTGTCACCTTTTAAAAATACTTCAAAAATAGCATCTGATCAAAGAGTATTAAAATATCTTTAAAATGTTAGAAGTCTATTAAGCAATTTTCTGTTTAAGACTTCTTGCACATTTTATGTATCTGAACAATACACTAGGAGAGAAGCTTCTGACTGAAGCACCTTACAACTGCCATAATATAATTTTTTTTAATTTTATCTTCAATTTCTACAATATCATCTATCAATCAGAAAAACAATGAGAACTAAGCACAGAGATTCCTAAAAACCACAGAAGTAAATACAAGTCCTATTTCTCTTTAAAGAAAGTGGAAATTTGAGTGAACAGCGCCTTCCCTCACAACTTTCTAAGCTACAGTGTCACCCACAACACTTCCCTTTTCATTAAGCCCAGATTTAACTTCACTGGCAGGAGTTTTCTGTTTGTGCTCTTTTAGTGGACAACACTGTAATCAAAATCAACAATCCATTCCTACAGTAACAAACAGTAATTAAAAGAAGTCCTCCAGTCTGTCTGACTTCAAATTCTCAAGGTACTTTATAAAAAAGTGCATATGCTCTGGCTGGGAGCTCCTATTGATTCATCAACTGCATCTACCAGCAGTCACCTCCCTGTCCTCTGATGGAAATGGAAGGCAACGATTACACCCAACAGCTTTCCTAAGTAACAACCATACAATGGTGGAATTGTCAGTCTTATAAAATTAACTACAACTGTAAACAACAACTGTTTCAGGGAAGAGAGACCACAGAAACATGCAGCTGTTCACATAATGTTGTTATGGATAGTTAAGATAATTCTGCATCTCTGAAGTCACATAGATGTAGACAAACCACTTCAGGTAGGGTGGTGTGGGTTTTGAGCAGGAGACGGGTTGGTTTTAAAGCAAGTTTTCTCTTTGGGAGAAGGCAAGTGACAGAAGATGACTTCTGTCAGAAACTTGAGAAGATATTATCTCAAAATATCAGCTCAATCAAAGAGAGAAGCAGGCAAAACACTTCAGCATTTGTTAAACCCACACAAACCCACAATTATTAGATGTACACTGAAGGGTTTTTTTTTGTAAACACCACAGCTTTTAAAAAATGTTTTCATAATATGAAAAGCAAAGCTCACAAACTAGTTACAGGCTAACAGTCACCTGTTAAGAGAGCAAAGACAGAAAAGCCACTGACAGCAGGAATACTTCTTGCCTTCTTAGTTCCTTCCAGCTCAGACCATGTTGTCCGTGGCCTATTTTGTTTTCTGGCACTGAAAATGGTACTAATTACAATAATAACCACAGTATCCTTCCAGGGATAATTACTGAAGGCAGCAATTTCAGCTCTGTACACCAGCTCTAAAAGCAGAGCTGAAGGAAACAAACAAAACAAAAATCAAAGGCTCAGTGTCAGCAGCCCCTGTTTACTTTCACATGTCAGCTGTTCTCTCCCCAACTACCCAGCCAGTTGCTGGGAGGTGAGACTGGACAGGAACGCAACAATAGCAGAGTGAAAATAACAACCCAGAGACATTGGAGGACATCAACCCACTGTCACAGCTGGCCTTGACAGCCTGATGCTTCAGAAAGTGATGCTATTACTTCTTCCCAAGGAGAAGAAATAGATAAAAGTAGCTTGGCTGGAGCAGATGAATGACTGCAGAATTCCCACTCTTAGCTTGGTATCATCTACCACATTACCTTGAAAGCGCTTATATCAAAAGTGCACACACACTTATAAATTAACTAAAACATAATCCTACTAAATTGTATTAGGGCAGCTGGTAAACAACTAAGAATATTCCCTCTGGGCACATGGGCACACGCATACACCAAGCATTAGTACATCTCCTTTGAACTACTTTTCTGCTGATCTATAGTCATGCTCTAAAGATGAGCACAGGAGTGCTGATTTTATGTTATTTTCCCTTTGAAAACTTCTCCCTGAAATACTGCTTCTGCATAGAAAACAGAACCAAGCTCATCATTTATTACAAAAAGCCCTAACCCACATCACAGAAGGTCAATATAACATTATCTTATTTTTACCATACAGTAGGCTTGTTTTTCCCTCTTCAGTAGGTATTCTGTGTCTTGCAAATACACTGCATGGGCTGAGCTTCAAGGACAGATGCTATAACACACAAGAGCACCACAGGCCTCTCAGAGGCTACATCCCTGAGTATCAGGAGATTTCCTTGGGGCTTTCTCGAGTATGGCATAGCAGGCTTAACAGCTGCTTCTTGCTCTGATGCACTGAAACCAGTTTCCCATGCCCATATCCCAAGGAAGAGAAGCAATTCTCATCTACAACCTGGTTAATCAAAAAAGCAAACCAAACCAAACCAAACAAACAACTGAGGATGATATTTCAGTGTTACACGGGGAAGCAACAAGTTCCAGCTTCCCTGGATTTGGATGCTTTTTCGGTGTGTTTTTTAATAAATGTCTGCTTTTCCAGATGGTGATTAGAAATTCATAACATTTGGCCAGTCAGCTTCCCCACTGAGGCTCACTTAGCTGTATGGAGTACAACACAGTAACTTTTATCCTCACTTTGCTTTTTTCTTAGCTTTGGTTCTTTTGCTGAAGGCTGGAAACCCCCTTAAAGGAAAGGCAGCACAATGCAACGCACCCAGATTCAGCACTGGACAGTGCTGGTGTTGAGACTGAAAATGCAGAGATTCTAACTGGAGCCAAGAAACCTGGAATGAAGTTTATCATTTCCTCATTAAAACTCAGCTGAGTTTCTGAAGAAGTAAATATTAGTCAGGTAGATTTCCAGAAATGAGAATTGCTCTGCTGCCTATGACAAGTGACCAATCCAATTCTATCACCAGTTCCACTCTAAGTGATATCTAAAAGCTGTCATTGCAGCATGTTTGATGAGCTTGGGATGATAGACAAATTAGTTACTCCTTTCCAAGTCGCATGAAGGTTATTCCTCCCAACATTGTTTTTTAACACAGATGTGCCATTCTCCATTTTCCCTTCTCTCCCCCCTACAAAATTCATTTATTTCTTTCAGCACCATTTCAGTTGCATTGGACCATGTATCTCTTTAGAGTTGTCCTCCAAGTTACACAGAAAGAACAAAGAGACACGAACTTGACCAAGAGCACATGAAACTACACAAGAGATACGTGTTCATAAAAGACATTTTCATTCTAGCAGATAGGAACAGTAGCAGGTAGCCATATGAAAATGTAACACAAACCCTAGTGTTCTAAAATACCTTCTACAAACTTGGAAAGTGATTCTCAAGACTGGATTTTTTATACCGTACCGCTTACAGAATGTAGGCAGAAAAGTCAAGTCAGTTATGCCAGTCAGTAGAGGGATTTCACAGTTTTATGTCACCAACCACATGAATCCTTGTGAGTAAGTTGCCATGGTTACAAAATGTTTGCTTTTATACATTTGTCTGAAATTCCTATGGAATTCCCACACGGCCAAACCCAGCGGTGGTTGGGAGTGCTTCCCCACCATTTAAGAAACTTGAGTCAGAAATGCATACTGTTTCCGCTTACACTATTATCTGGGAAACACGAAAAAAAATGATTCATACCATTTTGTGCCATGGAAGGGAGGAAACAAACATCACATTCAACTATTTAAAACCTTCAGTGGTGACTCACATCAGCTTAGGACATTTCCAGAATCGGCTGCTTTTCTCAAGTAACAAATCGCTGCAGACTATTGAAGAAAAACAAACCGTTGAGTAGTCAAGAAAATAAAGAAGACCAATCTGCTTTCAACAGAACCATTCGGGTATCAAAGAAAGAATAAAAGGGGATGCATTGGGGTGGGGTTTGCCCCCTGAAACAAAATTCAAGACCCAAGAAGCAAAGTGGATGATATCTCTGTAGTCCAAGGTCAGAAAGCCCACTGACTCGCGACTGGTAATTATGCCTGTTGCAAGTTGGATTTTAGCTATTTTGTATTTGCAAAAATTGGCTTTGAAATTTTGCTATAGCAGATCCACTACCTGTTTTGTTTCAGTCGTTATTGGGGTTTTATCTCAGCCTGTGTTTAGCCTGCACTCACAAAGCTGTGATTCCGACAGTAAGTACTAACAAAATGTTAATGCAGTCAAAGGAGCAACAAGATAAAACCATTTAAGCAGAACAGTAAACAGCCTGTGAAAGGCTAGGAACAGAGCACAGTAATGCATCCAAAGAAGTGTTATACATGACTCACTGCCCACTAGGGGAAGTAACAAGTGTTGGACTGAGGAAGAAGAAAAAACAAAAATAGAAAAAAATAGGAGCAACTATGCAGCACAGACTGTTTTTTTCCTGCCAGAAGGGCATTAGGAAGAGGAAACTTTGCACGGAAGCAATTCCTTCACAAGTTTGGCTGTCTTAGGGAAGAAAAGTTCTATTACCTTTGAATGTCTGTGTGCTATTCATTCATAAAGTATAACATTCTGATGAATGTACCATTCAAACCAAGCTTGGATTTTGTCAACAAGAAAAAAGACAACAAAATTGACCCCTTCAAAACACCTATTCTCCATTTGTGGCATTACTGAAACTCTCCTAGTAGGCAAGGTTTGGAATTCAGCAATACTGGAGAGAAGAGGCTGGAATACTATATAATTCCAAAATTCTCAACCTTAAGAATGAAAAAGTAAAATCAATGCCTTTAAAAGTTTCTGTTCAGATTTTCCTACTCATTAGTCATGTGATGGTACAATCTGTCTACAGCCCAGACTCCCTGTCCCTGTCCCACCCAGGGAGAAGCACTGCAAGGGTGGGTGGGAAGGGTGAGGGAGCAGTGGGAAGTTTGGTGGCAAGAGGTTTTTTCCAGGATGGGGTTTGGGAGGGGAGGGTCCTGAATACATAAACTAATTTTCTTTAAAAGATTTCAGAGTTTTATTTTAAAGATTTCTGAAATCAGATTCTCTCTTACTGAAGAGTTGTAAGGGTTGAAACAAAATTATGAATATTCAGTTAGTATAATACTACAAATGCATGTAACACTTAACCACTGTAATACTCTTAATACAGTTTTGGGTAGACATAAATAGACTGCAACCACAGAAGCCACAGCTGAACTGGCTTACTCACGTGGCATTTTGTTTCCATATGTACCAGGGACTCAAAATGCTACATGCAAGTGAGCAAAATGAATTCTAGTTGCTACAGATACCACCACATTTATGTATTTTATCTCTCTTAAGTATGTAAACACTCATCATCTCTCTATATGAATTATTCTGATTCTCTTTAAGTAGCGTGCGTCAATAGCTGTGTCATGTACCAGAATTTGCTGTTTGGGGGAAGTTAAATTACCTACAGGTTTTTTTAGGCAGCCCTTAAACACCTCCCTTGCGGCCAAAGAGCAGCTCCTTTCTGGCAACTGGAATCACTCTGGAAAACACAGCTGGATAAGGCCCACATACTGGCACATACATACACATGCTACTACAGGATGAGAAAGCTCATCTGAATCTTCTGCAGCTGCCAAAATGGATGGCTCTTCCCAAAACTGAGCAAGAAGAAACACAGCAACAGCCAAGAATCTTAACCAGCTGCTTCAAATTTTGCAGAGTCCTCCTCTCAATGTCCACCAGGGAAGTAGCTCCCAGGAGGGCTCTTACACATCTCTCTCTTAACAGTAAGAGCATGTCAGCAGTATTTATTCTTAGAAGTTAGTTTTGCTATCAGTTTTTCAATTTTTCTATTCAGAAGATTAACAAGTGCTTTCCTTAAAAAGCTGAGCAGTCCATTACAGAGTTAAGTTTCACAAAACAGAGAAGTACTAATTTAGAACACTAATTAAAAGTTTTACCAGCCTAGAAATTTATTTTGCTTTGGTTTGTTTGGGGTGCTGGCTCTTTGGTTTTTATTCTGAAGTGACATCTGAGGAAGTGAATGAGTGATTTTAACTGCTGGACATCAGACTCTTCACCCCTCCCTTCCCCACATGATCCTTGCACATTCACATCCCCTTCCTGAGCCAGCACTGGCACTTACATGATCCAATTGCCCGTATCGTTTTTTTTTTACTTTTTCAGGTGAATTATTTAAGCCAGTTCATCATGGGCTGACAGCTGACACAGAAGCAGTGGTAGCACTCAAAGTGCTCACTGTGACAGCAAGAGATGCAGTTGCTTTCCAAAACCATACCCAGAAGCTGATCTCCCTTCATCAACAATATATCCGAACGCCTTCATTCCCTGCATTTTTGTTAAAATATTTCAAAATAGCCTTCCTGACACCTGAACTTTTTCAAACTTGGACACTACTACAATCAAGTGTATCACTCATTAAATTCTTTCTAATCACAGAAAAACTTCCATGAAGAACTCAAGTTTTTCCTCCCATGATTTACTATATAAATCACTCCTATTCAGTTCCTTTAAAAAAAGTATTTTGTAACATAAAATTTTCGAAGATAATATTAATCAAACTGTCTCTACAATACTAACAGTTTTGATAAAGCATACGGCAATAAGAACAGGCCAGAGAATTTCAGGGCCCAGTTTTCAAAAAATGCACACAAAACCCACATATACGTGAAGAATTCACAGGTGAATGATGTATATATTACCATACAAGCAGAAGGTAGCTACAACTTTACACAATCATCCCCACATGATTTAGAAGTTACACTTGTGGTTTGGGTTGGGTTTTTTTTGTTTGTTTTACACCCCCAGTCAGGGTTATTTTGGGGTCCATTTCTTCCAAAATCTTCCTAAAACTGTCTTCAATCAGTGATTTATTCAATTAAGATGACACCTAGAGGCAAACTTGCAAAGTAAATTTTGGCATTTCTAGAACCCAATAAAAGGCTTTATAAAGCACTTATAATGAAACAGAAATATGATATGAAACCAGAATACATAACAGATGTGAGCAGTATGTTACTTATTTTAAAACATTAATAAAATTAACTTCCATATACCCTTGCCTCTAAATATCTATATAAACTTGCCTCTAAATAGGCTTAGGTATCTTAGAATCTACAAATAACCATATCTCATTCAGCAAACATGTGGGTATGAAAAGGCAAAGTATCTTCTCAAGTTTTTACAGAAATGAGGCCACAGAATATGTTGTATCCAATTATTTTCTAGCACTTTTTGGTGAGGTAACTTTTATTTTATTAAAAAAAAAAGAAAAACAAACCCCAGGTTTCTGTAAAATATAAGTATATTGAGTTTTGTGAATGTTATGAATGCTTTAACATGAAGTAACAAAAAGTCAGTAATATGGTTTAGAATATTCCTATTTGCTTATGTCTTATCTACCAAGCTGTGCAAAATTTTCCCCAAAAAACTCTTACTAAGGCAACCAGCCCACTCAAAATGAATTACTATCAAGATAAAACACCACTGAAGTTGTTTGTAAACTAAACCAGAATCTAGAAACCCATCAATAAACTGACACATGTTGTTTAAAATACACCACACACATTATTATGAAAATGCAACCTTTAAGTTATGCAGATAGAAATGTCTGGAGTCTTGATTCAGCTGCTGTCACATCCTCCATTGCAACTGATTTCAGGCCCTTGGAAATAAAGGCAACTGGCTGTTTTTTCCAGAAGGAAGTGTTGATCTCCCAGGTTTCTTCTTGGATGTACACTGACACCTCATGGACATTTAAAAAATAATTCAAAGTCTACTCTAAAAAAGAGTTCTGCTTTTCCCTGTTTTTAAAACACCAATCTTCCTCCCCCCCCCCCCCCCCCCCTTTTAAATGTAATGTTGTCCTCTTTAGAAATGTACAATATTACTTGGTCTATTGCTAATTTTCTTTTAATTAACTTAGCATTAATTTTGGGTGAGCAGTGGAGAGGTCCTCCCCCAAACACTGAACCATGGAACACAGAAAGACTACCAAGGTAACTCTCTCCAGCTTCAGCCCATTCAAACTGCAGAGAAGCAACCATAGCCCCCATAACTACTTGCAGAACAGAGACATCAAGAAGAAAACCGGGACACATGTCATATGAAGAGTGAGACTTGAAGTATTCTTCCCTAAATGACAAAATCTAGCTCTGAACAATTTTTGGGGGCTATGCAGAAGACCTTCACTCTTTTCATGGATGCAGAAGTCCATGAAAGCCTTCACAGTTGCACATATGATTATTTAGCATGGTTATACCACAGTAAACAAAGGTAAAAGGTGAATTTCCTTCCAGATTCTCATTCTGGTGTCATGTTACCTTTTACTTTTCCCAACAGCATGTCTAACATGTATGAAAAAATCCCTCTGCCATTGCTTCTTTTTTCATTGAGGCAGGAGAAAAGAAACAAGCAAACAAAACCACACACACACAAAGGAAGAAAAGGTTTGTACTGATTTATGTAAATAGTCAAGTCACACGTCACACATCTCATGACTGATAAACTGACAAACTACCCCTTGTTAAAAAAAAAATTATATAGTCCCCCACAGTACAAATATGAAAGTAATACAGCTGTAATAGGCCTATAATGTTTATTAGCTATGGGTATTACCAGTCTTCTAAAATACTCTAGAGCTAATTTAATTAACGATATCCACAAAATGTTACTATGAAGGGTGGGGGGAAGACTTACTGTTATGAAATATTTATCTTTACCTAAATACGCAAGACAAAACCAGTGAAAGGATTTCATTAGTTCTTAAAAATAAAAAGCTCCATTATGTCATTTCTTTAAAGATGCTACATAAAATTTTTTGATCTTGTAAAAAAGAACACTTGAATTTTGGTTTTTGAAGTACTTACAGCATCTTTAACACAGTATTTAAATATTCTGGCAAAATCTGCGAGGCTTTGTGTTGTTTGTTGCTTTGGGTTGTTTTGGTTTGGGGTTTTTTTTGTGTATGTGGTTTTTTTTGGTTTGTTTTTTTCATAGAACTATTAAAAACAAATATAAAAAATAATAAAAATGCTCTTTAACTCACTTCTTTCCCATGTCTAAAGGAAGTGGAAAAGATTCTCAAGTATTTACTCTTTACTTACTACAAGCTTTGTTTTACATTTCTTTTGAAGTTTAATTCCTGTAGCAGTAAAACCACATCAAGAATGAAAAAAAAGATTCACTTCCCATCCCAGAGAAACATCTCATCAACTCCTGGTCTGACAGGGCTCCTGGTTTTAACAGAGACAAAACAAGCAAACTGACAGTCAGCATGTTTTCCCAACACCTTCCCTCCCACCCAGCCAAAAACCAGCAACTGGTAAATTCCATTCATCATGGAAAACAGCGTATTTTTCATTCATTACTATCATCATCTTGCAAGCAACAAGGGAAATATCACATTTATTCTTGTTAGGTCATCCTGAAGGACACACTTGAGAAAGAACCTGATGAAATGCACTTAAAACTACAGCAAAGTTTTCTCCACACACACACTTCTGTGTGTGTGTGCGCGTGTGTGTATATATACACACACACACACACACTTCAAAGAACTGCTAGCGACATCTGCAGAAATGGTAGACCATACCAACTGCCATAAGCATCCAGCTTTGCAATTCAGCTAAACTTCAGACTCAGGTTTGCTGGACCAGGTGCCAGAATCAGTTAAAGACCACAGGGGATGAAAAACAAACACAAACAATAACAATAACAACACAAACAAACAAAAACCAACCCAGCTATTACTAAGATTAGGATAAAATCAGAATTTATCTCCATTACTTCTACTCAAATTTATAGCAATTTCAGCCATAGCACCACACTATTTTGTAGCTGGTACATGAGATTTTGAAAGGTCAAAGAAACATGCACTATTCTGTCAGCCGTTACACACTAATAATGCATTTATGTTCTGTAGTATTTTATTATTGAGCTGTCAAATCAGCCCAAATTGCCTTGAGTTAGTCTCTTATCTGTATACAGATGTTTTCAGATAGCTTATAGCTGTCTGGCAGTAATTCTGAGTAATTTACCCCAGAAGAACAACTTCCAGGCATAAACAATGCCCATAATCTGTAAAAAGTAGACTAGTAAGGTCCATCAAAAAATGTAATTACTCATTCTTCAGCAACTGTGATTTTCAGAAATATTTTAGCTAGTACTTCTGCATAAGGATGTGCATCACTTTTGTATTTGCAGAAGAGCAAGACAAGGTGTTATCAGCAACCACAGCTTTCATTTTCCAAACTAAACCATTATTAACCATTACATTTACAGCCACTTCATACTTCATCCCCAAGAAAGACATAAGGACAAGAGGAGGAAACCAGTACTTCTCCCCACCACCTGCAAGTCCAAGATATTTTCCCCTGATTTTCACTAAAGTTGTTCCAGCTTGATTCCTGTCCAGGACAGTTCAGGTGACAAGGGGGAAAAAAAAACCAAACAAACAAACCAAACCAACAAAATACACAACAAAATAAAACCACAACAAATATAAAAAACGGAAAAAAAAAAAAGCTTCATACAGGCTCCAATTCCAACTCCTGTCAAATTATGGGAGATATCTACATGGCAAAGCAGCATGGCCTCCCAGATTCCAAGCACATCAGGTTAAGGAACAAAAAAGCTGCAGCTCTTCAAAACTGTAAAAACACAATGAGTACCAGTAGTACAGACCAGAACCCATTTGGTTATCATATGTACCTAAGGATGTTTAACAGGATGGTTAAAGAACTACAAAATACACTCGACTATACAGGGAAAAAGACCAATGGAACTCTGGGGAAAATAAGAGAAAGTCAAGTTCTTTGGGGCACACTTCAACAGTGCTATGAACAGTTTTACTACTGGGAAAAAAACTAAAATACAGCCACCCTTCTGCCTGTGAGGATTAACTTAAACCATACCCCTCAGAAAGGTTCAAAATGTCTTAAAAATTAAGCAGGCCTTTCACAGTACAGTACCAAATTAGGATGCAAAAGTTAACTGCATAGACTGATGGGAGCAGGCAGAGGTTCTACAAATCTCAGCATGTTCCCTACTAAGGGATGTATATTTTTAATCTAATTACACTTCTGTAGCAATAAAATGAAACATCTTTGGGTTTGGAGTTTTTTACTGATTCTGTGCTTGGGAGGTGGAAGGGTGGTGTTCGTTGGTTTGTTTTAAGGTCAGTACCTTCTGCTTGTTGGTTGTTTTTTTGGTTGCTGTTGTTTAAATATCAACAAATGAGTTCAGAATCCAGAGAAACCAAACCAAAACACTCACTCAAGCCAGCTTTCACCTAGAAATTGATTCAGCTGCATGCTAGGAACTGCACCTATACTCACAGATACAACAACACAAATCTTTTCCATACTTTGTAAGCAGTTTACCAATATAAAAAGCAGTTGCACAGCTTCTCAGTAAAAGTTAAAGCGTACAAAGGGGTGGAGGAATAAAAAACCCTCCACACACACAAAAAAACCCTAAAACAAACAAACCCCAAACTTAAAAAAAACCCACACACATAAACACCACAACACAAAAAACAAACACACAAAAAAACCCAGCACCACCACAACAACAAAAAGACCAAATGATAAAAGACCTGCAAACACCACAGCAACAACAAACCCCGATTCTTAACCACTAGCTTACTAGGTCCAACTTCATATCCAAAGTTAGCAACTTTCTGGTGCAACCAGGTGCAAAAAGATTTAACAGCAAAGTACATCTTGTTGGCAGCAAAGTTCTAACAAAATTCCTTACAGAGGAGACTTTTGAAAATGTCAGTCACAGATGATAAATAGGTATATAAAAACGGAATAGTTTGGGAAGGTTCAAATCAAGATCTGAAAGAGTTCACCCAGGGTGGGGTGAAGGATGTGTTGAAAGCTTACTGGGGAGAATTAAGGGGCACGCAAATACAGGTGAAACTGTTGTGGACGTCTACTACAGACAACCAAGCCAGGAAGAAGATGCTGATGAGACCTACAGGCAGCTGGAAGTAGCCTCAAGACCACATGCCCTGGTGATCATGGGTGACTTCAATCACCCTGATATTTGTTGGAAAGGCTACACAGTGAGGCACACTCAGTCCAGAAGGCTCTTGCAATGCATTGATAACTTCCTGATGCAGGTGTTGGAAGTGCCAACAAGGAAGGGAGTGCTGCTGGACCTTGTATTAATGAACAAAGAAGGTGTGGTTGGGGATGTGAAGGTTGGGGGCAGTCTTGGTGGTAGTGATCACAAAATGGCAGAGTTTAGCATCATACAATGAAGAAGCAAGGCAATAAGTCAGATAGCAACCCTGGACTTCAAGAGGGCTAACTCTGTGCTCTTCAAAGACCTGCTTGGAGGAATCCCTTGGGCTAAGACCCTAGAAGGTAGGGGGGCCCAAGAGAGCTGGCTGATATTCAAACATTACTTCCTCCAAGCTCAAGACAGGTGCATTCCTTTGAGTATTAAAAAAAAAACCCAAGTAGATTTTTCCACCCAAGTGGAAAAATTAAGTTCATAACATGTGGAAAAAGGGACTGATCTCTTGGGAGAATTATAGGAATGCTGTCAGGGTTTGTAGGGATGCAATAAGGAAGGCCAAGGCCCTCTTGGGTTTAACTCTGGCCAAGGAAGTAAAGGAGAACAAGAAGGGCTTCTTCAAATACATCAATGGTAAAAGGAAGACTAGGGAAAATTGTGGGCCCGCTGCTGAATGAGGTGGGAGCCCTGGTCACAGAAGATGCATAGAAGGCGGAGTTACTGAATGCCTTCTATGCTTCAGTCTTCACTGCTAAGACCAGCCCTCAGGCAACCCTGACCCTGGAAGTAATAGTGAAAGCCTGGAAGGAGGAAGTCTCTCCACTGGTCAATGAGGATTGGGTTAAAAATCACTTGAGTAAACTGAACACACACAAATCCATAGGCCCTGATCAGACATGCCCATGAGTGCTACGCAAGCTGGGTGATGTTATTGCCCTACCACTTTCCATCATTTTTGAAAGATCATGGAGAACAGGTGAGGTGCCTGAGGACAGGAGGAAAGACAATGTCACTCCAGTCTTCAAAAGAGTCAAGAAGGAAGACTCTGGTAAGTACAGACCAGTCAGCGTCACCTTCATCCCTGGAAAGGTAATGGAGAATCTCATTCTGGAGATCATATCTCAGTACACGGAAGAAAAGAAGGTTATCAACAGTAGCCAGCATGGATTCACTGAGGGGAAGTCACATCTGACTAACCTGATAGCCAGCTATGATTGTGTGACTGAATAGGTGGACGCAGGGAGAGCGGTGGATGTTGTCTAGCTTGACTTCAGCAAGACTTTTAACATTGTCTCCCATAACATCCTCAGGGGAAAGCTCCGGAAGTATGGATTAGAAGACCAGTCAGCGAGATGGGTTGAGAACTGTCTGATCAACAGAGCTCAGAGGGTTGTGATCAGTCATGCAAAATCCAGCTGGTGACCTGTAAGTAGTGGTGTTCCCCAGGGGTCTGTTCTGGGTCCAGTCTTATTCAAGATCTTCATTAATGACCTGAAGGGATAGAGTGTACCCGCAGCAAGTTCGCTGATGATACTAAACTGGGAGGGGTAGCTGATACACCAGAAGGCTGTGCTGCCATCCAGCAACATCTGGACAGACTGGAGACCTGGGCAAAGGGGAACCTAAAGAAGTTCAACAAGGATAAGTGTAGAGTTCTACATCTAGGGAAGAACACCACCATGTACCAGTACAGGTTAGGGGCTGACCTGCTGGAAAGCAGCCCCATGGAGAGGGACCTTGGAGTCCCAGTGGTCAGAAAGTTATCCATGGAACAGCAATGTGCCCTTGTGGCCAGGAAGGCCAACGGTGTCCTGGGGTGCATGAAGAAGAGTGTGGACAGAAGGTCTAGGGAGGTTCTCCTCCCCTTTTACTCTGCACTAGTGAGACCAAATTTGGAGTATTGTGTTCAGCTGTGGTCTCCCCAGTTCAAGAGGGACAGGGAAACAACTAGAGAGAGTGGAGAACTACAAAGAAGATTAAGGCATTGGAAGACCTCTCTTATGAGGAAAGGCTGAGTGCCCTGGCACTGTTTAGCCTGGAAAAGAGAAGACCAAGAGGGATCCTCTTAATGTTTACAACTATCTGAAGGGTGGGTGTCAAGTAGAAGGAGGCGGTCTCTTTTCAGTGGTGTCCTGTGATAGGACCAGAAGTAACGGCATCAAGGTGAAACACAGGAAGTTTTATCTCAACACAATGAAAAACATCTTCACTATGAGAGTGACAGAGCACTGAACAGGCTGCACAGAGAGGTTGAGGAGTCTCATTCTCTAGACTTTCAAGACCCACGTGGATCTGTTCCTGTGTGGCCTGCTCTAGGTGTTCCTGCATCAGCAGGGGGGTTGGACTCCAGTGGTCCCTTCCAACCCCTACCATTCCATGATTCTAAGAGTTCTATGTGTCATTTCTCACTTGATGCTGATCAAGAGTTCAGCCAGCTATTCAGATTAAATTCTAGATACAATTTACCTTGAGGCCCTGAAAAGACATCATCATCCTATAATCATAGAACAACTATGAGAAACCAAAAACCTCTGCGCGTATCAGAGCAGCTACAAAACCATGCAGGCAAAATGAGTACAGTTGAACCATCTGATGTCCCTACTAGTCTTGACAGCAATGCCCATCTTGCAAAAGAGGTCTTAAATACTAACAGTTTTCACAATTTTGCTGCAAATGCTACAAGTATATAATCAGGAATGCCCACAAGCAACACTTTCTGACCAAAACCACTGTTAAGCTCTGTGATTAAAGGATCTTGCTGAACAGCACTAAGGAGTGAGATGTCTTCCAATGCACCCTAACTGGAGTTCCCCCAGTAGCCTAACTCAGGCCCTGTCCATGTTCCTTCACCAGAAGAATCCCAGCTGCTGGGGGCACAGACTCCAGGGCTACCCAAAGTTCAAACAGGGCTAGGTAAGCTCTGGGTGGGTTGTGAAAAACACTGCTCCTTGCTTCAATTTTATAAACAGACTTGCCGATATGGAGCTCTGAGACAAATCACAGCTTTGCTTTTTCACTTTGAAAGTCACATGGTTAGAGGGTGGAAATGCAAAGAAGAATTAGTTTACAAGCAAGAAAGGTCTTAATGAACCAAGGTTCACACCCCACACCGTTAAAGTAAAATCTTCCACCAATGCAAACAACTACTACTTACTACACTTCCCCCACACCCCCTTCCTCCTCCAGTAAGAAAGTTGTTGACTGTAGATAGAAGCACTAAAACTATTCCTTTTACACCTGGCAACAGTCCTTCTGCTTAGAAATCTATCAGACTACCATGAACTTTTAGGGTGCAAAGTTCTACCAGAATTGTCCTACATCACTTGTTACTGGTCCGAGAACCACATGCTTCCAAACAGAAATAATATAAGCAATGCATCTTTTTAACAGGATGATGAACAGACTTAATTGGTAATAAAGAATTTTTATTGCTAGTAAGTATTAGTGCTCTTGGTTTCTGTATCAGTCTACACCATGGAAAAAAATGAGGAACTGGGTAAGACTATGCTGAATAAGAACAGGCTCAAATTTTCTAACCTGGTGGTAGCAACACAGAACAAAAGATGCAGGTGCTTCTTTTAGGGTAGAGGGCTCCAATATAGAAGCAGTACAATTAAGAAAAAAAAAATCACAAGTGATGAACATGCAGTCCGTTGATTAAAACCGTTGTTTTCAGCTTTTATTCAGTGGTCTGAAGTGATGCACACTAACTTCTCAGGAATTTACTCTTGAAGTCAAGCATTGAAAACTTCAACGCTTTTCCACTATCAAGGATAGTTTACATAGAACCAGTTTTTCCTCAATAGACATGGGGAAAATGGCATTTGTATCTCCTATAAGCTCTTAGGATTTTTTCTACTATGCCAGGTTTACATACCCTTCTCTCCTGAAGGGCTTCAGCTTACCAAGAGGAATCAACAAAAACTAGTATAACAGCTGAAAAGTGTTTTGCACTCCTCAACAGCAGGCAGCTGGTTCTTCAGCTATACTAAACATTTTTCCAGCAGACTTATGCAAGTTGGGAAGGACAGTGGCTTATACCACTCAAATAGTTATTCAAGCTAACTCTAACGTAGACTTCTGTCAACAAACTACTTGGCACAGAGAATCTGCAGATGCCACACAGGCAATACTAGCACAGGATCATCTCCCCTACGGGAGGGCTTGACACTAATGCTCTTCTGTAATTTCAGAATTACTTTTAAGTGCAAACGAACAGTCTCGATCTATTTTCTCATGCTAGGAGGAAAAAAGGAAGTAGCTGAACTAGAGCCTAGACCGTAAAACAGTAGCACACGCAAATTCAGTGTCCTGATTAAACAGGAAAATGGATCCTCAAATAAAAAAATATAAGCTGTCATTTCCAATGCAACAATGATGTTTACTCTTGCAACTGTGATACACAAAACAAAGTTAGGAATCTGAAGAGGGGAAAAAAAAAACCCCACCATGTAAGAAATCAGTGTATGCAACATCAGGTATAAAACTAAAACATACACAAAGCACTAAAGCAATAACGGAAGTCTACTTGCGTTCTCTTAAAAACTTCCACCAATCACCTGCTATAGCAACTTGAGGTCTGCAACAATTTTTCTCATGCCTTTATACAATCCAGAATCTATCAAAATAAATATAGCTAACAAAAATGTATCTCCAAAAACCAGATTATCTTACACAGTTTGCTTGTTAAATCACAGGCATTGCTTCCTGACAAGTTGGGGTTTTTTGTTTGTTTATTAATTTTATTTACATGTCAAAATAGCCAATTATTGCTGTTACCTTTCTTCAAGCATGCAAAGGACAGAGATACTGCATAGGAAACACTAGCTGAAGTTACTGAGGGTACTGGCATTGGTTGGGATAGAGTTAATTTCCTTCACAGTAGCTTGTATGGCACTATGTTTTAGATTTGTGATGAAAACAGCGGTGATAGCACAGGAACGTTTTCCTTATTGCTGAACAGTGCTTGCACAGCACCATTTCTGCTTCTCACACTGCCCCACCAGCAAATAAGCTGGTGATTCAAAAGAAGTTGGAAGGGGACAGAGCTGGGACAGCTGACCCCACTGACCAAAGGGATATCCCAGACTATATAACATAATACTTAGCAATAAAAGCTGAGGGAATGAGAAGGATGGGGGGAAATTGTTCACAATGATGGCATTTGCTTTCCCGAGTAATCGTTATGTGCGATGGAGCCGTGCCTTCCTGGAGATGTCTGAACACCTGCCTACCAATGGGAAGTGGTGAATCAATTCCTTGTTTTGCATTGCTTGTGCACACAGCTTTTGCTTTACCTATTACATCATTTTTGTCTCAACCCACGAGTTTTCTCATTTTTACCTTTCTGATTTTCTCCCCCATCCTGCTTTGGGGGAGTGAACAGGCTGCTGTGTGAGGCTGAGCTTTCTGCTGGGGTTAAACTGAGATAGAAAATGGCAGAATTAAGGTAACATTCAACTTTGACACATTTATCTCAAATAGAATAAAGACTGATGAATTACACTCCCCTATTACTTTGAGTTAAGGACATCACTATTTTTCAATTAAGAAGTCTATCCATGATTCCAGTTCCCCAAGATCTCTAAACATATTGGTTATTTCCTTTATAATTGTGTTCTGTAAGGAGGACCAAGCAAGCTTACGTCACAATACTTGTGCTGGATTTCATTAAATTTACTTATTTTATTATTTCAATAAATAACACAAGCACTTGAAGAACATTAGGATACGAGGCAAATACAAAACGGAAATGCCACACAGCATTTAATAAAATTATGGAGAAATTTCTTCCCATGAAAAATGCTTTGTAACTAGCTGCAGTAGCGTTTACACAGCATGAGAGGGAAAGATTAACAATGGATTTTGCCACAGGCAAAATTAATTCCTAACTGACATTTAAAAAAAAAAAATAAAATCAGAACTTAAATCCTCTTTCCCTAGGATTAAATATAACCCAGTAGATCACAACTTGAATATACTTTACAGAACGACAACTGTCACCTCAGAAGTAAAGGTTTTAAGTGGGTTAAAACTGTTGCTATTGTTTCCTGAAGCAAATAAAGCCATACTTTGGGCTATTATCATTTTTTTCATTTGCAAACTAAGAAGCACAATTGGCATATTGATATACCAGTACTTCCTGGGACAGAACTGGCAGTGTTGACAGCAACACATGAGATTTCCCATGCCAGAGAAGAGATCTCTGGAAGTTTCAGTGTATCTATATAAGCAACTGTAGTCTTGCTAGTGGCTTTAATGATGGTTTTTTGTGGACAAAAATGAAGCACTCACGGTTTTTCCCTCCTATTATCTGTGATGTTTACAAAGAAAGCCTAACCTTCTTGGATGTCTCATTTCCACATGGGGCACAAACGTCAAAAGATTCAACTTTCATAGTTAAGAGGGCATATAGAATTAAGGCAAATGGAAAGGTAACAGCTGTGCTAAGCAGGTACAGAATCTTTCCAAACAACTGTATCATTACAAAATCATTTAGGTGAGTCCTAATGATAAACTACTCAGGTCAAAACCCAATCCCTGGTCACCTTTCCAAACTGGCCAAAGTAGCACATGACATGTTCAGCTTCAATATAGTTAAGGACAAAGAGAGACTACCACTGTAGTTACACGTCCCCAGTGTTTTCTTTGTGCTGCCACTGAAGTTATCTTACTGTCCCATGCACTGACCTAGAGCCCAACCGGCAGAAAGCTAAAACTGGTTTTTTTTTGCTAGTTCAGCCCCCAAGCTGGCCTTTAGGAAGATCAGCTGAACACCAGTGCAAGAGGACAGCTAGGAAACCCCCCAGGGAGGGATACAAAGGGAGACTACCTTTTCTAAGATGGGCTTGAAAACTGTCTTTGTGAATGGCATTTAAAGTAGCTTTGTTAATCTGTGCAGATGCATCTTGGCTACTGGTCTCACCTGCATTCCAGACCTTTAACCATATTCCTAAATATGCTGTAACTAAAGTCTTATTTTATGTTCTAAGAAAGTATAATTTCACTGCTCAGCAGTTTTTACAGACTTCAAGTCTATAAGGACCAGATGAGAAACAGTGTAGTGTGATCAGTGGTACCTAACCAGGGACAAGCATCATCTTGTCTGTAATTTCTGCACACACATCCCCATCCTCCCTGTCCACACACAGTGCTCAGCAGAAGGCACACCTCAGATGTGTGAGCTGCATAGACCTAAGGTTACCCTCAGCATCCCATGACCACCCCCACTCCACCTGCAACACTCTCCCCTTACCCACACCAATATCTTTCATCTTACCAAGCAATTACTGCTTAGATTATCACAATTAAATATTTCAAGCACTTTTGAGTATTGGTCAGAATATTAGTTTAATATACTGATTATCTTTATAAGATTGTTCATCAAAAGATACCCTGAAAAGTCTAACATGCTTCCATATGTTCAGATTTCACAAATATTTTTTGGTTATCTCAGCGTTTTTATACTTAATTATGTTAGGATTTGTGCTTATACCATATTGTTTTGAATTGAAGACTATTTCCAATGACTAACAGAAATCTAGAATCAGTAAACTCAACAACAGAATGATAAAAAATAAGCTTTGTTTTGATAATTCTTCTATCCCAGAGATTTCAGTGAGACTATCCAAGCAGTCATGTTACACTGAATAGTAATCTGGAATATTCTACACAAATATACAAAACGTGCAAACTAATATTTTTGTATTTTTCAGTTTGAAAGAAGGAAAAGAAAGATTGTTGGAAATCACCTCAACAAAAAAGCAGTAATATCAGGTTTTGTCAGTTGGTGGCAGCACACCAAAGAAAACCAAAACACTTGAGGAAGACCACAAAATTTCTTATCAGCACACAGTCCTTTACATCTCTCATAGAACTGCCAGAATTCCTGCAAGGCTCTAGTTACTTCAAAAATTTAAGATAGGCACCTAAATTTTTTAAGACTGCTGACTTCACATTCAGGTAGACATTAAAGGCTCAAAACTAAGACAGCTCTACTTCAGTCTTTCTGACTGATGTTTACAGGTTCACCTACCACCACCAAAACTGCCAAATCTGTGCTAAATAGGATTCCCAAGCAGGTAGAAACCAGAGCAAGCAAATGGAAGCAGTACCTGAAAGCCTGATATCCCAATGCTGCTAACTGTCCATTCAAACCAAACTAAATGGGGGACTTAGATTCAGCTGCACCACCAATTTGGAGTTTGCCTCCTCCCCATAACTGTCAGAAAACTCATTACAGTAATTTAAACTTCTCCTGCCAGCATCTCTTCCACCACCTGAAACTGTTGCCAGCATTCCACCTGAAAGGCAGCACCACATGCAGTAAATACGCAACAGTGCTACTATGGTCAATGGCAAAGAACCACAACTGATAGTGTTCACCCATTTAAATAATCAATGTTAAGCAAAGGTTAGATTCAATTCAATCAATTCTATTTAACAATAATTAAATAATATAGCAAACACATCCAAGAAATATTAGAAACGACTACAAGTGAAGCAGTAAGGAGATGTAATAAGAACACGTATCTGCTGGTTGTAGCAAAGGCTCATGTACCACATGGGTAACAGAGGATGGCAATCTTTTCTCTCAGACCGATCCTGTACACAGGTATGTACAAAGACACACCAACTATCATGTTCTATTCCTCTAAACACATGATAAACAGCTTTATTTTGCACTATTTGTACTCTACATGCCAAACTTAGCCTATGGCTAATAAAAAAAAATAATGTGTGTTAATGATATGATAGTGTACAAGTTGCAATGACTTCCTTTAGATTTATTTTCTATATATTAAATCTTGATTAGTACAATTTCAAGGTTTTAAACACAGTTATTCCTTAATAATGATCCCATGCAAAAGTAACTAAGTCTTTATAGTACTTTTGGGTTTTTGTACCATACATAAGCTGATATTATCAAATAATAACAATGATGTCTGACACAGGATTTAAGTTTAAGAGAGCAAACTATCCTTTACTCAAGCTTAAGAGAGATCAAGTTATCACCTTAAGGAAATACACTTCATGTGAATCCAAGAGACTGTGATATTTAAAAAAGATAAAACAGATTCAAGTAGAAAAGATAATCTTTCCCTTCCCGTCCGTGGTGAGTTCGGAAGGGCGGTTCGATTGAACGAGCTTTATTAAAGCTGCGGTGTGCCCGGTCCGGCAGGCCCCCGGAGGGTAAAATGGAGCCCCGCGGAGCTGCAGGCAGGCGCAGCGAGCGCGGCCTGCAGGGGGAGCCCCAGCCTCGAAGACGGGCGCCCCGCTCCCCGCCGCACGCAGCTCCCGCACCCCCTCTGGGGGGATATCCCCCCAAAGCCTGGAGGATACACACCATGGATGGGAACAGCTCCAACAACACAAAGGAAGCTGTCGTTGAAAAACAGAGCTAGGATACAATTTTTATATGTAAACACTCGGGGCCGTGGGACAACGAACAACAACTTCCAAGTTTTAAATTAGTAATACTAAATAAAAGTTAGCAGAAAGGTGCTCCTCATCCTTTTTCCCGGTAAACTTAGTGCCTTCAACGGGAAAAAAGGATACTGTAGAGCAACATGGAACTTGATTTTGGATCTGACTGAAGTGCAAAGAGACAAGCTGAACAAATAAGGCACCTGACTGTAACAGCAGCCTGCACTTTATCTCATGCTCTCACTTCCCCTCTGCTGCTGTTCAGTGCCAAGTGTGACTTCAACACACTGCATGCTCCTCAGCGTTACCTGTAAAAGCAGATCCTCAGCTGAGGCATGGATAAAAGAGGGGACAATAATTCTATCCAAAAAAAACCCAAAAACAAAACAAACCCCAAACCCAAAGAAAATAAACAAAATCCAAACAAACACACCAAACAAACAAGAAAACAACACACACACACCCCCTCCTCAAACATAAATCCCTAAATCTCCTTTTCTAGCCCTGCTGCTGAAGAGGAAAGAGAGAAAACACTTTTCAGCATATTCAAGACCTACCAGATAAGCTCCAGTCAACATTGAGGCTGTATTAGGCTCAGCCTGTTTGAGAAGGGAAAATGTTTGCTGATATACTCATGTCCTGAGTTGCAGAATACATTAGGAGAAAATAGTTACCTGTTTCAGGAATACTAAAGAAGTAGCAGAGTAGGGTTACAGTACCTTGGTGGAGCAATTTTCTTAGGTAATCTTCATTTTTCCTATTTGAAAGTGGCCTTAGCAAGATCAGTAGAAGATGCATACTCAATTTTAAAAGGAAGGTGAACTAAAACCTGATTGAATTACAGAAAAATCATTCTACTTGGGCGCGGGGAGGGGAGGAAAGAATCACTATCTTTGTCACAGGAATCAAAAGCTGGAGGCACATACTTGGTGTGAAGCACCTCGCCTGCTTAGGACAAGTGTAAATGAGTCATACCATCTGTACTCACATTCAAAGGATAGTCTGGCGAGATAGCAGGGAGAACACAAAGCTGTATCTCACTCTGCTCTTAATGTTATGGAAGTTGTTAAACTGGGGAGTAGAAGAAGACTTAGTTAAAATAGCTACCTACAGTAACAGACATGGAACATCTTATTCTCTGAATTTACAATTATTTGTAGAATTCTACCCAGTAATCTATAGTACTAAAGACATACCTACAGACTACTATAAAGACACTGCAGAGGCTGATTAATGCTGTATTTCACATTAATATATTTATCTCACAGAATAATGCAAGAGACAGTCAAAGTAGAAAGTGAAGAGATTGGAACAAGAAGTCACTCTGAACCATCAATAATTCAGAGAAGAGCTATTTAAGATAACCATTTGTTGCAAAGACAAGACAAAATGCATTGACAAAGGAAAAAAGCAAAACCAACCAACAGAATGAGCACTGCCAAGCTGCCTTCCAAGCCAAGCGAGCAGAGTAAAAGCAATAACCACATGGGAAGAAACAACAAGGACTTTGCAAAGATGTAGTGTGATACTAATCCCAGCAAAGGGGGTGGAAGTCTTATGTGAAAAGATGATTTGTGGCAGACAAAGCCACTGCCAGCATCTGGAGCAATGTGCCACCCTTAGAAAGTTACTATTCCTAACACAGCTGTGTAGGCGGGGGAGCTGAATTCATGACAATCATAACCAAGGTGTAAAAGCTTATTAAACAAATTACTAATACTGTAAAGATGTGCAAAGTTTGTGTCTCTTAATTTTTGTTTAAAAATCCTGGAAACTTGAAGTACATTGAATGCTGAAGTTATCAGCATTATTGTTATTGTAATAAAAGCAACGTATTTTCCAATACAAACCAAAGCTTTACTTTGTGTGTCAATTAAAACCAAACTATTTGGTGTCTAATGCTCCATCTTTTACATTGAATGAAAGTTTATAGTACTAAATGATGCTAAAGACTGTTTCAATGTAGCACAAATACATAGTTTATTTATCTTGGTTGCATTTAAACTAGAGTCCTTACAGGAAGGACATCAAGTTCTCTCAAAGATATTCCTGGATATCTCGGGGGCTGGAAGGGGGAGAACAGTCATCCATCTGCTGTTCCAAAATCCTTGTGACAATTTGTTTATATTTTCATCAAGTTTTGAGAAGCATTAAATGTATACTTAATTTAAAATGCTATCTCACTTTCTCCTTCTAATTTTCATGCCTTCATATAACTCAGGGATGAGAAAATTGTTCACTAACTTAAAAAATATTCTAATCCACTTATGTTTATTTACTTCATCCTCTAGCTTTTTACTTGTTAAAATTGGGTATGTTATTTCAGAGCATTCTGTAGGTTATATTAGCACCATTTACAATTCCCAGCAGGGTTAGCAGCAGCAGCTATTCACAAGGATGTCTGCCTCCAGTAATCACAGTTCACAAGTAGGTACATTAACATAAAACTAATATCATTAATATATATGTCCAGCTGTGAGCTGAGTTGAATAGGAAGAAGGAGAGGACATGAGGGGGTAGGAGGATGCTATGCCCTACCATTTCCTCAGTGACTACCTATTTACCAAGGACCACTGCTCAGAGGAGCTTCACAGGCAGATGAAGCAGCAACTCATGCTCTTTCATTATGAATCAGCAGAACTGTCACAGATTGTGGCAAAAGTATTAGACCATTTTAAATAAAAGATTCAAAAATAGATTTAAGATCACTCCTGCTGTTGAATCCTACTTAATGATTTTGCTAATCAGAAAAAAAAAAAGCTCTGAGCTTGAACAGTTCTCTAGCAAAAACAAGAGGTGAAATAAATTCAGAGAATTGTGAATCTATGAAGCATCCCAAATCTCATCAGTGAAAACACATGTTGATCCTCTGATGTTCACACCACTATTAAAAATTAAAAACGATCAAGCCAAAAGAGTAAGATCCTCTGGGGATTCCAGAAACCTTTACCCACATGTAATTTCAGCATGTGCACATGTATCTCTCCAAAGATTATCTGCATATACAAAAAAACATATCAACTTTAAAATTTCTTTTAATATATCTGTGACTGACACAGCTTTCAAAAAAAACCCCACAAAACAAAACAAACAAAACCAAACCAAACAAACAAAAACAAACCAAACCAAACAAACTACTGCAGTTCAAATACCATTTTTATGGTCCTCAATTTCACTTTCACAAGTCTTTTTGTTAAGTACATTAGAAAGAATTTCAAACAAAAATTTTGGGAAGAAAGCCGTTAATTCTGATCTGATATTAAAGAGGACAGATAAAAAGGCAGACAATAGCATTGCTCCTGAAGTTGAAAGAACAAATCTTTAAACACTATTTCACACATCTTTTGGCAAGGTAATTACCCAGATAAAAACAAGGTAGCATGCCATGAGTCACAGCAGTTCATATATAAATCAACCCATCAAGAAAGTTCACAACCAGGACAGATTTTTATTAGAACCCACAGATACTTTTCAAGAACGCTGTACTTTTATAACACCAGAAGTGAATAATGCTTTCCAGTCTGAACAGATGCTTGTCACATGCAAAGATGACATTGCAATTCAAGAAGTGATGTTCATATACATTAAAAATTAAGAAGAAAACACAGGTTCAGAGCTACCTGAGCCGACTTTTTCCATAGTAGATTACCCCTCAAAGGTTACAATTTGGCTTCAGAAACCTCAGTGCTTGAAACACAAGAGGACAGAGGAGAGAGGAGTTAAAAGTCCCTCAGATGATTACTATGGAACTGTGACCTTCTGGTACATAGTTATCAAATGGTTTAGAACTTCCACAGGAAAACAAGTTTTAAAAAGTGGTTAGAGGGAGGAAAGCGTCACATACTTCAGGTATCTGCCAAGAAACAAAGATCAGGCTTGATCACTAGTATTTGCAGGACAGCAGTTGCTGAGGGAATCTTGTACCAGCACATCACCTTTAAGAATTAGGGTTTTTTTAATTCATGGGTTTTAATCATCACAATTCAATTTTCATGTGTTGGAATTTCAACATTTCCATTCAATCTAATAAGAGGTTGGAGAAAACATGAAGAAGGCTTAGAAGCATTTTAGAAAATACTGTGAACCTACATGTCCGTCAGAAAAAAAAAAAAGATAAAGTATCTTACTGCAAACAAATAAATATACATTTTCAAAATTAAATTAAGTGATAAGCATAAAAAGAATGGAAAAGCTCAGCTCATGCACTAATAGGAATAAATCATCATAGGTAAAAACCTCCATGGACTTTCCTCCCCCATTCCAAAAGGAAAGCAATACATTTTAAAATAGTATTTTTAGAGCAATTTCTGAGAGCAAAACCAGAAGTGTATCCAAATAACCCCACAGGATATTCAATGAGGAAGTGCTGTAACACACACAGAATAACAGTGTACGCAGTTTCTCTACAACCAGGGCTAGCAACCCAAGCAGCAGTTGCTTCTTAATCCTATGCACTATGTCTTCAAAGGGCCACTTAAAATGAGCAGAAAAACATAGCAAAATATATGGAATAAGCAGCTCTTTGAATAGATGGATGACTGTCACTTCCACAGGACAACAAGAGCAAGATTGGTGTTGTTACCTGCCATGCACAAGCACCACAGTTGATTCCACTACATCAATACAGCCTGCAAAGAGAGAAAATCCATGTGCCTCTGCCTGCCAGAAGCCAGTCATCGTCTCTATCTGGTCAGAGGACTGCTGTACATAACAACACAATTTAAGTTCAGCAATATGTGGTCATTACAGAAAAAAAAAGGATTTTTCTAAGGCAAATTAAGGAGAAAAAAAAAGGTTTTTTTAAATGTTACTACACTTCACAGACAATGAAATACTGAAAGGGGTGTGAAAAAGACTGGCTAAATGTTACAGCTAAGCCCACATGCAGATTGGATGCAGACATTCCCAATAAAACTAATCACAGCTAAGTAATGCTATCAGTCTAAAGCAGATCACTTAAACAAAACCAAGAACTTGCTCTAGTTAAAAGTGGCATCACACTGACTAGACAGAATTCACTTCCAAAGTACATTCTGCTACCTCCAAATACCTAGGTGCAGTGCTCTTAAAAATAAATAGAACTAATCAGACTTTTCCTTGACAGACAGGAAGGAGAATTGTACCACAAGAAAATGTAACATTTTTCGCTTCTTTAGGTGTGGAGGATAGGGGGTGAACGGGAAAAGATGACCTTCTGAACACAGAACTGAAAAGGTATGTGCCCTAAACAAGGTGTGATCCTAACCAACCAAAATCAGAGAAAAAAGAACCAGCCTATGAAATGAGTATTCTAGCGAACACACCACATCCCTCCACAACAGCGAGGCAGCTCTACAGTAATTTCTCTGCCCTCAGTCCTAGATCCCTTAAATCCTTCCACAGGCAGGAGACAAGCAGCTATCACTAAATACTTGTGAAGAATACGTGCCCCATCAGGCACAGCCCTCTGAAAAGACAAGCTGACTGCTGTATTAACACTTTTTCAACTAATTGCTACCTGTGTTTAGATGAGGGGCAGACCCAGTCAAATCAAAATGAATTATCTTGGTTTGTATTTTTGACTTTTGGATATAAACAGCCTACAATAACCTTTACAATGTGCTAACTAATTCACTTTTATTACTTTTGCTACACTTTTTAATTTATGATTTTATCAGCACACTTAATAAAATCAGGAAATAAAAAAAATTTTAGTTGTTTTCCTTACCTGTGTCACTGATTAAAAAGCTTCCAAAAATGTGTAAAGTTAAGCAGCTGTATGAAGGAAATACCATGGACAGTTAATGAGCTGAACCAATCACTTTGGGTTGGTCACAAAGTCTGTCAAAAGTTTTGGATCAGTATAGTTCTGTCAGACTTCATTAAGAGAAGCTTTTCTTTTCCCCAGCTTCTTCTGAATGAAACAAGTAAGAGAAGTAATAGTAAAGAAAATACCGTTTGTTCCAGAAGAGGCTACTGTTGTCTAATGAGACTTTCAAACAGTGAACTTACACAAACTCATTCCAAGTACTTAGCTCATGACTTCCGTCTGTGAAGCAATTTGAATTCAATCCTTTGACAACAAACGTATACTACTAACAAATATATACTACTTAAGCATTCTTTTCTTTTTTTCATTCTTTAAATGCAAGTAGATACTGCAGTTAGATCTTAAAAGGTTACACTCATATATTTCTCTATGTAACGTTAATTTAAAAATTTCTGTCCTGTCCTCTACATCCTCAAGCTGAACATTCCCTCAAAGTTCCCACAGTCCACGCCAATAAACCACACTGAAAATAGATTAACCTTTTGTCTAGTCTTATCACTGAGAACCTTAGTACAACATAATACAAAAAAGAACAACAGAAAGTACTCCATATCTCCTAAAGACAGGGAACATTAAGTACAGAATAGCAAAAAAATTACCATCAATGTCATTTAATTCTCAACGTTGAACTATTTCAGCATAGCAAATAAGATTCTGTTATCCTCTCATATTGCATCCTTTTACAAAGCAAATCTAGAAACAGATACTTGGGTAAACTTTCTTAAATATTAAACTACTTTTCGTATTAACACTTTGCAAAATACTTCTTTATTAAACATTTGTCAGTGGGCTCCCCCCCCACTCCCCATATCCCAGTGTTCATTTGTTTATGTTTTATGCTCTTATGTCACATATGTGGTTTTAACACCTACCAGGAGCAGCACTAATACTATCCTCCAGTTACCTGCTCTACAGTCCACAGCAGAGAGAGATACCTACTCACGAGGCAGATCCTGAATGACTACCTAAGATTTTTAAGCAAATATATATATATAAAAAAAAAACAGGTGCTGTTAACTTTCAAGAAGCAGTGGGAAGCAGTGGGTGTAACCTGAGCTTCACTGACTCTTCCCTACTTCTCAAAAAAAAAAAAAATGAGAGCTAAGGACTGACTTAAATATTCCATTTTCTTTGCTTTTTAGCTAAAAACACTTGTAACAAGTATCTCATAACAAGCAGTATGTAGGTGATACGTGCACAAGTATTTGTGTGGAGACTATTAAGTGCACTATTTTTCAAAGTTACTGTTCTTAGTGCATTCTCCCAGTCAAAAGACATGACCAAATTTTTTTTTTTAAAAAACCTAGCTTTGCAGTTTTACCATGATTTATCCCAGAAAATTAAACCATAGTCAAATGCATGAATAGCCGCATCCATAACCCACTGAATTAAACATCTCTGCAGCAGGATCAAACTGGGAAACAGAATGAAGTGAGGAAGAGTCCATCTTGATAAGGTTTTCATTAATGGAGACTCAAAATGCTATCTCTTCTAGCTGATGATAAAAACATTTGCACAACCAGTGTACTTATGTTGTAGTATCCATGAAACCATGCTAGGTGATATGTGGAATATAAAACAGTAAGTACAGCTACTATTCTATATTTCAATTTTCTATAGAGCTAGGATTAATATTTTTCTTCCATTACAGAAGATTTCAATTTATTCTTAGACTGACATGCTTCATTAATTACTATTTGCAGAGAAGTGACCAATTACTATTTTAATTTATTTCAAACTAGTCTCTCCCTCCCCCCCCCCCCCCCAAATGTGTTTTCTTACTAGATATTTCCGTACCCCAAGCATATATCTCTGTGCAGGGAGATAGAGGGATCACTAGTCACAACAGGCATGACTCCAAGCTGTCACTGGATGGTATCCAAAAATTAGAGCTGCACACACAGAAGCATACAAGGGAGTTAAGAAGTTGAAGGGCTTTCATGTTTCTATGAGAGAGAAGGCTGCAGCAAATTCAGACTACTTGTGGCATAGAGTTTTTGGGTAATGGGACCACCTGAACATGATCTTTCACTGTAACCTCTTGAGAAGAGATAGAAGGCAAGAGAGAGTCTTTTGGATGTAGTTTGCAGAGCTCATAGAATAGGAGAGCACATGATCCGCCTAAGAGGGGAGAAAAACAACTTTAAAATGTTGCAAGAAAACTGGAACACCGTTGTCATATGGGAGATGGGAAAAAGCTGGGGTTACTGAAAGGGAACACATGTGGTAAACAAGTATGTTACCAAAAAAAATTGACTTGTTACTGTGTTTTCATAGTCCATGTAAGTCAACACAAGATGTTATGAACAGAAGCAGACATGGTAAAGACCCTAGGTTCTCTCACAATTAAAGAGGAATTCACAACCACACTCAAACGCCAAACCAGTCAGAAACCAGACAAGAAAATAAAGCACACTGCTGAGTTTCAAAATACATTCTAAGAAGTTTCAGACCAACAGCATTGAAATTACTTCCCCTGAGAGAAAGGTCCAAGGCAGTTGGACAGAACACTCAAGTTCCTCCACACCTCTTCTGTGATTACAGGACATCTGTCACAAAGGAAGACATCAGACTAAGTTTATCCGAGCCAAACTACTCCTTTCTAGTTTCTACTTAAAACAACTTTCAAGGAACAATTTTGCAGTAACACACTAACCTAAATAATGTGTCTCTCCCCACCCTTTTCACCACTCTGCAGAACAAAAGAAGGGATTACTTAAACTCTGCTGCAACCAAATATTAAACCCTGGCTTTAGGCAGGAGATTAGAAGCCGGAGAGTTTCAAACATTATTGTTAGGAACTCTGCAAATGAAAAAGCAACCCAAGGAGAAGCATGTCTTTAAACTTCATCCTAAAGTTATGAAATGCCTACCCTTTCATGAAAATTTACCTACCCCGCATAACTTTAAAGATCGGAGTTCATTCAGACAATGTACTCCATTTCTCACACACACAGTCCTAACTTACACCAGAAATATATTAATATATTAAATATATTCAGTATTTCATGTATCTGTATTCCAGTCTCCTACCTGTCTGCTGAAAATGTTGGCATTCACTGTGGTAGATAATTTTCAAGTCACATGATTAGTACAGTTTGGCTTGTTGATTAACCTCTTAAAAGAGCAGAGTAACAAGAAAAACTTACTGTAATGTTTCTGCCTGTACTGAACCTTGCTTGTTACAGGTTATTTTCATTGTTTATCTAGTGAAAAAAATGAGACAGTGCAAATATACACCAAAGCAGCTGTCACCTCCCTTCTGCAGTCACACCACAAACTAGGCAATGTAAGAACCTGGCATTTTGAACAGGCACCCTGTGATTGCTTCACAGCCAGGCTACCTGCTACTGCAATCCACATGAAATCTTGAGGTCAAATTACATAATTCCAATTATTCCTCTTCTTTTCTTCAATTATCCATCCTACTTTTACATGTTTCTTTTCCCAAATACAAGTGGTGTCAGGCAACAGGAGGGAAGCACTACTGGGCACTGCAGTCATGATATATAAAAAAGAATAAAATGGGCTTTTGTGAACAAGCCTAAAACACATGTATTTCATCAGAGACAATAAGGGTTCCCACAGCACAGAAGGCAGACTTTCCTGAGAGCTCTTCTGCAGGCACATTGATTCTGTCTTTGGGTTCAGTTAACTGCAGCCAACTGCTGCCACAAGACTGAGCTTCAGGCTCAGAAGATTATTTCTGCTTGTAGTCATTCAGGAGGCAAGGAGACAATTTTCTAAAGAACGTACTCCAGTACGACACTTCCAGAATGACTTTGCAACACCTCCAAGCAGCACAGAGGACAGCACTGCTAATAGCAGTATGGCAAGCTTCCAGGGAAGGGGAGATGAACTTCTCCTCTAACAGTCTGCATAGAGACTGTTGGCATGGCTATTCCTCCTGTCATTTGAACAGATACTATTTCTTTGGCTTATGTAAGTTCCAGTGAAGAACTTTATAGAAGGAAATGTTATCTCACTGCTCCCCTATGTCAGGGGTAGGATGTTGAGATGGGAAACCAGTGCAATAGCTTAAGTGCTTCCAGTATTTTCTACAGCCATTGCAATGGCAAGAGAGAGTCTTCCAGATGAAGATGAGGTTGAAATGCAAAGATTTAATCAACAGCTTTTTAACAGACATGCTAACTTTTCTGCAGAATTCTACTACTCGTGGGCACAGTCACGAACCATGGTACTTCTACTTCGAAGCTAGTAGCTACTCTGTAATTATCTATGCAGTTAAGTTTAATATTTTAACAACTACTAAAGCAGTTTTAACACAACCTTCAGGTGAGGAAACCTCACATCTAATTTGTTCAAATGCAAAGTATGAAAGTTATCACTTTAAGCATTTATGGGTTGATAAATGTCTTTTAAAAAAGCAGCCAATTTACAGTATGCAAAGTCAAGTCTTTCAAAAATAAAAGTAGCTGCGTGCAGCTATATTTGCCCTTCAAGACAAGAAATTTGATATACTTTACTCCAACCCATTCTCTGCATCTCTGGATATAGAAAAACAGTAGAAGGCACACTCTTTCCTATATTATTCACAGTACTAGTCCGAGATTATAGATGCTGGGATGAGTCCCCTTCCTGTGCTGTAGAAAGGTGCATCAGATAGAAAAAGGAAGCAACATCTTGAAATCATTGCAAACAGAGCCCCACAAAATATCCATTCAGTTGGATACCTGTCGGCTTTTGGATGATCCTTCTGTGAATCTCTGAAGTTCATCAGAAGAACTTTGCTGTTCACTGATACTGACAATCTGTGATATCCTAACCAGTTTTGTTCTCACTCCAACACTTCAGAAAACCCTTCACCTTTCTTTTGCCCTCATTATGAAGACCTTCAAAGAACTCCTCTCTTGAGCTCTATTTCTTCTGGAGTAAATTAACTTGAATATTTACATTCCTGATTGCAGCAATTATAATTTGTTAAACTTAATGGTAAAAAGAATAATAGACAAACGTTTGTGGTCAAATCACAAAATGTTACTTATTCTTTACTATGTTCTCCTAATGAGTCAGTTTACAATTAAGAGGCATTCTTTTATACTCTGAGTCAGGAAAGCTTTGCCTCTCCTCCCCTCAATGTCTGTAAATGTAGCTCTTAAGTTTAACAACATAAGCTTAAGCAAAGTGGTTTGTTTTTCTCTTGTTTTACCCAGAACTGCTTGTGTTAGGACAGGCAGACCTTTGCTTTACACTTCTCAAATTCAAATATCATTTCAGTAATTCAGTGAGAAAAAGATTTAAATGTTCAGGCTGCCTTAAATAGGTAGGCTTTAGTCATGTAAACAAAAACCTATTTACATGGTATCCTTCACTCAATTCACATACATATATTACTGTAGAAATACCCGATGAAGAAGTAAGATTATATTCAATTCACAGTAAAGAGCATCTTACTACAGAAGGCATTAGGTGCTTTAGTTAACAAGTAGTTCCTCAATCCACAAAGATGCTGCAGACCATCTCTGCCATTTACATATCACTGCTGGTGCTTCCTCTTTAACTCTCCGCATCCACCCACCTGGCTACAAGTCTCATCTTCCTTTCTCTTCCCAACTACTCAGTCCCACCACTCCTGCATTAGCTCTAGTTTTTCTGCTGAAATAGGTCAGTGCTGTATAATTCATCAACACCTGCGCAATCACAATTGAATTAACATGATTAACCTGGTATATTCCCACCCGTTGGCGAGAGTGCTAGTGTCATTACTAGGGACTGGAAGAATAACATCCCCTGATATTTCAGAGCTTAAATGTTAAGATACCATCCTCATTTGCACCAAGGATAACATCAAGATACCTTATTTCAGATTCATCTTCAAATACCACAGTAGAATTTGTCCTTTACCCCCAACAAAAAAAGGAATGCAAAACCCCAAAGAATCAGCACTGTAAGCATGCTCCCAGCACTTAGTGACAAACAGCTTTGTTTATTTTTTTTTATGTGAAGTGTTTTGTGATTTGTATTATGATACAGCTTATTTAAACACAAATATTATAAATAACTTTGAAACATTCACTGTAACTAAGGCAACGAGTCTCCCACTCAACTTCCAGAAATAGGAATAGAGGTAAGAACAAAATAAAAAGTTGGCAGGAGCAAGAAAACAAATGATCAGATATTAGTTTGACCTCAGGAAAACGCAGCTGACCAAGGGAAAATAAAAGGTACAGCAAGTGAGAAACAAACTAGCTGACAGAAGATGAAGTGGGTGATATGAAGTGTATAATATCAAAGATATTATTTCAGTCATCTTATCCCACCCAACGCATTTCAGTGAATAGGAAGAACAGAATGTAAGAATCCACATTAGATAGCAGATTGCTAGTTGAAAGTCTCAACAGATACTCGTTTCCTACAGGAATGATCAACTTTTTTGTGGGTACGAAGGAAGTGACTTCTTCACAGACAGAGCACGTTTGCCGCATTTTTTTCCCCCTCCAATATTTGGCTTCCAAGCAATGGTCACAAACCTTCGATGCTATCTACATGAATAGACCTTTATACCCTTCACAGAAGGCCACTGAGTTAACAGGATCTGCCATAAGGATCTGACTGCAGAATCAAGGCTTGCTTTGTTTCTCCCACAACTTCTTTTTCTTTCTTAAAAAAAAAAAGTTTATTTTCTTGACTGAGAAGAACTGCTTGTTCACAAGTCAGGAGTTTCCGAGTTATCATCAGGGAATCTGATCCCCTAAAACGAACACACAGTAGAACTAGGTTCTCTCAACACATTCTAATGGAAGGTCTGGTAATTACTTTGTATACCAAGATAAATGGAGTTCAAGTTACCCAAAGCTTTACATCAATTAAAGAAATTTATCTTTTCAGTACACGCGAGTTCTTAGTCTGGGAACAGGAGAAATAACAGTAGGACTTGAGGTGTCTTGATAAGTATTACAACTTCCTAATTTAGTTATCTTGCATATAGTTAAAACAGATTAGGTGCAAATTTTAGGAAGAATGTGTGATGAAGAATCGAGCACAAAGGGTGGTTCTCAACTTTAACAAGATTCCTCACAAGTAATGTTTTTTTTTTAATAACAGTAACTTTAAAGTAACTTCTACAAAAAAATAACCACGTATCTCATTAGTCTGTATCTGCACAGAACTTGTAGAGCAATACCATGTAATTCCATTCACACCATATCCCTCCCTCATCAAGCAGCAGCAGCTCCTTTTCATCACCACAGGAGACCATTCCTCCTCTTAGTGTAACAAGGAACTAGTTGGGACATTTATTCTTGGCATGAATTCTAAAAGAATGAAGTCTAACACTGGCAGTAATGAAAATAGCAACCATAGAGGCATTCAGAACGTTCACTATGACACTGCAAACATTTGTTTAACTGCCAATTGAACAAGATCCATCTTAGCTAAGAGAAAGATATAAATGGGCAATATCGAAGTCGGTGCTCTCACTGTTCAAGGACTTTCAAGATAAATGGTCACTCTAATACCCTCATGCAGTTGTTCATACTCCCTTCTTTTCCACTCACATCCGACTTCCGGGAATAAATGCACTGCCTCAAGCACAGTCTATCAGTCATAAAAAAACCACATACAAATTCCTTTCAAATGCCCATTATTATGAACCCTAAGATGTCTTCCTATTACATATTTAAGATTCAGACAAAATAAGAAATCCATAATTAGAACTATGACGTACTGAAAGAAAAAAAAACCCTAAAGCATTACCAGCTATAATGATGCTGCATCCAATGAGCTATGTGCCACAAATAGCTATATAGCTGCAAATTAATTCAATAAAAAAAAGAAGTCAGCTAGTTTTGATCAGAACTTGATGCATTTCAACAAAACTATACTGAAATACAGGCTCATGCTAACCTAAAAGATAACCTCCAGAAACATACATGTGTAAGGCTTGTAACAGAAAAGCAACAAATCCCTTAGGTTATTAGGGTATCCAAATATCACCTGCCCACTCACTAAGAAAATCTAGGCTGTCAATTACTCCTTAGCTGTCAAGAGAGACTAACTTGCAACCCTTTACCTGTTCCGGAAATCATGACTGAATAGTAAAAAACCCAAAACAAAACATAAGACATTTAGCCTTTCATGGTCAGCTATGTAGAGCTGGGATGCTTTTTATATAGGAGGCCAAGGCATACCATTATGGAGACCAAGTTACTCTGTTTTCTTCACCCACACCACACCTCCGCCCTCCAAAAAAAGTCTGATAAAACATCAGTGAACCTTGAACTCAACTTTGCTTTCAGTGCAGTTTCTTACAGAAGAGTTGTTTCATTGTTTCAAGAAGAAACAAAACTTTTATAGCTTCCCACCCACTTAAGAGTTTTCGTAGTTAAAGCAGTTTCTCATCTAGAAGAACCTGGTATAGAAGCACTAGTCTATGGAGACAGTAAGAAGAAAAACAAACTGAAGAGCAAATACTTTAATCATAAGGTACACTTAATATATTTTTCATCATTACCCTGAATGGCTTAACCTTCAGTAACAGAATTTGCAGATTTGCTTCCTCTGTTTCTAAACGTGTCTGTCCAACATTGCACAACAAACCAAGAGCAACAGGAGCAATCTACAGTTTCTAACTTGACACTTGAATGATTGCTCTTTCTATCCCAGAGTCAAAGTTTGCTATTGAGTGTTGCAGGTATCAACTTTGCTCAATATAGCTCCACTTATCTTCAAATAAAATTTTTGGAAATATGGCTTACGGCTTTTTTTAATCCTAATATACTTGGAAGGCAAACGTAAGTCACTTATGAAAGTGCAATGTACACCCTGAATTATTTCAAAACTTTGAAAGATGTTCCCCCCTCGCAGGACTGCAAAGCAATAAAGCTCAAGCGTTAACACAGACTTGTAGAGAATGTACCCGTTGGCTGCTTGTTGAACCCAAGGAAAGGCCTACTCTTGTCAGCACACGGAAAACCTTTATTCTGAAAGCTAAATGTATCAAATCAGTCTCCAAAGACAACCAAATATTTGAGCTTCACAAACACAAAGCATCTGTAGGATCAAAGTTTTATTTATCAGTGTACTAAGTAAATTAAATCAACTGTAAGAGGAACTGGCATTTCACCCTCTGAGATCAACCAAGAGCCTCAGAGCAGGATTTCTCACCTCTAAGTTTTCAAGTGCTGCTTTTATGCCAGCTTGTAGCAACTTGCAAACCTAAACTAAATCAAGTGTAAGACAGTATCATGCTGCTTGCATGCCCTGAGTCTACCCATCCTTCTCATAATTCTGATATTTAAATCAGTAACACAGAGCCCTTCTACATTATCAAAGAACAAAATCAACAGGTTTGTGTTGGTTTTGGGAAAACAAAAAATAAATCTTAATAATTAAATACTTTAATACATTTTTTCTTCCAGAAAGTTACTCATCTTTCTGACTGCTGTAGAGGGAAACTCGCAAATCACTTCCCTCCTTCACCCTAGCTGAACAGTACAAACAACAGAGCAGCCGTTGTGCTCCCCCATGAAACAGAGCCACGCTGAAGAAAGACAGACTAGAGAGACTCCAAATGGAAATGACAACTTACTTTATTCTTAATGAACGCATCGCTATGAAGCAAAGTATACAGTTCAAGCCAACAGGAAGCACATTTCATGAAATACTGAAACACCTCTGCTTTCATATGGTACCACAGGTTGTTTTTTATAATGAGCAGGTGGTGGTATAATCTTAACGCAGCATCTAGTCCTGAAGTCAAGACATCTTGCAGCACACTGCACAAGTGCACTGACCTGGAGGAATCCACTGTAATTAGCAAAACAGAGATATTTCATATTAATATGATTCCTCATGATTTTTAGCTTTCTTAAAGAAAGTAATTTTATTAGAATTTAGCTTGCAGTAAGCGATTTATCAAGTGTCTGACACTTATCCAGAAGCAATACAGCTGCTGCTAAAAAAACCCAAGAACACAAAACCCCACTATCTTTGCAAAAGCCTCTTCAAAACCAGCGCCCTCCTCCCCACTTCCTCTTATTTCCCTGCCCCTACCAGCCCCCATTTAAGTGAAAGAATACTCAGATTTCCAGTATATCAGTGCACCTTTACAGATCCAGGAAGCCTCCAAAAATAGCCATCTCATACTTTTGGATTAAAGCTTGCATTCCAATAGAAGCTGAAAGGCTCCCATGCATTACTCTATCAGACCAGTGGTCCCAGACAGTCCAGTATTTCACCTCAGCATCAGTCAATAGCAGGATCCTTCCCAGAAGGGAAGTTCTGAAATACAGTACTTTCATGTTAATATAATGACAATGTTTCTTTTTTTTTCTGAATTATTTTGCAATGATTACTTGCAGAAGAGTAATATTTCTTCTTTTTTCACAGAAGGGCTCGTTTAACAGGAGATGAACAAGTGTTCATTTCTGTGAAGAGCCTCCCACAGAAAAACAGTAATGAAGCCTAAAAAACCAAACCTAACTGAACCACACAAAGCATGTTTCATGTCCACAATCATTGCTCATTCATAGATAAAAGTTGTAAAAAAATATATGAGATTTCCCTAAGTTTACATACAACACATCAGGACATAAAGTTCCCAGCCCCATATTGCTAAATATTTCTCAGAATAAAATCCCAAGGGACCATTCAACCCAAGTGTAAAACGACAAGGGCATATGCAGACTGATGAGAGGGCCAGCAGGTAAAGATGAATTGATATTGATCAGCATAATAAACAGACATAGGATACCAGTTGCCTCACCACTGGCAAGTTTCAAGGTGTTTTTTAATACGAGGCTTTTTCTGGGGGGGTGGTGGGGTCCCCAAGCATTCCAGACTGGAAGAGTATCAAGGAGACCAACAGCAGGGTGTACGAGTTCGTACAGATAATTTAGTCTAACATGAACAAAAACACGAGAAAATACATTTTCTAGTAAGCACCTTTTTACACACGACAAACTGACAGAGCAGACCCTCCCACCTTTGTATCTTGATACTGCGCAGGAGACAATAGGTACGACAGAGGAGACACCAGGAAAGGACATAGCAGCGAAGACAAGTATTTTTCATAAGCTGGGATGGAAACTGAAGAGTCTAGCAAACAAAGAAGGGTGTGATGCCATGAAGGCAACCACTGAAGGCATGAAAAACCTTCTGGTTTTCAGAAGGGGAGCATGGACGCGGGGATCGTTTGTCAAGACCACGGAGAAGAAAGATACAGCAGCCGAACAAAAGATTTTAAAGGCCTGTAAGGAAAAGGTGGAGCGTGAAGGGATGGACGAGCGGGCAGCTCTCAGCACCTGAAACTGCGAACGGCAGCACTGCCTCGGTCCGCGTCCGGGAGGAGAGGCGCCAGCTCCCGCTCCCGGACACGCCGCCTGCTGCCGCGGCTCCCGAGCCGCCACAGCTGGCTGTCTCCAGATGGATCCCCCGGCACCGGGCAGCCCCTCGGGCCCAGGCTCCCGCCCGCTACCCCAACGGCGTCCGGAGCTTCTCCCTGACCAAAACGCAGGCGCGGGGCAGGGCTGGCCCGGGGGGAGCCGCGCACTCCCTGATCGCCCCTCCCGGGCCTCCCCTCCCCTCCCGAGGCGGGGGGGGGGGGACAGCAGGGACCCGCGGCGGACCCACGCGGGCAGGGCGCCGTCCCTCCCTCCGCCCCGGAGCCGGGCCACCGCCGCGGCTGGGAGGGCAGGGGGCGGGGGGGCTCCTGCGGCCACCTGTTAGGCCCGATACCTGAGCGGGGCGGCGGCCCCCGCACGCCCCAGCGGGGCCGCTCAGGGGGCACCGGAGCTCTCATCGGGAGCACATGGCGCCTCCCGCCGCCGGGCGGGCACCACCCAGACCCGTCCCCGCCGGGCCGCGGCCATGCTGCCTCCCCCTGCCCGCCGCCTGTCACACACACGCGCTCACAAACACACCGCGGCGCGGAGGGGGCGGGGAAGGGCGCGCAGCCGCCGCGCCCGGCAGCACCGGGAGGAGAGGGGAAGGGAAGTGGAGGGAGGGGGGGAGGGAGGGGAGAGGAGGGCGACGGCAGCCGCCCCCGCGCACCCACCTGCTCGCGGAGTTTGAGGAACACCATGGCGAGGCCGTCGCGCCGACCGACCGACCCACCGGCCGCCGCCGCCGCCTCCGGCCACCGACTCGGCTCCGCTCGCCGCCCCGCCCCCCC
>JANVCC010000019.1:6067192-6159527 GCA_025345505.1 Todiramphus chloris collaris
TGGGAGAAGGCCCCGCCCCGGCGCCCCGCCCCGCGCCGCCGCTCCGCTCGCGCTCCCGCCGAGCTTCCTGAATTAACCGCCCGCCGGCATCAAAGGCGCCCGCCCGCGCCGCCGGCCGCGGCCCCGGCCCGCACTACCAAGGGCGGTGCTGATTGGCCCCCAAGAGGCGGGGCGGAGTAAGCGCGGCGCTGATTGGCGGCGCGGGCAAGGCGGGCTGTCAGGGCGAGAGAAAGTGAGATGGGTACCTGGGGGCGGCAGGCGGCGGGGCCGGGGAAGGCCCGGCCCAACCCAACCCGGAACGGCGAGCGTTGTGGGGCGCGGTGGGAGTCGCCGTGGTTTCCATAAACGTGGTCTCGGCCACCTGTAGAGAAAGGCCCCGGGATGGGGATTATCGGCACAGCTAGGCTCGGGGCTCGGCCCGCGGCAGGAGTTCTCCGGCACCCCTCGGCCAAAGGCACTGCCCCCTGGTGCCCCTGTGGGACGGGCCCGACACCCGACCGCGGCCGTCTGGGGATGCAGGTCACCCGCCACCCCTGCGCTGCCGAGGGGGAAAGCGTCACCCTGGTCCCACCCGATTGTGTCAGGAAGGTGTTGCGGTTGCCTCTGCTTGCAGCTCCGCTAATGGAGAGATGCGTAACGCCCTGGGGCTCATCCAGGCCCAGCGCAGGTGCTGGGGTGGGTGTGCAGTTGCACTGTACTTCCTCCCTGTCACCTGGCAGAGGTGCCCATTGCAGACCCTGCCTTCAGGTGTTCATTGGCATGGGAGGAAGGTGGAGCAGTGGAAGAACTGACATTGTGCTGAGTAGTCTGAACAGGCCAAATGAAGACACAAAGGGACACTTTGATGAAATATCAAGCAGTGAGATGGAACAGCCATATACAAATAGAATACAGAAGATAGTAGTTTATAAAGAGATCACTTTGCTATGTATTAAATGTTAATCTTTTTTTGTCGGAGGATCAGTGGATCTATCACCTTTGTAATTCTCATGTTTTGAGAAGTAATTTACAGGCTTGGTGGTAGGCCCCTGTCCATCAAACACAGAACATTTTCATAGATAGGACTTAAAAAACCTCTTGTGAAAAGGAAGAAAAAGCAGCGTACAGAACACTGAAATTAGCGTTTCTCTTCTGTAAAATAACACTGCAGACAGACAGCCCAGCATGATAACTATGGTTTGGGAGGATTATTTGCCCCTGAAATATGATTCCTCTCCACAATAAACCCCAACAGTCTGAAGAGAGTGGTTTTTCCGGAACTGCATACTGCTACAGACAATGCTAATATGAATGTTTCAAGTTTCTTGACTTTCCTGTAGCTTCAAAATAGTGTGACTTTAGTATTACCTTAACAAAGAAAGAAAGGTTAATAAAGCAAGTGTATTCTGTGTGAATAATTGTTTATGTGTTTTTGCCCCCACTCATGCATTTGTTGATTCCAGTTGGAGCCTGGCACATGAACATATTTTCTTGATGGCTGGCAACCTGAGAACAAAAGGGTTTTCAATAGGTGCCAGCTAAGGCAGATCTTCTGTTATCTTTGAATATTAGTGGTCTGATGGGGCATGCTTGTTTATGTCATTTTATTTTACCCAGTTAAGGCTGCAGTTATGTTCTGCCAGGCAAAGGAAAAAAAATCAACATTATCATGCTTTCAAAATCAATTTTGTTGCCATCTAGGTATGTCCAGAAATGCTGATTATGGTAAGTAAATGTTTTAGTTAATTTTGAATAGTCCCCTGTTTTAGTACTTGTGCATTGTACCTGTGGAGCTTTTTTTTGGTTTGTCTGTGACTAGGAGTGTACCGTATGCAAACATGAAACAGGTAGATTTTGACACTATGCAAAATGGTTGAGGACTGTGATAACAACGTGATAAAGAGACTGATGGTCATGGAAATTAGAGTTAATTTTATCAATGCAGTCAGTGAAGGAGAAAATTACATCAGCAAACATTGCCTTCGTCTGCCCCAAATCAGACAGCTCCTTTTCAAAGTAAAAAGAATGCCTGGGAGCTGATAAAGTTCTACTTCCTCCTGTGAAGCTTATCAGTTTATGGAGCTACTCAGAGAAACATCTGACAAGTCATCATACATAAAAATACCACACCTGGAATCACCAGCACCTCTTGCAGCTTGGAGACAGGGGAAGGTGCATCTCTATTTTATTGGTTCCCCAGCTCCCTGCTCCAATACTCAGGCTACAGCTCAAGACCAGGCCTCTTGGTTTTACCTAAATATGTTGTCAACCAATGGAACTCTCCCCCCAGATCACTGTGGGTTGTTTCGTTTGTTTGTTGGTTTTATTTTTATTATTTAGGAACATTAACAGAATGCTTCAGAGAAGTCTATGAATATTGACATACAAACATACTGCAAGCCACAACATTTCTGATAATGTTCAGAATATACACCTGCAGAAGTTAGAAATTTCCACTCTTCTTGAATTGGACGGTTTGTGAGTTATTAGCAACACAGCTCTTGTGAGGGCACACTTCCATCAGAGCTCGATAGGCTTCAACTGCACGGCTCCCATTAATGCTAAATCTTCACTCTGTAACTTACCCCACAGTGTGTAACACTATCCAGTGTTTTAAAGATAGGACCATATGTGCTGCACTGAAATACATAATGGGATCAAATTGAAGGGACCATAGAAACCTCATACTGGAGATGTTTTGTGAACTCATCTGAAACAAACTCATAATTTATTTAGTTTGCCAGGAATGCCTGTATACTTAGCTCTTTCTAACCAAGGGTTTCAACCCCAGCAAAGTAGGTGTTTATTCTTTTTTCATTCTTCTGCATGGGTAAACAGGCACAGAGGTCGACAGACTTGCACAAGGTCATGGCGTCAGTCATAGGAATAGCTAGGAATAGAATCCAGGGGACCTGATTGCCTCTGCCCTCTTCCAAACACTGCCCCGTACTCTTAAAGCAGGGCTAAATTTATATTTGCGCAAAATACAAGGTGTCTGAAATCAATATAATGTTATAATTTCCTATGGAGGGAAACATTTATCTTTATGATCCTGAATCCTGCATTACTTGAGAGCTAGTCTTCAGATGGAAACCACATTCATTTTATAATGGCATGCTGGGAGCATCATCATAAAGGTTTTTACACATGCTGTGACATATTTTATCCATCAAAATCTAAAATGGTCAAGGTTTTGTAATTCTGTCCCCAAGATTACATTTTGAATCATTGTCTGTTCATAGTTACTGACTGTAATGGAAACATATTGAATATCATAATGGCATCATCAATCAAATACCATTGATTGTCATTTCTAAAGCATCGTTATGTTGTGGATGCTCATTGGAACAATATTACCCATTTGGTGCAGACAGGAAGAGCGCGAGCTCATGTGCCCTCTGTATTCAAAGAACAAATTTAATATCCAGAGGAGGGTAGGGCAAATACGAGCGTCCTTTGTACAATTAGCAAGCGGCAGGAGCCTGCCAGACAGCTCTAAGTTCGTACCAGTCACGTATTCTAAGGAAAATTCAAGTAGAAGTGAGAGAAAACAGACCATTTAGACTATATAGAATGAGGCAACAATGGTAAGAAATTCTATCACTTGCATTTTCACGGGGAAAAATGTGGTGGGGTGTTTGCAGTATTGTTTGTTGTGTCCTGCTGCTGCCTAACTGCCAGTAGTAATGATAAAGAATATATTAAACAAGGGGATACAAGGGTGGTTTTTACAAAGTTAGCAATTTTGGCTTGAACTTGCATATTAGAAATCTTGTTCACATTTCTTCTAGTTTAAATAATGTGCAACGTTTTCCCCCCATAAAATTAAGTTTGTCTTCTTCATCAGGATAAAGAAGAGTATAAAACAGGCATAAGAAAGGACCCTGGGAGCGGGGCTGACTTTTTCACAGAGGACAATTTTATCCTAAATCTTCTTATGGTTTCTTTTTTTAGTAAGTCTCAAAGCTGTTAAAACATTAGTGAAAAGGAGTTGTATGCTTTTAGGAACATGATCATAAAAGACTATTAATTCTAAGTAGCTGTAAAACCAAAATGAATCTAATAAAAATTAAAGAAAGAAATTTCACCTTTAAACTTAACTGAGACAAGGAAAAAGAACAAAAAGACATAATTAACATAGTTTCTAGTATTAGCACATCCCAAGATGACTCCTTCTTGTAACACTAGGAATATCAGCAGCCTTATACATTCTCACATCAACTTACCCTGACTTAGTGTTTATAAAATAGAATATTTTGTTATATATTTAATTACATAAAGAAAATATAGTCTTTTATTAATATTTTATTTATTTAACTTAATATTCTTTTTTGTTTACATAAATAAACAAATGTCTTGAGATGTACTTTTACCATGCTCATTGTACCTCAGAATGGACATCCTAACTGGAAACTCCAGTAGGATGTGATTTTTGCAAATTATGTTTTCAGACTTGGCCAGTTCTTCAAAGAGTAACACCCAAAGTGAAGCACAAAAGGAAATGAGTTTTGGTCAGTCATCTTGACTAGACAAAAGCTTAATGCATCATAAGAGTCTTGGTGGGAGGTTTCACATGGGGACTGTGTCCTGCAAAGAATTGTGAAGATGAAGAAAACCTTGTTTTACCAATACTGCAGTTGCTGCAGTTAATGGTCAACTTTCTCAGCTCTCATTCCCCTCAAGACTGCAATATAAACCAAACTGCAGCAACTAGACACATGTATTCCCACCTAGTGATAATTTATTGCCTGCTGCCATTTTATGTAAATGGCTATTACACATACAAATGTAGCAACGCGGCTGCATTGCCACACATTGAGAACCTCAGATAAAACTTTTAAGATCATAAAATACATTTACAGGCTCTTTAATTGCTACAGCAGACAGCATTTCTTTGTCCAAACACAGTGGAAGGATGATCACTGTACATCCGTTGTGGAACAAAGACTCTGTCATAATGAATATCCATCTTTAAAGTACGATTTTTTTTTAGTACTTTGATGGTATACGTGAGCCTACGGCCACACAGATATGTATGTAAACCCTTCTCAGATAAATACTTTTATCATCTAAAGGAATAAAGTGCTTGAGGCAGAAGACAGGAATCTCAGGGAAATACACTACTGTGATGAATATATTTGTCAACCGAGTACCACAGTGATAAATTTCAGGGAAGATGAAAAGGTTTTTCATGACAGCAAGAAATTTGTAACTCAAAGAAGAGAAAATGAAGCAAACAGTTTGCATTTATCTTTGCATCTTAATAGACAACCTTATTCCTGTTTTCATGATGTTGTCTTCATGCTCATGCTAAAGGATTTCCATTTGTATAAAATATTAAAAAGAAATGGAGTCATACAGGTAAGGGTTAGTACTCTTGTCATCCGCAGCAGTTAGAGAACCTAATACATAGTTATTTTAGTCTGAGGTTTTTCATAAGTACTGATTCTAGAGCTGCTTTGGACCTAACAGTTGACGTGCACAGAGAGAATGTATTAAAACACCCACAACTTTATAATTAATTAGGATTTGATAACTTGCTCCCCCTGCCACAAACATATGTCACGACAAATGGAATCAGAAAGGCATTTCAGTTCTTTGATAGCTGGACCTGCCACTAGCGCACTGAAATCAGTGTTTGTTTTATTTCAGTAGGTGCAGATAATGAGATCTAAATGGAAGTGAGCTGCAGACGGTGTGCTTTCTGGTCAGGATCTGTACCAGTGAACATGCTTTCCTTCCTCACCTGCCACAGTCTGAGTTTCTTAATTCATACGGTATGCTGCATAACCTGTATTTTCATTTTTTTAAACAGCAAAGTGCTACTTTCCTTGGAAAAGTGGAGAAAAGAACCTCCAGATCAGCTAGCAGTGGGATGAATTTAATTAAATCTCTTTTATTGAAGAAATTAACACCAAATATTCCCTGAAGTACTCACTGTAGAGTTCTATATTGCCACGAGGTGAATTTGCTGAATTTAAATGTATGTACGCCAAAATAGCATAATTAAATTGAAATACTGGAAAAGTTCCACGTAACATATTTGGCAATGGTCCTGTACAGGCTACTGCTCTGTGCAGTATCGTGTTGATTTAGGAAAAGACTTCACGTTTGCACACATGCTCATTAGTAAGTGAAGCAAATGCTACACACTCAGTGGATTTTTACGTCTAAACAGCAGGTTTTCCAATGATATAAAAGACTATAAAATTAATTTATTAGGTTTTAAAGAATTATGTCATACAATCATACTGTAGAGTTTAAAACACCTTGCTTTATCACAGTAGGTTTTAAGTTGAATATCCTCCAAAATACAAATCTTGGAAGAGAACCACCACTAGACCTGCCATAGATAAAATTCTAATTAGCATCCTCCTCACATTTGAAATATGGCTCAAACACACCCACCCACACATAACTATACGTTATACACATATAAATATATATATATATTTCCTTACTGCTGTCATTTAGAACAGGCATTTGTCTGTAAGTGGAAGTTTTCATTTCAATTTACTGTTACTGTTATTTGTATTAGTGCTATAGCTGAGATTTCCTGCCATTAGTTTCTTTTGCAACTTTCAATAATATCAAAGTTTCCATCTGAAGAGTCCACTTCAGTAGTAGCCACCATAAAATCACAAACCAAAAAGACCGTTTGTCTCCCAGAGATCATGCCCTGCAAGCCTAAGGCAAGTGGCAGAAGTGCAGGATGCAGAGACAAGGCAGCAGTGCTGGCTGGTGTCAGCTAACGGGTAACCTGACCGGCATCGGGTGCTCACAGGCATGATGACTGCTTGGGATTGTGGTTAGATTAGCTTTGGTGGACTTATCGCCACAGGCAGGGCTGCATGACTGCCAACACCTGCAGAAAAGGGGCAAACAAGGCTTGTGGGGGTCCCTCCTGCTGGGGTTTTGTATGGAGGAAGTTACACCTGTACCTGGTGCACTTTCTCCAGCCGCCCAGAACAGCCAGTCGCTAACCTCGCACTGTGGCTAGACAGAAAACGGACCATCTCTGCTGTGTGATCACATCTGGTGTTAGGAATTATTAATAACTTCACTTGAGGAGACCAGGTAGAATAGTGCCTCTCCTTGTGCTGAGCAAATCAAAATAAACTGTAGATCAAAAGCCCCAGGCTAATACGTTTGCTCCTCCTCCATGGAGAAACTCAACACAACCCCCTTCGCCTGACATCTGGTACTGACATTTACACCTTCAGGGCTGAGAACACTGCACCCCTGCCTTCTCAGCATGGAGACCCTCTGTGCCGACACGGACAGATCCTGTGTAAAAGGGGCTGTGGTTGCTTAGCCCGTTGTTAACAGGTACATATAATTACTCACAAGGCAAAGCAGAAGTACTGTGCAAGGCAAAGTGATTTTGGCTGGGAATCACATATTCATCTACCTGCAACCAGTGTTGGTTTTCTTTTAGTAGGCTTTTGGACAGGCCCTTATGAGGCTGAGCCATCTGAGGACACAGGAGAGGAAAAGAGGGAAGAAGAAAGTTGACACTTCAGTTAGAGTAGTAAAAAGCTGCATATCTCAATCCAGGGTATAGATCTGCGTGTATATATTGGCAGGTCTGTGTGTGCTGAGTTGTGGATTTTCCCCTGTGCAATCATTCTTGTGATTTCTCTTGGACTGTCAGCTATGCCAAGCTGGAACTGTCTCCTGATAGCCAATTTTCCAACTTTGTGAAAAGGCTTCAATGGCATTATAAATAATATATATGGGCATACTCTGATCAGCCATAAGGCCAAGAGAAGGTATCTATAATCTGAAACTTTTACTAGTTCACAGAAGGTTTTAATATTCAGAGGGTTTGTGAAATTAAGTCAGCAGAGTCGGGGGAAGCACTGTTTCCTGAGGATGACCGACTTGGCAGGCTTCAGAACAGGACATGACCCAAATCAGTGTGTGTGGCACGCCAATGGATCGGGGTGCTGGGAGCTCGCCTGTCGGCACCAGGTACCTGCAGATGCTTGCATCTCAGGGACTTCATCGCTTACCTGGGGCTGGCAGCAAGGAATCATGGCCAGCCCCAGGCAGCAGTCACCCATGATGGCAGCCTGGATCTATCTTCCAGCTTCATTTTTCTGATACACAAGTGTCAGGTGTACTAGGTAGGTGAACAGTCACCAAGATAAGGCTGGGTATATTTTCTGAACAGCATGAAAATCTTGGTTTATGGTTGTATCAAAGAAAGAATCTAGTCCCTGTGTTTGAAAAGTCTAAGAATGTGCACATTCAGTATCTCATGTATCCTAAAGTCTAAGATTGCAGCAAGAAAATAAAAAGAATACTACCTTTCTTACTTTTAAAGACCTCTTCTGCAGGCCTGACTCAGTATTTCTGAATGCATTTCCATTATCAGACAGCCTCTTTTTCCAGCTTTCCCAGGCTAGCATTGCGCTCTTCCATGTTGAGAAATGCTAGGCTGGATGAACTGAGCTACCAGCTCTCCCCTCACCCTTTCCTGTTCCACAGTAGAGGAGTTTCATAGTGAAGCTGTGGTTTCACAGGAGCTGGTGTAAGCAGTCCCCCATTGCTGTGACTTCTCACTACCGGTGATGTGAGCACCCCCAGATGCACTGCTAAGCACTTGCTTCTGCTACCTGGTCAGCCAGGATGAAAAATTTCTTTTTTCTTTCTGCTTGAGGGCTGGTCTTTTTTTGGTTTTTCCTGAGTAGTCTTTAACTCAGATACGTCCACTGAGCCAGATCATTGCACAGCCAGAGAAATAATGCTGCCAGCAATGGTCAAGGGCAGCATGGGGCTGGGAAAGGGGTGGGAGCCGTGGGACTGCTTCCGCTGGCTGCTGCCAAAACGCACGTGTGAGAAAGCACATCCAGCTAGCAAGGCCAGGACATCTTGGGGTGCTCTCATCTTGAACCAGAGTACTTCAGTCTTTATTAAATGTGTTTTTTAATGAGTATAGTAGACAAACTGCGATTTTTCTTTTTGCTTAAGCAATGTAAAGAAGCTGTGAGATAGATGGTGACTGACTGTTCATGTCAAAACAAACACTTCTGTACAGGGTGCAACACATTTCCTTTGAAACGTACAGGAAATTAATATTAATTACCTCACCAATTCCATATGTATCTGGTTCTTCATTTCTGATCTGGAGCTATCCTGCTTCTGTTTTACTCATTGATTCAAAACAACAAGGTTAAGAAAACTCTGGAGAGCAAACAAGGAAATCCTCGCTACCCCTTTTGTAATGTAAAGTCAGATTTTATTTCCTTTTTTCCAAAAATAAAGAAAAAAGAAAAGGAAATGTAAGCCCCTTTTCTGACATCAGTTTAATTTAGAAATAATAAAAGTATTCTATTTGCATTCACACTGACATGTTTAGTGCTGTTTTTAAATACCCTTATTAAGTCTAATCATCCTCCCCAAAATATATTTGTATTTAAGAGTATTTTACAGTACCCTATAGCTTACTGTTTATGATATATCAAAGGAAATATTGGATGCTTTCTTTGCTGTCTCCCACAGCAGTTTAATAAAGAAAATGGAGAAACTAATTTTCTCCTCCAGTATGTGTCCCACAGACAGTTTACGGCAGCCTGTGGTCTTTTCTGAGATCATATTTTTTATTTACACTCAGTGTTCTAGTCCCCTTTGAGTTAAGAAAAAGCCTGAAACACCTTAATTTGAAAACATGGAATGTATTCAGATAATTTAATTGCATGGTCAAGGGATGGTAAAGGATAAATTAACTTGGGTATGGCAAGGGACGGAGGGCTAGCTGAAAAACTACTGTCTCTCCATTGCTATCACGTCTCTCTTAATTTGTAACATGTGACAAATCTGGGTATAGTACTGTAGCCGTTAAGCCCCGTGACTTGAGGATAGATCTCTACAATTCTTGCATAACTGAATGACAGGGACCTAGTGTTGGAGACCATTCTCCAGAAAGAAGTCATGGCTGCCCTCCAGAATGTGCATGTGGGGTTCTTCCTGTGGAAGCAAAAGCCAGTGCTGGATTAGCTTTCATCCATGTATATTATCAGTAGGCAGTGTCCCCACCTGGACAGGGGACCTTGGCAGCTCTCAGGTGTCACAGGTTGTACATGGCTGCACACACACATACTGTAATGCTAGCAAAAATGCCATTTTTCATTATTTCACTATTCCTTATTTTACAATACACACACTGCATACACATATATGTATATAAAGAAAATTTGTTATATTTATCTAACAACCGAAATGGCTTCTAGAAAGAAAAAAAAAATAGAACAAGTCAGGTTCTGTAACCCTCTTCAGCATCCTTGCACTAGCCTTTCAGTGCAAAATTATGCCAAACCAGTACACCCACTTCTTGATGCATCTAGGGAAAAAATAAATAAAAAGAACTGTGTGAAGTCCTGAGGCATTAATGTTGCAGTACAAGTATGGCTGCAATAAGAGGGTGTAATTGGGGCATCCTTGAGACTGCAGTGATTTCCAAGTACAGACTGAGGCTCTCAGAAGCTGTTGTCATTGTCAGAAACTATTTGGCTGTTCTAGTCTGTATCCCCAGACTTGGGGACAACCAAATGCATGACTTTGTACCCTGCTTGCTGGGCTTGCCATGTTGGCTGCTCAGCCGCATTTGGGCATTTGCTTCAAAAAGGAAAACAAAACATCTGAGAAAGCTGCTCCTAACAGAACCATGTAGTTCAATGTGGTTAGAGTGCTGCTACACCTTATTTCCAAGATCACATAGTAAGTGACTACATTTTGCATTGCAAGTAACAGAAAATGCTGAAGTTTGGTTTCTGGGGAAAGAACAAACCTATTAGATGATCAAGGGAAGCTCTAACAGAGAACTGATGAAGATAAATCTTTAGATTTAGAACAGTGTAAATCCATTAAGCTGGTAATTGTCTATGCATGATAACCTTATTTTAGATACTACACTTTTCTTGTAGTAATACTGACACAGCACTATAAAATTTAGGGCTTCTTTTCATGTCTGCTCCATCCCAGCGGGATCTCCGCCTGAAATACTGCTCCAAGGGATACAGCACATAATCAGTCCCTTTGAAACAGCTTCAGTAATGCTGTATCCATATAAGTGCGGATGCCAGTTATGCTAATGAAACTGCAATGGGACTGTGCAACTTGCCATCTTCTAACAGTGCTGTAAAACTCTTGTCACACTCAGCAACTAAATTGGTGTAGCATATGACCACATAGAGTACTGAAACTTACTGCATGGTGGAGGTGATTCCAAATGTTCCCAGAACATAAGCCATCTAAAAAGACAAAGCAAGCAACAAGGTAACTATAGAAAATCTGGTTTGTTTTTTTTCCTCTGTTCACTTTTCTGCTTTTCCTATATTCACATCTCTAGAAGATTCACCTTTGCTGCAAATTCTGTCATCAGTTTGTAAACCATGAAAATTGCAGTCCGCAATCTTTTTGTAAACTCAGTAGACATACCAATGTTAACCATTTGTTTCATTTATAAAGCAATAATGTGCTGTCACGTTCTCCCATCCTCTCAGCTGCCTTTGAAGGGTCATCTCCTTATGACACTAATTCCCTGATAGGCAACTGGTGCTTGGGATTACTGTTTTAGTTAATGGCTGGCAGCTTTTCTGGGGATAGACTTCATTCTCTGTCATGCAAATCCATGCTAACATTCCTCCCTTACTTCACATGACATCGGTTAAAGAGCAAAGGCAGCCCACAGTGGTGTGGGAGTCCTTGAGCTCACAGTCCCAAATCACCTGCTCTGCCCCTGCCCCACAGACTGCAGAGCTGTTCATGAAGCAGTTCCCAAGCCCTTGCCATTTACAGCCTGTCATTTGAAAATGTATCTTCACAAGCTTCAAACTGAGGTAGAAATATCAATCTTGTCAGGTGTCCTGACATTTACTGTGCCTTTTCTTCAGTCAGAGCCCAGAGAAGTGCTATCATATTGGGTCACTAGATGCCCCAAGCATGAAGTAATTTCTGAAATTAAGTTTCCATGTGCTTACATTACCACCCAGTGCTGACAATATTCAGAAAATTAATATTTATTTTTCAAAAAAATATATAAGTTTTGAAAATATTAAATGTATTTCTTATTTGCTTAAATGGTTCTATATTATTATCTATTTATTACATAATAATATTTTAACTTAAGTATGTTTGCCATTTGCTCAATACTCTTTAAAAAAGGATTTGCTTGAAAAAGAAGAGCTTCCTTATCTATCACAGGTAGCATTGCCTTTGACTCCAGAGCAAAGGGGCAAACAGCTGTCAGTACCTGAAGGAGTGCTCATAAGGAAATATCTCCATTTGAAGAAGAGGAGCAAGGATGTGACATCTCACCTTAGCAAGGTAGACCCCTCCCTCTGCACTTCACTCCAGGCTTCAGCTTCCCATCCTCAGCCCTGGACTGTCACTAGATGTTGCATGAAAGGCTGCTTGTGTACCCTGAACAGCAGACAGCTAAGAAGTGTTATATTGCTCACATGTTTCTGAGGATCATACTGTTTCTATGTATGATCTGAACTGCTCGTTAGCAATGCTGATACACACACTGGATAAAATGCCCTTAGAAAAACCTCATACATCATACCAGAAGTTGCAAAGATCCGTACAAAAAAAAAAAAAAAAAAAAAAAAAATCAGAAATACACAGATCGGAGGAGGGAAAAGAAGTATGTGGAAAACTCAACAATTGTGTGCCCATACCTTAAGCTATTTGATGCTTGAGTATTGATTGCTTCGTTCCTTCCTTGCTACTCACTGCTGCCACCACGTGTTACCACATATTTTATCTGGAATAATGCCCCTTGAAACAAGCTTGTGTATACTGCTGTGGGCGAGAAGGACTTTGAAATTGGTAAGAGAATACACAAACAAGCAAAGTTTTTTCAAACGGGCAAGCCATTCCTTGGAAGATTGGGCATTGCTGTAAACACTATAACAAACTTCAGAAGAGCTCCATAATAAACAAAAACACTGAATTCTGAATGAAGGATTCATGCTATATAATACCAGTGGAGTTTATGGATGTGCATTAGGATGTGCCAGGTTAGTTCAAGGACATACACTGACAGTCTCTCTCTCTCCTTTGCCTTCCTCTTGTGATTGGATCTGTTATCATGCTTTTTGGGAATGACAAATGCATTAATAATGAATGAACGTGGACTGGGCTCAGTAAAGCAGTTTCTTCCTAATTCCCAGGATCTGGCAGTGAGACTGTTTCCTAAGCAGTGAAAGCCAGTCTCCCAGCTTGGGCTTATTAAGAGTAATAGTGGATATTTTTACTGTCATTACAAATGACTAATTAAAAGACTTCTAACATTTGCTGTGTCTCTATGATACAAAATGAGGGTAAGTTTTACCCATGTCATTACACACTGTGTTAAAAAAAAATGAAGCTCAGACCTAGTAGAACAGCAAATTCCTATATCCTAAACCTCCCCTAGAGCAGCTTGATTCTCTGCTAAATTTATTTACTTTTAAAATAACTCTTTAAGGATGACATTTAGGTGACAGTCTGTTGATAGCTAATCACAAGTTTACAGCATATCATTTTAATAGAATATCTCAATATGTGAGTTAAGGATAGTGTAACAATTTGCCAGTTTATGGTTCTGTTGAGGGAAACAGGGAGCATATGCATAGCTTAGATGGTCTCTCTTCCTTCTGTCTTGCAAGGTCTAAAAGCACATGCCCAGGTATAGATGCAGTGTTACCACTTCTCATATTGGTTAATATGTTACTAGCACACACTCCTGGGCCAAGGAATGACTGTAGAATTATCAGCTTGCATTTAAAACACAAAAGCAATTTTAGTTTCCAGCTTTTGTGACTGAGACATAATGGATAGGTAATTCTGGCTCCAACCCAGGAATGATGTTGAAGGTGTGTATTAAATCATGTGACATTTTAGCCACTTGTGTTTCTGAGACACTGCATATGCTCAAAGTTTGTGTAAAGCCAATGGTCCCCTACACACATGTCCTTGCAGCCAAACCTGTTTATATACCTTGCTGGATCAGCATGCTGGGAAATGACAGAGAGATAAGGTCAGGACTTGGTGAAAAGGAAAAGTACGAATGTTGAATCTTGCTTTGGATAAAAAGTAGCCTATTGAAGAATTACTCTTGCTTTTGCACAACATTTTTGATTTTGGTGCCTATAAGGGTTTTTTTTTTGAGAAAACAGTACTAGGGTTTTCAAAGCAGTGCATGGCAAGGGCACATGAAAAAAACAATGTGGCTTGAAAGACAAGATGCTCTGACTGGGTAAAAAGAAACATCATGAGGGCAATCAAGCATGGGATGATGCTGCCCAGAGAGGTTGTGCAGACTATGTCCTTGGAGGTTTTCAGGATGTAACTGGATAAAGCCCTGAGTGCTCTGGTTTACACTCATAGCTGACCCCCCTTTGTGAGGTTAGACAGGAGTCCTCCAGAGGTCCCTTTCCACTTGGGTTATCCCATGATACTGTGATGCTATGGTCTTGAATGAATGAAAAAGCAGACTTTAGCAGTGTGGAAACATAACTGTCATGCACCAACATTTAAGCCTATATTTTAATAAAGAGGACAGATTGAAGTTGTTAGTCTGTGTTTTGAAGAGTCATTTTTTAAAGGAACATTAAAAAATATGAGACTCCCATTTTATTCTGTGAGGCAGAAGCACCTTTATCAATGGGAGGGGAGAACAGAAGGAAACTCTGACTTAATCTGGTGTCAGTGTAATGCTAGTGTAGCCATGACCTCTGTGATAACCCTGTTTTCAAAAATACAGAATATACAAGTTCACTTCTGTAATAGGACCTAGGTCCCTCAGATGGAATGAAGTTCGTTATTATGAGCTCCAACACTTTTCACTGCCAGCCCTCCTTGACATAGCATATTCCTCATACATGCTCCAGTTTTGTGCCTGTCTTGGGTGATCCCTGATATCATGTAATTAATATTCCATTTTCTTCTGTTTCCACTTGATCATGAAGTGCTTCATTATAATATACTTTCCTATTTCTTACTGCCCTACTACCAGCCCTTAGCAAAGAAAGAAGTGAATACAATCATCAGGAGGGTCCTTTCTTTAAAAAAATTAGATTATATTTGATTTCACTTTCTAGAACAGTGACAGTAAACCACGACCTCCAACTAAAGGAGCCATGACATTTTCTACTTGGGGGACAAGACGGAGGAGATTTAGATCCTCAGCTTTGTGCTATTATCTCTGACTCTTGGTAAAAGATGTATGTCATTAGAATGATGCTATGATGACATATATTCTTTTGTGTTTGGCAGAGGAAAATGCTTGTGGGTCCACTAATTTACTTCAAAGATGATGTGCATGTTCTGAGTGCTCTATAATCTTGAAACAACCCGTGTTGCTTTATTGGAGCTGTCACTACAGCATTTGACAGAAAACAAAAAGAAAAGAAAAAAGTGTGTATTTTGGAGGATGTGAAGAAATTCAGATCAGTTTAGAAGGATAAATAGAGGCAGTTTCTTTAGCCGGGTAATACATAGGAGACCTTCCTACCTACCAAGTACAAAAGTATCTACATCAGCTGCCTCTAGGGCAAGTCTGAAAAATATTGCAAATGATTTATGCAATCATTAAATATGACCTTTGTTCTTGGCAGGAGTACAAGGAAAGCAAGACATAATTAAGCAAGTGACTGTTGAAAGCACTACCGACCAATTTCAACACCGAGTTTGTTTTCTGTTGTGAGATGCTTTTACCTCTCATTGTTTCAGTTTCCCATGTTGAAAGTAAGACACAAATGTCATTTAATGTCTACTAATCTCATTATGGTAATTAGTGTTATACATTAACATTTTACATGATTCTAAGATTTAGATTTGGCATCAATTATTTTCATACACACTGCAGAACCCAACATTACTGTTTATATTTTTATGTTTCTGGGTTATGAATTCTTTAGTAATTCTCTGGAATCTGCCAAGTAAGGTAGAGTGTATTGCTGAGTTCTGGAGAAAAGGCAGCACTGGGCCAAATGCTTCTTCAGGGCATAAGAAATTAATACTAAGTCTTTCTGTTCTTTGCCCCTTCATCTCACTGAGCAGAACCAAAACAGTCTAACTGCTCAAATAATAGCACTGGACATCTGCCCTGACTACTGACAGGTGCTAAAAAGTCTTTCCAAAATGCCTAAGTATTTAGCTAGTAAACTCCTCTTGATTCTCATGAAATCAGGCAGCTCAACACTTGAAAAATCCCACTAAGATCCAGATTCTTTAAGATATTTAAGTAGTTGTAAGAAAATTCAGATTCTTTTAATGTAAGAACTCAAATACATTTTATTTTTAGACATTTACTGAAAAAAAATGAGCCCTTTTCTCTTACCGTAAACACTTGCAGTGAGATGCAATTCAGTAAAACACACATGGGCAACTACTTTTAGGCAAGTGTATTACAGGATAGTTTACCTTGAATATCTTTTTTTCTCATCAGTTTTTATGAATGAGAGAGAATGTTTCTTGACTTTGTAAGAATTAAAAATCTGAATAGGTTTTGAGTCTTCAGTCCTATCACAGCAGACCCTCCGTGGGATATTGCACTTGGAAGATGATGGCACTATCTGCCCCGATAAAAGAGGACCAACAACAAAAAAAAAATGCAGGCATTAAAAGTTCCAGGAATTTGAGTGTAGAAGTAACAATAAATCCTTTCTATGTAAATAGTTAAAACTGGACAGAGAGCAGTGGGTCCTACTAGAAAGTCAAGCAAAACTAGAAATCTGTTGTGTATAATCATTTCTCTTCCATTGTTTACCTATCCCAATATCATTCTAATAATTGCAATCAAACTAATTAACATGCACCATTTCCAATTAAAATATCTCACAAATTGAATACAAATCAACAATGTCATGAAGCTGTGAACAGTCAAACATTACTCTTGAGTGCTCATGAGCACAGGCCAAGAAGAGCATAGATCTGGTGGAGAAAGCCAGGGTGAGAGCAACAAATAATGCTACATTATCAGACAGTGTGTTTTGTAAGCACAGGTTAAATGGAGTTATCTTGTCAAGCATGAATTAGAGGAAGGATGTGATACCTCTTGAAATATGTAAATGGTTAGAGAAGTGTAATGAACTAACAAGTCCCTGCGGAGAGGATGAGGGCTTCAAATGAAGCAAGGAAGAGTTAGGTTATCTAGAGGTGATAAAATGTTTAACTGTAAGGGCTGTTTGGAGACAGGACTAGGAGACCTGGAGGGGCTGAGCACTTATGACCAGAGAGTGGCCTTAATAACATCTGCCAGATGTGGGAAAGATCTGACTGACTCTGCCACAAGGCAAAAGATCTGAGCTCTTGGACTCTCTTTGAGCCCTCATTGCTGTGATTCTGAGATTCAGCATTCTGGAAAGCCTTTCTGTAATTGTTTTGACCAGCAACATTTGTTCCCATATCAAAGCCATTTTATTCCTGGGATACATGAGCACATGTAGATAGAAGTTCTCTGAGGAGTGGAGCATTTCATCCATCATTTTAGTATCATTTGTTTCTGACTTATAACAGTACTGTGGTCTAACTCAAGAAATTTGCAAGTTATCAAAAGCCCTATTAGTAGAAAGCATCTGTTTTATTTCAATGTTTTGAAAGTTAGAGGCTAGATGCCCAGTAGTAGCTTCATTTCTGTGGCCTAACGGGTCACTGAGGGCCTAGCTTATGTTATAAAAAAATAGTTTGTTATTTTTTGCTTAAGAAACACATTCTTTTTATAAAACTTTAAATAGTGAATGAAATTTCCTCCATTATTTCATAATGTGTATCCTTAAATAACATGCCATTATGCTAGTCATATAATGAAATTAAACTGATTAGAACAAGTTAAGTAACTGATACATTTTAACAGTCCATGGAAGTAAAATACAAATGGTGATCAAATAACTTTAATAGTAATAAATAGGTCTAATACTGACATTGCATCATAATGAAGCTAATTCTTAGAAACACAGATGATTATTTTCTTGAAAAAAAAGCATTTTAAGCTTGATGGTGAATGCATCCTTCAAGCTAGCCAGAGGAGATAGGAGCATGAAGATGTATTCCCAGATAGCTATGTTCTTTTGGAAAACAGTGCAAGGGAATGTTTCTTCAGCATCAAAACATGAATATAAACCAAAGGCATCTGAAAGGGAATGCCTGCATGTGCACATACTGATCTGGGACTTTCTTTGGTCTTTCAGCTGTAGGAAGACAAGAACCTGAGATGAAATCTAGTCCTAGGAAGAGCTGCTCTGTATGTTGCTGATATTCCACTGGACTCCAACAGTACACTACTTTACCTGAACTCTCATCTTTGCGTAATCTCCTTGAAGAGAAGTCAACTGCCACTCTTACAGGAGTTGTTTCCTAGGCCTTCATCTTCCTGAATATATGCCAGTTTAAATAATAAAACTGCTGTGTGAAATTCCATATAATTGAAAATAAAGATATCTCATCTTCCTACAGAGCACTTTAAATGCCACATCCCAACCTGGCATTTTTTGACAGAGACAAAAGTTACTGATATGTTTTATCTGCCTTCCCCCTGCTCTCGGGAGAGGCTGAGGATGTAGTACAGCCCCTGGGCAGTCCCTTGCTGTTCCTGTATGCAATCCTAGTAGAGAACAGGCACTGATGGTGCTCAGACATGGATCCAGAAAGACCCTCTTTCAGTGTTCCCTCAAACTTCCCAGCCCCATGCCCATACCCCAGTGCTCAAGGATGCTTTCCTGTTTTGTCCCTCCCAAGAGGACTGGCCCACCACTTCCATTCTGTCCCTTGGCATAAACTGTGTGTGGATACTGGCTGCCCCTCCCTGCTCCTACCCATCCAGGGGGCTGGAGTCATTATATCCTGCCTTTCTGCATTTTTGATTCTGTGCCTCACAGCACTCTTTTCTGCAGATGGTTGGAATTTGCAGATTGGTTTTACTTCAGCATGTTGAAAGAGCTGCTAGCCTTGTGGAAGACATCAGTTCAGAACATAAGAACATCTGATAAAATGCACTGTGAAGTTCATTAAACTCCCATCATGGTTTGTCCTCTGTCATTAATAGGGTTGCTACTGCATCTCATGTTTATCATCACACCCTCCTCTTGAAAGATCTGTCTGCAAGCACTTAATCTTTTTACAGCTCATGTCTTGAAGTTGTTTTTCTACCTTATTTATCAGCTATTCAATTCTGTTATGCGTTGTAGCACAAGAAAAAGGTCCCCATCACAATTTCCCAAAGAATGAGCATAAGAATCAAAGTTAAAAGTCAAAGTGATAGCTATTTAAAGGAGCATGCAGGGTTTATTCTGTAACTAACTGGCATTTTCTGATTCTTGGGTTAATGACAAGTCCATCAGATCCTGTTGCTCAGCAAAAGCTATAAGCAGGAACAAAATCTCATGAGGCCATTTCTATTATTTTACAGCATGTAAAGTTAATGCCCTGTACTTTGTAATAACTCCGATTTCACTTCTATAGGACTTTAATAGTATAAAACATATTATATTCACTGGATACATTAGTAATTATGTTCCTGTAGCTTAAAGCAGAATCATGCACTTTTCAGAAAAATAAATCCACCAAACCAAAGCTATGATAATTAATAAGGAAAGATAATTCAATTTTTTTGTTTTTTGGTTTTTTTTGTTTTGTTTCTTACTACCCTGGCATCCTTCATTCTCTTTTCTGTTCAGCTCAAGTCATTTGACATCCTAAGCTTATTCTTCAGCTAAACCAGTTCTGTAATTTTGGATTTATCATGTGGCCTGAAAGACATTTTCTTAGTGTGATTCTGCAGTATGGTTTCCATACAGTCATTACTTACTGTGTTGAGGGTCAGAAGAAGCAAGAACATTTACACTGCTTTTCTAATTCATCCTGTGTATATTTGCAAGAAATGTAGTTCCAAGAAACCTCTGAATGATAAAATGTGTGGCCTCACAACATGCTGCAAAGTGCTCATTATTTGGTATCCTAATACACTCTGACTGCTTTTGCAAACAGATGCTCCAAATACTGTTCTTAATTAAATATCAAGGTTGGATTCAAATGTCGGTCCATGCCAGCAGAAGATAGCACAAATCTTGGCACCAGGCCCCAATCCAACAAAAGGGTGGTTGTGAATGCCTGAAACACTTGCAGGCTCCCCTCTCTTGTGGGCAGACTTGCCAGACATCAGGGTATGATGCAAAGAGTCTGGATTTCAGGGCGTTTCTCAGGTGCCAGGATGATAGTGCAGTCCAGATGGCTGCTTGACAGCATGACTTGGGTACCCTTTGGACATGTTGCTCCCCAGTCAGGCTGGAAAGAGCTGCTTAGTTGTATCATTAACAACCATCACTACAAATACGCTGAAACCTTTAAAGTAGATATGGGAGTTAAGGTTGCTGAAGGAACAACTATGAAGTGAGCTTTCATTTAAACAATGCCTCTATTTTCCTTTTCACCTTATGGGATTTTTTCTGTTTAATAATGGATATGCAATAGATTTTAGATAGTAAAGGGGATGATAAAAGACTTATTTTGGGGGTAGAGAGTGCCTCTTAATACTCAGATTCTTGGTGTTCAGTTTTGACAAGGAGAGGGTATAAACCCGGTGGAAGACAGGCAAAGGAACAGAAAGCACAGGGAGCAAAAGAATCTTATCTTTGAGCTGATGTCTTCTGAACCACATTGACATTGTACAGTGTAACCTTTTTTAAGAAGACTAGTACAACATGACTGTACAGCCTTACTGACCTGGTACTAGAGATTTCAAAGATTCCCAAAGATTCAGCATTTCAGATTTTCAAAGATTAAATATTTACCTCGAGTTTCCGGACTGACAAAGAGTGAGAACATAGCACAGTCAGACCAGGCATTGCATAATATATACTGATCCAGCTGAAGCAAAAATTCTTTTTAGATCATTTCTTCTCATAGGTTCACAGCTCTGTTGGAAAAAGATTTAATTTCAGACATCAAGACTAAACTCTTTAAGCAAGAGGCACACACGAAATGAGGAGAACAGAGAAGAAGAATAAAAACAACAATGGAGGGAGAGACAGAAATATGATTTCGCCAGCTTCTTGGTTCCCTTCTTTAGCTCACAGGTGCAGTTATTTCTTTGGCTTAACTGGATACCCTGGGCTCAAAGTCATGGGTAGCCTGAGGCTGAGGAGCTAATAGAGCTAGAAAGCTTTCTAGGCTGCCTGTTCTCCCATTCTCTGTGTCACATGCTTAACCTCTCCAAAGGTCTATTACCAACTTTCCAATACAGAAATTTTAGTTAACTGATTAGTATCCAATGTAATTTTTTTATTATTTAAAAGCCACTATCCTTTGTATAGTATGAAATAGAGGTTTGTTTTTAAATTCGCTGTCTTTTATGTCCAACTTCATAGAACAAACTGATTAAAAGTGTATTTGTTTTATAGGTTATTATACCCTCATGCAAAACTAGGCACCTCTGTTTACCATCTGCTTTTCTCCAATATGTACAGGCACAATTTCTAGATCAGAATGACCTGTATGGTGCCTCTTCTCCTTTCACTGTTGAGTCTTGAGGAAAACTGCCTGGAGAAGACATCCTGAGATGCCAGCTGGTGAGAGCAGCCAAAGCAAGATTTTTTGGATGCTCGGAAAACATTTTGCTTTTCTATCACTCTTTCTCTGCTGTGTGACAGATGACTCTGGTGCTGCCTCTCTCATTATTGTTTCACCTCTATATCAGTAATTCACTGATCTGTTCTTTTTCCTTCTTCCACGTTTTATGTTCAGAGTCATCCTCATTTCACCATTTTTTTTTTTCAGAGTTTATCTGATTTCCTCCTATTTCAACCCCTCACAAAAGAGGGGGGAAGAACACCTGTGGAGCAAACATCCTAATTTTTGCCATTATCCTGTGATCCTCATTGCTTATGCATTATACATCTTTCCCTAAAACCATTTGTGTCTGATCTACTTCTATTTCAAGCTGTGTAGTACAGAGACTGCCCTATGACTTTTTGTTGTATGAGGATGCCTCATTCATATCTGGTCCATAGACAATATTAGAATAACTTCTTAATGCTTAACACTGACACATAGAGTCAAACTAAGAAGGACCAGCACCCATTTTTACTTTATTAGCTCCCTTGTTTCAGGTGTTGGAAAAATTCTTCTGTGGCTGTATCTTACCAATCTACTGTTTGATTCCATGCTCAAGTGTAGTTTAAGGCTTATGGTCTTTGAGGAGAAACATGCCCCTTTTTGGGGGTGGATGCTTAGCACAGCAGAAGCAATAAAATTCAGCAACTGGGATCCACACTCAGGTATTCCTGAAAAATTTGCAATGATCCTGTGTCCTGGAATGAAAATGGTCACAGAAGTCTTGCAGGCAGCTCCTGCTTGTAGAAGGCATCTCTGCCTTTTCCTCACCAGATCTGCTGTGTAGAAATCCCTGGAGAAAATTAGAGGCACAGCTCAAAGGTGGTAGTGCCTTTTCTCCAGCATTTCCAATGGCATTTTTTGCATCATCTCAGCCTTTTTACCAAGCCTAGCTGTTCTACTTTATGCCACTTCTCTGAAATATAAGAAAACTAGAGGGCTTCTACTGGGAGATAAAGCAGAATACAATTATCCTCTCACAATATCCCCAGAATACCCTTCTCTAGGTGCAGTTTTCCGCTTGGCATCCCAGTGGAGTTTCACTCTAGGTGTGTATTCAAGTCTTCAGGGCTAACACACTGTCCAGGAATAACTCCTGAACAGCAATCCCTAACCATGATTAAGGAATGGGAGTGATCCATGCTTGGAAGGATTTTGTCAACAGACACAAGCACGTGTAGACCTGACAGATGTTATGCAGGAAACAGCTACAAGATAGGCTGGGGGGAGTGCTGTCAGTGCTTGGGGCTGCTGCACATTGGCTTGGACCCTCAGGCTGAAAGGGCCTCTAGAGTCCAGCAGCCAGTGTCATGTATTTCCTCACCAGGGTGCAAATGCTGAGGAAAGCAATATGAAGAGGGAAAAAAAGCATGAGCACACAAATTTATGAAAATTCCAAACTGTGATTATGCAAAATGCAAGGTGTGGCTGGATGTAGGTGTTTTCTCATTAAGATGACTCTCACATGATTACAAGCAACCAACCAGAGATAAATTTGTCATCATGCAGTTTGTCATATTTTTTCCTAGCTTTGTTTTGTGTTTGTGTCTACCTGCAGAAAGGGAAAATCAGGAGAGGAAAAGGGAGCATATAAAAAAAAAAAATCAAAACTGACTGTATTCCTCTAATAAAATCTTTCTCTAACAACAAAAGAAAAAGAACAAACAACATGACTGGTAAAAAGTTTTAACAGAATTGTGAAATTTTGGCACTGAAGAGCTGAAGTTATCACAGAATCAGAGTGTAGGGGAAATGACCTAGGAACTTTGGAAGGACTCAGCCCTTTTGATTCATCCTTGCAGTGCGTGTCCAGAAATGTTGAAACCCTGCTAAACAGACTCCTGTTTATCTGCAAAAATATATTACTCAAGTAGCAGTAACAATATTGAACACAGTATCACAGTGTTATGCTGTATTGTCTGCAATTCTTTTTGGATAAGAAAAGTCAAATGTGATTCATTTAGTGTGCCCCCCTCCCCAAATATACATCTTGCCATTCAGTTGATTTTTTTCATTTCAACATACAGAAGAGCAAATCCCAGTGAGGTAGTTTCAGGAATTTACCACTTACAGCAGTAGCTGTGGTATATTGTGGCAATTAGCAGTGTGCAAGTATAGAATCTCTCTCCTTCAGAGCACTGTGGTCGTGACAATGCATCAACTATATGAGGACATTATGCACTTTTATAGGCACAATTAAAAGGATTGAATGAGTTTGCTGAATAAATTCTCTGTATGGGGTAATGCTTAACCGTAATAATTGTATATTGAATGAAGCATGCAAGTATCTCGCATGACCTGATTAGTCAGAAATAGTGTTTCCGCTCTTTGGAATGAGATTGTTATCAGTAGCTATAAAACAAGCAAGACTATACTTGGTATGAACTCTGTGCTGCTAATATCATTGAGTCTTTCAACTTGTATATAAAGCACTTCGGAGACTAACTATAAGAAACTGAAATGGACATAAACCAAACAGCTTCAGAACCTGATTATGACAACAATGAAAGTATGAGATAATGAACTCATTTTAGGAGAGCTATTAGCAAAAGTGCTTCTCAAAGAATAAGAAGTGTCAATTTTATCTGTACTCTAAAGCAGGCCAGTTTCAGACTGGTTACTTTGTCCCCCATATAAACCAGTTTCTGTAAGTTATACAGCAAGTTCTTCTATCAGGAATTTGCTACACTCAGACATGCTTGATCATATGACTGTTTACCACACAGAGATGCTCCCCTGCCAACCTCTGATCTCAGCTTTGCTTTACTCCAATTCATCTGTACAGGGCAGTTGCCAGAATCTGGAGCCTGACTCTTGTTTGGGTTTGGGTGGGCTCACTCCCCCAACTCTCCTTGTACCTGGAGGCCCCACATTTCTCCTCCCACCTGGAACTATTGCCCTTCCAGTTTCACCATCCTCTAATTTCAGAGAAGTTGTTATTTCTGGGAAAAGACATGTCCTTCAGGGGTAATTCCTTCCTCTGGCAGAGGGAGCTGGGTGATAGCAAGCACAGCAGGGCACTTACTCTGATTCCTCATGTCTGCTCCTTTGCTTCTGCCATTATCCTCTCATTTGAGGATCTTCTGCTGAGCCTCTAAGGAAGCACCTCATAGTGAACTCTCTCCCCTCAGATTAAACCTCTTCCTCAAGGTTAGTGCCCATTATTTTGATGCAGTGTCCCTGATTCTCAAGTATGAATGTTTTCATACCACAGAGGTCTCTGGGTCCAGGGTTTAGCTGTCTTGTGCCCTTCCTTCTGTGCCAGTCACTCCTGATCCATTGGGTTCAAGTACCTCCTCATTGCAAAGCCTTTATCTAACAACAGACATTTGTCGGTTTCACAACTTTTTCAGCCAGTACTGCTTGTTTTCCATCCAGGCTGTCCTTCTGCCCTCTTCAAATATCTTTGGGATTGTCTCCTCCAACTACAGCAGTTCAAACATACAGCTGTCTGGGATACAGGGTGTTGCCAGAGTCAGGAAGCCACCTTTCAATGATCCAAGTGTCTAGTGCAGTGCTTTCTGGTCCTGCTACCAATGTTAATAAACTGGCAAAGGAAGACTCCTCTTTTAAGATAGAATTTTGAAATTACTTTCATAGATAGGTGCCAGGAACCAGATTAAATTCTCTGTCATAAAACAATGGAACACTAATATTTGTTCACTAAGTTCACAAGAAATTGAATAAAAGCAGGAAAAATAGCCATAAAGAGCTAGCCTTTACAAAGGCATTGTCCATGGGTCAAGAAGTCATTGCATAGCAGATTGCTGGTGCCTATGCAAGTATTTTGGGGAAGCATTGCTATATAGCTTCCCTATAACATTTTTCCCTTGGCTTGCGTAATTGTCAGCAGTCAGAAATAAGACAGTGAGCCAGCTGGTTCTCTGCCTGATCACCTTACAGTATTTTAATTTTCTGTATTATAAGACTGTACTTACAAGCATTAAATACTTCCCAGAAGTTCTTGGATGTGCTGAGAAAGCAAAAATGAAGATACAGAGGTGACTTTAAGTTAAAAGCTTGAATGACAGAGCTGTCAATTACACATCAATAGCAAAACAGAAAGGATGGGAGAAGATTTTGAAAGAAAAACCTGCTCATTTTCAGTCACCATAAGCTGGAAGTTCATTTAGGTTTATTTGCTAGAAGTAGCTTCTCTGGTTTTCAGTTTATGTTTTCTGATATTGATATCTGAAAATTCTGAGTTGCTGCTAATTAAAAACCTGAGCTAATGCAGAAAGAAACCTCAGAAATTGCAAGGGAATTTACAGACTTTGCCACTGCCCCTTGTTGTTTGTGTTTCTGAGAGAAATTCAGACAGAAATATTAGAAACCTGTTTATCGAAAAAGCAAAGCCGTGGAGCTGAGCATGTACAAAGAGCAAACAAGCACTTTGTTCACCATTAACTGACTGAAGCCTGACAGTGCTGAGATGATCCCTTTGTTCAAAGGATCAGACAAGAGCCCAACATCCCAGCTTGCACAGCTTTGCCACTTTAATTAACACAATTTGCTCACAGGGAGGAGGGAGCCTCCATAACGATGGTAAGAGCTGCAGAACTGTTTCCAAACCCACCAAAGTGTCACCAGTTCAGAAGCTTTACCAGAGGGCTAGCTAGCATCACAGGCTGCAGCGTTCCCTTTTTACTGCAGTGAGTACCTAGAAGGGGAAAGCAAATCTGTTTCCTGATAAAGAGTGACTCATGCAGGCTGTCTGGCCTCCTCTTACTACCTCGGGGATAGGGCATTTGGCTGTGTCTTCCAGTGTACCTTTTGTATACAAAATAGCTGATATACATCTGTGATTTGGCTTTACTTCCACACAGATGTGTTTGAGAGCAAACACAACTATCTCAGGTGACTCATCCGGTATTGCTAGAGCTAACTAAAAGAAGTAAGCTCTACAAGGATATGTTCAGGTCCCAAGTTCATGTCTAAGTTTGTCTGAGGCATAGCCGTTCATGAGGAAAACTGGAAATCAGCATTCCTGGAACCTAGATCAGAGCAGTAGCATGTGCTTGAGCTGGGGCAGAGCTCCTAGCAGAGGGCACATGAGCAGTGACTGCTAGCCAGAGAGCTGGGCTGGCCACCTCTGTACCATCAGTGCACATCAGCTCTCCTGCCAAGAGCCCCATGGTGCTGGGAAGGGAGAGAGCAACAGATCTGGGGCTGCCCCACAAGCTGCAGAAGGAACTGCTGATGCTGCTTTCTTCAGTGGTGGTACATGGCTCTGCTGTCAGCTGGTGTTGCTTGAATGAACCAGATTTTAATAAATATGTGTCAGTTTGGTTTTCTGCACAGGGGATGCAAGTGATTGTTGCTTTACCTGTGAGTAATACAAACAATCCCCATATCCTTCTGTGAGACAACTTCTTCTGAACGAATTTGATTCATCGCTTTGGTGTGCTTGAGGCTGTTGTTTTGGTTTTAATTATTTTTATTTCAGGAGCACCTCAAAGAGCACCTTCTGCAAAGAGGTGATGATCTCACTATGTCTTGGAGGCTAAAGGGAGGATGTGAGCAAGCAGAGGTGTGATGGAGCAAGTCACTCATCAGTTTAATGTCTGAGCAGAGACTGGAAGCCAGGTTTCCTGGTGCTGTGGCACACACCGACTTTTCCATTCACCTAAATCATCACATCTGCACTTTTCATAGAATCATAGAACAGTTTCGGATGGAAGAGACCTTCAAGATCATGAAGTCCAACCTTATTCCTAGCCCTATCAAAACCACTAAACTACATCCCTAAGCACAACATCTAAACAGCTCTTAAACGCTTCCAGGGATGGTGACCCCACCACCTCCCTGGGCAGGCCATTCCAATGACTGACAACCCTTTCTGTAAAGAAATGCTTCCTAATATCCAGCCTGAACTGCCCCTGGTTCAACTTCAGGCCATTTCCTCTTGTTCTGTCACTTGTCACCAGGGAGAACAGACCAAATCCCACCTTGCTACAACTTCCCTTCAGGTAGTTGTAGAGGGCAATAAGGTCTCCCCTCAGCCTTCTTTTCTCAGGGCTAAACAGCCCCAGGTCCTTCAGCCTTTCCTCATAAGAGACACGCTCCAAACCCTTTACTAGATTGGTAGCCTGCCTCTGTACCCTCTCCAGCACCTCAACATCCTTCTTGTAGAGAGGGGCCCAAAACTGGACACAGTATTTGAGGTGCAGCCTCACCAAAGCCGAGTACAGAGGAATGATCACCTCCCTGCTCCTGCTGACCACACTATTCCTGATCCAGGCCAGGATGCCATTGGCCTTCTTGGCCACCTGGGCACTCTGCTGGCTCATGTTCAGCCAGCTGTCAATCAACACCCCCAGGTCCTTCTGTGCCTGGCAGCTCTCAGCCACTCCTCCCCAAGCCTGTAGCACTGCTGGGGGTTGTTGTGGCCCAAGTGCAGGACCCAGAATTTGGCCTTTTTGAAACTCATGGAATTTGCCTTGGCCCAGTGATCCAGCCCATCTAGATCCCTCTGTAGAGCTTCCTTACCCTCAAGCAGATCAACACTTCCACCCAGCTTGGTGTCATCTGCAAATTTACCAAGGGTGCACTCTGTCTCCTCATCCAAATCATTGATGAAGATGTTAAACAGGAGTGGCCCCAGTACTGAGCCCTGGGGGACACCACTTGTGACTGGCTGCCGACTGAATTTAACTCTATTGACCACAACTCTTTGGACTCATCCATCTAACCAGTTTTTCACCCAGGAAAGCGTATGCCCATCCAAGCCAAGAGCAGTCAATTTCTCTAATAGAACGCTGTGGGAAATGGTGTCAAATGTCTTACTAAAGTCAAAAAGGACAACATCCACAGCCTTGCCTTCATCCAGGGTCTAAGGGGCCACCCTGACCCTAAACCGTGACACTCTGTCATAGAAGGAGATCCAGTTTGTTACACAGGACCTGCCCTTCATAAACCCATACTGACTGGGCCTGGTAATTCTGTGATTCTATGAAGAAGTCACCAATGACAGAGACACCAAGAGAGATGCCAACAAGAGAGATGCCAATGAGAGATGCTGACGAGACTGACACCGATGAGAGATACGCTGACAAGAGAGACAATGATGAGAGAGACACCGATGAGAGAGAAGACAACGCTAGAGATGATGAAGATGAAAGAAGATGAAGAAAAAGACAACAAAGATGAGTGAAGATGAAGAAGATGAGAGAGATGACACCAGGAAAGACAACACTGAGAGACATGATGCTGTGAGAGACACTTCCAAGAGAGACACCAACAAGAGAGATGCTGATGAGAGAGACGCTGATGAGAGACAACGATGAGAGAGACAATGATGAGAGAGACAATGATGAGAGAGATGACAAAAATGAAAGAAGATGAAAAAACCCAACAAAGATGAAGAAGATGAGAGAAATGACACTGAGAAAGAAGACACCAAGAGACACAATGCTGAGAGAGACAATGCCAAGAGAGACAATGCCAAGAGACAATGACAAGAGAGACAACAACAAGACAGATGACAGACAAGATGAAAGAAGAAGATGCTGAAGAAGAAGATGCTGAAGAAAACGAATAAGACATAGAAGAAGAAGAAAAAGACGCCAATGAGAGGGACAACGCTGAGAGAGATGCCGAGAGAGAAAGACAACGAGAAAGAGAGAGAGACTGAGAGAGATGATGAGAGAAACACTGGGAGAGATGAGGAGAGAGAGAGAGACAAGACGAGAGAGACACTGAGAGAGATGAGGAGAGAGAGAGAGAGAGAGAGAGGAAGAAATAAAGACAAGATGAGAGAGAGATAAAGACCAGAGAGAGGTAGACAACAAGAGAGAAAATGACGAGAGAGACAACGCTGAGAGAGACAACACCAAGAGAGACAATGCCAAGAGAGACGATGAGAGAGAGAAAGACAATGAGAGAGAGAAAGATGACGAAAGACAATGAGAGAGATGGCCAATGAGAGTGATGACACTGAGAGAGATGCTGATGAGACACAATGAGAGAGAGAGACAACAAGAGAGAGACGATGAGAGAGACAATGAGAGACAGAGAGACGCCAAGAGAGACAAGAGAGAGGGACGATGAGAGAGAGACTCCGAGAGAGGTGATGCCGAGAGAGACAATAGAGAAGACAAAAGAATAAGTTGATGAAGATGAAGAAGACGCCGACAAGAGAGATGCTGAGAGAGACACTGACTAGAGATGCTGACAAGAAAGATGCCAATGAGAGAGACAACAAGAGAGAGAAATATGATGAGAGGCAGAGAGAGATGCTGAGATGACAAGAAAGAGAGAGGATGAGATAGAGAGACGTCGAGAGAGACAATGCTGAGAGACAACTGAGAAGACAAAAGAATACTATGACAAAGACAAAGAAGACACCACCGAGAGAGACGCTGAGAAGAGATGCTGACAAGAGAGATGCCAACAAGAGAAGGCAACATGAGAGACAACAAAGACAAAATAAGACAAAGAAAAAGATGATAAAGACAAATGAAGAAGATGAAGATGAGAGACATGACACCGAGAGAGATGATGCTGAGAGAGACAACTCTGAGAGAAAGACACAAGAGAGAGACACAACGAGAGAGAGAGAGACAATGAGAGAGAGAGATGATGAGAGAGACACCGATGACAGACTGAAGACAAAAGAAGATGACGAAGAAAAAGATGACAAACACAAATGAAGAAGATGAAGAAGATGAGACAGCTCCAAGAGAGATGACTCCGAGAGAGATGACGACATGACAGACAGTGGAGAAGACAACAAAGAAGAAGACACCAAAGAATATGAAGATGTAGAAGAAAAAAAAGATGCCAACTAGAGAGATGACGCTGAGAGAGATGATGCCAAGAGAGACGATCCCAAGAGAGATGACGAGAGAGAGAGAGACACCGAGAGAGATGCTGATGAGAGACATACCGAGAGAGATGTGGAGGGGGATGCCGAGAGACGAGAGATGATGCCAAGAGAGACAACCCCGAGAGAGATGGAGAGAGGCGATGAGAGAGAGACACTGCGAGAGAGAGATGATGGGATGATGATGACAGAGACAACCCCAGGAGAGATGACGAGAGAGAGATGACGAGAGAGATGACAAGGAGAGACACGCTGTGACCCTGAGACGCAGAGAGAAAGAGACGCTGAGAGAGACACTGAGAGAGACATGCTGAGAGAGACACTGAGAGAGACAGAGACAACAAGAGAGATGACGAGAGAGATGACAATGAGAGACACATTGAGACTGTGAGATGCCGAGAGAGAGATGCCGCCAAGAGACACAACCCCAAGAGAGAAGAGAGAGACAAGAGAGAGACGAGAGAGATATTGAGAGAGAAAGAGATGAGAGAGAGAGAGACACTGAGACACCGATGAGAGAGAGACGAGGAGAGAGATGACACGAGGCACGAGAGATGACGAGAAAGAGAGATGAGATGACGAAAGAAATGCCAACAAGAGACATGCTGAGATGCCAACAGAGATGCCAACAGAGAGACACGACAAGAGAGATGATGCTGAGACAGCCCCAAGAGAGATGAAGAGAGAGACGATGAGAGAGACACTGAGAGAAACACTGAGACACCGATGAGAGAGACTACAAGAGAGATGATGACGAGAGAGACAACCCCGAGAGAGACTCCGAGAGAGAGAGAGATGATGACAAAAGAGACGACCCCAAGAGAGACAAAGAGAGAGAGAGGACAAGAGAGAGACAATGACGAGAGGCACACCAACAGAGACACTGAGAGAGAGAGATGCTGAGAGGGACAACGCCGAGTGAGATGACGCCAAGAGACGCCAAGAGAGATGATGAGATGATGAGAGAGAGCTGCAACAAGAGAGACAACAATGAGAGAGAGGACCAGAGAGACAATGGAGAACAACACAAGAGAAGAAGGTAACGAAGAAGAAGATGCCGAAGAAGACAAAGAAGACGTAGAAGATGAAAACACAACAAAGATGAAAGAAGACACCAAAGAAAACGCTGAATACAAGAGAGATGACAACTTGCCATGGGGAAGAGCCAGAGAGAGCTGAGGCACCAGAGAGCAGTGACTCTACAGTGCAGGAGCAGTAGCAAGGGCCAGGCTGAAAGGGCCCAGAGGACCCCTGACAAGGGGCCATGCTCAGTGCTAGAGAGGAGCAGCAGCAGCCCCGGGGCCACCCGGAGTCCCAGCGCCGGGAGCCTGGAAAGATCCCTCCCCCCGGCTACGGGGCAGGAGGGCGCCTCCGTGGAGCACGAGCAGCCGGCACCCGGGCACAGCGGCCCAAAGGAGCCCTGCCCGGGGCCGTGCTCGGTGCTGCAGAGGCAGGCAAAAAACCCCCATGGCCACTTTCCTAGGCTCTCCATGACCCTAATCAACAGCTTTGTAATTGTTCTAATTCACTGTTTTTACCTGTCAAGTTTGTGAGAAGTTGGGATAGAAATATTTTCTCTGACTATATTCTTTGACAAAAAACTCTATAGTAAGAACTAGTTTTCTCTTAAAATTTCCACTGAAATAAATTATTCTTCTTCTGCTCTCTTGACATCACTGTGACTTCCTTGAGATTAAATCTGCCACAGCTACAGCCATCCATTTACTCAGGAGGGGAAACTTAAGTATGCATTCATCTGCGTTAGCGTTTTGTTTCAGATGAAGTGTATTTTTTGAAGTAAATGTCTGGTCTCCCTCCCTTCCCTGATCTCCAGTTCATTGTGTGGAGCTGCACCAGAAGACACAGAAGAAACCAAAGGCTGCACTCCAGCCATCCTGCAACAAACCCCCCAGAACATGCAGAGGGTGAAGGCCAGGTCCTCCACCCAAGCTGATTTGCACTGCAGAGCTTTTCCTCTCGCATCCCGCTACTTGCTAACATAGACATAGCCTAAGTTGCAGAGTGGTTAAAATGCTGGCTCTGTTACTGCATGTTCACAGTCACTCAACTGTTTCCCTAGACTGGCATAAAGCTCTGCACCCACAAAATGGTACAGGACTACCTGGATCCTGGCTGCTTGAGAACATTATGCAAAATTTCAGATACAAAAGAAGATCCTTAAATATGAAAGGTACACTTCTTTGAACTTCGATCTAGACTTAAGAGCAAACACATATAGTGTATGATGGAGACAAAAAAAGAAATATGTTTTTAATGCTCTCTCATAATTTCCTTTTTGTAGCTAGAGGGGAGGAAATTATGCAACATTAGGCCCCGTCTAGAAATCAACGGCAGAAGTCACTTTACTCAGGCTCAAGGAACCATCGGCAGAAAAGGCAAGTGCCCAAGGCTTTAGGAGTGAGGTGAGATCTGTGAGGTAATCTGCCAAAGGACAGATTTTTGGAAGCAAATAGTAAGTTGGATCTTTAGGACATCACACCACCACCAGTGTGACTAGCAGCCATGAAATCACAACAAGGAAGGTAAACAGGACTGTCCCAAAATCAGCTTGAGAAGCTCTTCTTTCCCATCAGACCTACTGGCATGTTAAGAGAGTCCTTTACAGTATCTTTGGTAAGGAATTTTAATATGCTAAATAATGTTGTCTTATATATCTATTAAAACCAAGTTTAAACCTTTTAAACTTTATAATTTAGTCATTGTTCATCCTAAAAATACATTTGCAAACTTCAGCATGGATCTTGCATGTCTGCCATGGGAAAAGGAAACTGAAGTCCTTTATTCAAACCTTGGACCTTATTTAAGCAATAAATAATGAAGACTTATGTTGGTACGTTTCTTCCCTTGGCCCACTTCCCTCTAAAATGAGTACAACATTCTCTTAATGGAGGCACTAATCTTCATGCCAGCAGCTCTGACTGCTGATCTTCTGGCAGCAAATACATTAGTCACTAGAAAGCAACCACAGAATCATAGAATGCCTTGGGTTGGAAGGGACCTCTAAAGGTCATCTACTCCAACTCCCTTGCAGTAAGCAGGGACCTCTTCAACTAGATCAGGTTGCTCAGAGACTCATTAAGCCTGACCTTGAATGTGTCCTGGGATGGGGCCTCCACCACCTCCCTGGGCAACCTGTTGCAGTGTTCCACTACCCTCACAATAAAGAACTTCTTCCTAATATCCAATCTAAATCTACCCTTCTCTAGTTTAAAACTATTTCCCCTCATCCTATCACTACAAACCCTTGTAAACAGCCCCTCTCCATCTTTCCTGTAGGCCCCCTTCAGGTACTGGAAGGCTGCTATAAGGTCTCCATGGAGCTGCTTCTTCTTCCTCTCCTCTCCTCTACTCTCCTCAACCCCAACTCCCTCAGCCTCACAGGAGAGGTGTTCCAGACCTCTGATCATTTTCATGGCCCTCCTCTGGACCCGCTTCATCACGTCCATGTCCTTCCTATGTTGAGACCTCCAGAGCTGGACACATTACTCCAGGTGAGGTCTCACCAGAGCAGAGTAGAGGGGCAGAATCACTGCTCTCAATCTGCTGGCCACACTTCTTTTGATACAGCCCAGGATGCAATTGGCCTTTTGAGCTGCAAGTGCACATTGTTGGCTCTTGTCTCACTTCTTGGCCACTAGAACCCCCAAGCCCTTTTCCACAGGGCTGTTTTCTATCACCTCATCCACCAGCCTGGATTGATAAGGAGGATTGTTCCAACACAGGTGCAGGACCTTGCACTTGGTCTTGTTGAACCTCATGAGGCTCACCTGGGCCCACCTCTCCAGTTTGCCCAGATCCCTCTGAATGACATCCCCTCCCTCTGGTATATTGACCGCACCACTCAGCTTGATGTCATCTGCAAACTTGCTGATGGTGCACTCGATCCCTCTGTCTATACCACTGATGAAGATATTAAACAGTACTGGTCCCATTACAGACTCCTGAGGGACATCAGTTGTCACCGGTCTCTATCTGGACTTCAAACCTTTGACCACTACCCTCTGGATGTGGCCATCCAGCCAATTCCTTATCCACTGAACGGTCCACCCATCAAATCCATATCTCTCCAACTTGGTGAGAAGGATGTGGTGAGGTACCATGTCAAAGGCCTTGCAGAAGACCAGATAGATGACACCCATAGCTCTTCCCTTATCTGCGGATCTAGTCACTCCGTTGTAGAAAGCCACTAAGTTGGTTAGGCAGGACTTGCCCTTAGTGAAGCTATACTGACTGTCTCTGATCCCTGTCCTCCATGTACCTTATCGAAGCTTCCAGGAGAATCAGAGATTCCAAGATCTTCCCAGGCACAGGGGTGAGGCTGACAGGTCGGTAGTTCCCAGCGTCCTCCTTTCTCCCCTTTTTAAAAATGAGCGCAATGTTTCCCTTTTGGCAGTCACTAGGGACTTCACCCAACTGCCAGGACCTTTCAAATAGCACGGAGAGTGGCTGGTTGTCACAGTTTGGGGTCAGGGAAGCCCCTTAGACCTATAACAGCCACTCTCTGTTAACCCCCTCCTTCCCCAAAGGGGAAGAGAAAGGGAATAAGGGAGAGAGACTTAGCGATTAGAAGAGGAAACTAGGACAGCTTTAATGAAAATTAAATTAATAATAATAAAAATGGACTATATACAGATATATAGAAAACCAGTATTGAACCCAACCCCCTGATGGTAATTCCATCACCGTCACCACTGATGCTGTGCAGGCACCGGGGCAGTCCCAGACTGGGCCCTGCAGCAGACGGGAGCTGTGTTCAGGAGCTGGATTCTGGTACCAGGTTCAGGAACACACAGACTAGGATCGAAGGCAGAACAGACAGAGTCCTCCTTGGGTGCTCCGAGGAAGGAACTGAAAGAGGACCTGAGCCAAGCCAAACAAAGCTGGCAAAGCAGTCCAAGAGGGGAGAAGAGCTCAGAGACCCTTCGGATCCCTCAGCTCTAAGCCAAATATGACGTCTATGAGATGGAATACCTTGTTGGTCAGTTTAGGGTCACCTGTCCTGTCCACTCCCTGCAGGTGCAGCCTTTCACTTTCTGTACCCCCCAGTGTGGTACACAAGACCCAGCAGTGGCCTTGGTCTGCACACCAATCCTTGGTAGTAACTCTAAACATGGGGTGTTATCACTGCTAGAAGCAGGCACTGTCTGTGAGAACAGGCTGCTAACTTCAGACAGTGCAATGAGTTAGAAGAACTGAGCTGAAAAGCAAAATCACTGAACAGAATTAGTCCTGTTCTCACTCAAACCAGGACACTGGTCAACTACACCAGGCAATTCCCTCAGGACTCTGAGATGCACCCATCTGGTCCCACAGACTCGTGTATGAGCACAGTTAGATTCCTGGAGAAGATGTCAATGCCTGTAACTATCTCAAGGAAAGTTGCTGATCACCTCTGGAACTCTTTAGCCACTGCTCACTGTTTCATTCTTGAGACTAGCTCATCTGAAGTGGAGCATCACAAGGAGACAGATGTACAGAAACAGCTGCTTTCATGATCCCTGTTCTCCAGTACTATCCACATTATGCCACAGTTGCCAGGCTGGTGGTACCTTCCAGCTCTTCAAAGTCATTCATCTCAGTGAGGGCAAATATGCCCAAAGAGCTATTCAGTATCTGTGGTTTTCAGAAAGATGGTGCACAGCACGTTGAAAATGGCACCTAGGGTGTTAGCAGCAATTTCACTGTGGAGCACTGAACATGGAAAAACGGTACCTTGTTAACCGGAGACCAAGCCTCAGTATCGTGGTAGGTTGTAAAGCGTGGGGCAGACAGAAGTTAGATCAGCACAGTGTAGCACCTGGCTATGAATTCTTTGCATTTATGTGGGAGAACCCAAGCGTCAGCCTCCCAGGCAACAGTGCCTTTCTGAAAGGGGAAGAACAGACTGCAGCAATCTGCTGTTAAAACACAGAACAGGGGTCCCTGTTTGGTGATTAGCATGTAATTTGTCCCCCTGCCCACGGTGTGTAGGAAGGGCAGATTTTTGTGGCTGGCCAGGCTGCCTAAGTACTTCTCTTTGAAACACATCAGATCAGCTCTTCTCACTGTCAGGATATCACCTCACAAATATTCATATAAGAGCTAGACCAAAATAACCATCAAAGCAAAGGAGCAACTTAAAGCCAGGTCTGTCTCCATAACCCTCCCCAGTTAAACAAGCCCTGATTTACAACCCCTCCAAATCCTGACTTGAGTGAATACAACTAAAAAGATGGCAGCTCTATGTTCAGAGTAATCTGGGATAACGCTGCAGTGGCAACTTCCTTCTACAACAAATCCAGAGGGAGAGAAGAGGAAATGTGTGGCACGGACAACAACTATCACTAGCAATATCTCTGTCACCCTCTTCCACAAAGTTTCAACTTCAAAAAGCAAGAAGTGCCAGACACTCAGAAAATACTCCTTATATTGTCGTTTTAAGGGAAGTGCTCAAAATAATTCTGTGACTGACAGCTTTATAAGATACCCAAGGTTACATCAGGAAATGATCTACTTTTAAAATGAGGAACCACCATGTGAACACATTCAGCATGCTGTTATTTATCTATCACCAGAAGCACACATGGTGTTTAGCAGACAAAAAATAAAAACCCTGGAGCATGAGTTTGTTAATCATAATTAGGCATAATCAGATTGGGGGATACATTGTCAATTATTTTTGTTGCATTGTGCTGTGTTATATTTGTTGGAAAATGTCAATTTATTAAAAGGGAAAGATTTACATAAATGAATTTCTCATGCAACTTTGCTAAAAGAAAGCACTCATACAAGAAAACGCTTTAGACATCTCTAAACGAAAACATTTGCATGTGAAATTAACCTTTTGCTCTTACATGTGAGTTTATGTATGTTAAAAATACATCATTAGTTTTAACAGAGAGTCAACAAAAGGCTGTGTAGTGATCACAAGCAGGCTTTGTTACTGTAAACTGTAAGGATCATTGTTTTTTAACATACTTTGGTGTATAACACATTCTATAAACTGCTTATTGCAAGATTTTTTTTTTGATGATGTGATGCAGTGAGGTATGAAAATGTATCAAGAACAGGGGTCAGGATAGTGCTGGGTAGCAGAGGCTGACTGAGAGAATCATACAGGCATAGAAACACACATTACAGACCACATGGGCCAAGAGTGATCCAGGCAGAACAGTATCATAAGAAACATTGCAGAGTTTCTCCTGGAAAGAGGAGAAAGTAGCCTCAAGGCTGGGTGAATTGACAGGCTTTAGGGGAAGAGGGGCAGCGGGTGAGCACAGTACAATACAGAGCATATTGCTAAGGAAATGGCTGAGCCAGGAAAGGATGTGCTATAAAGAAATGTCAGCATGAATATTTCATATGTTGATCCTTTTTGTAGTGACTGTAATTGACATTAGGCTCTGGATAGAGAATGTAATTCCTATCCCAGGAGATTAACATCTATTACCCTAAAAATGCAGCTCTTAGCTATGTTCTGCAAGGTGACATGCTTTACTAAATGTATTCACTGAAGAAGCATCATCATTACCTGCCTGAACCTTAATTTCCCATGGAATATCACCTCTGCACTTTTTTTTCTTTCTGGCTAATGTTACAGTTTCATATATAAGGATACTTCTGGAGCAGAAAGGTATAATAAGACTCAGTAGATGCAGGTTGAAACCAGATGAGTGCAGACTACAAATTAGCTAAGGCATTTTTGCTTACAAATGAAGGTAAGTAAACATTAATGAGGGCTGCAGTGGATTTTCCACAATTGGAAAGCTTAACATTATAATTGGTTGTTTTTCTAGCACCAAACATTGCTAATGCATTTTGCACGGGAATAGGTTGAGGAGCATTCTTTGGTCCACGTTATGTGCAACACCAGACTAGTCCCTTCTGACCTAGGTTGTTGATTACCCTAAAGCAAACTCTCCTGCCCTCAATAAGAAGAAAGCTGTGAACTGAAAGCATACGCCTCAGGTTCTATAGCAAAACCCTTTTATACTAAAAGCTATTTCCCTGGCTATAGTCTCTATAAAATAGCATCCTAGATACAGGATATGCATTGGAGCCCTTTAAATTATATACCCTTTGGTAGTTTAAGCAGCATCTACTGGAATCATCTAGCATAGGAGCGAAAACAATAGGTGTTATGAAAAGGTTTATGCACACACCCTAGTATAGGCTAGTATAGGATTTTCCGTCTTTTGAGATCACAGTCCCTGCTGTCCTAACCCATAAAATCTGTCAAACTGAGTTCCTGTCTTCCTGCACCCCAGGCTTCATGGAGGTGGCAGGACCTTGCATATCTGGAGGGCAGGACTGGGGCTCTTGCCTCTCTCTGGGCTGCCTGATGTGTCTTTCTGTTGGAGAAGCCTCTCAGTGAGGAGCTGTGGCCAAGACTGTCCCTCTTCTCTATACCAGACGTATTCCTTGTGACACTCCTATAGGATGTAAGGAGGGCATACAGGAACTAGCCAGCAGATTGACCCCATGAACACCTATATGTCACATGAGACAAAAAACCTGTATTAATTGCTTGTCCAAGCAATCCAAGGCATGAAGTTCATGTGCCAGAGACTCATAAACTGAGCTCTGCATGCACTGAGACCATAGAGCCCTCCTGTGAAGGAGCTGGGCAGAGAGCAACTGTTAGGTGACCTAGAAGAGAGGGGTTTGCCAGGCATCTCTGCCAGGAAGACATACCTTGTCCACGAGTGAGGTTGCTTGCTCTTCTCACCCACCCAGCCACCCTGGGAGCTGTAAGTGCAGCACAGGCACAGAGCAGTAACAGACCTGGAGACTACTTTTGTGGCTGAAAGTTAGGCAGGTGCTTTGTTGGATCAAAGCCCTTGAACTAGAGACTTCTTCACCAAATTGTCTCATGCAGGACTTTACACCAGCCTGTACAGTCAATTTCTCTCTAGCACCTATAATGAGAAACCTAATATGTATCAGGTAGAAGATGGAAGAATAAATCCCAAAATTTGTCTTTACCTCGCTTTAGTTTCATCAAAACTTCCCTTTTGTCATCAAAAAGGAGCTGTTTGTACCAAGTCAATTTAAATATTAATATAGGTTAAAATGCAGGATAAACCAAAACCAAGAAAAATATTTTACTAGTCTAAAAAGTAAACAGAGCAAACTCCCAACTGGGAATAATGCTAAATGGGCACTTTAAGCTCCTTTATGGAATGTGAGTTTGATCAATTCAGTCCAAGCCACATTAGTCTCATAAAAGCTGAGAGTAGCATTTTCTCCCAAGAGTTTCCTTTGAGGGATATTCCTCTCAGAGTGCAGTATCACAGAGGCAATCAAGGATGATAATGTTTTTTGCATTTACTAAGCAACTGATGAGTCAACATTGATCAAGACGTGCTTTCGTTATTTTTTTTAAATGCACTTCCAAGTTCACAGTACAGTTGTCGCCAAGATGACAGAAGCAGTAATGACTAGTGAAAATCATTGTACTACAACCCTGTGAACTATTTCTTACAGGTAAATACTTTCCAGGAAGATAGTGGGGGAAAAAAAAAATGGAGTTATCATTAACAGTCTGTGCTCTTACTCAGGTGAAAACCAAACTGGGTATGCTACGAGATTTTCTCACATTATTGACACATTCTTACTCTTCCCTCCCAGATTAATTGGCTGTAATGTTCCCAGGTCTCAGTGATGGTTGCAGGCTCGTTACAGGGGCTGCTTTGCTTGTATATCATTGCTGTCCCTTAAGTATATAATTTATTGCTTAGAAAGGATTTCTGGATATTTTCCCAGATGTAAAATCACAGAGGCTTATATTTAGTGCTCCAGATGATGAAAACTCTACCTGCGTACATTCTCTCTCTCTCTCTCTCATGCACACACTTGGCTTTGAACTCTGACATTTTTCTTATATCATAAATTCCTTCAATTAATCAACACAGTGCATTAGTATAATTGTTAGTTCTGGCCTGAATTCTCTTTTGGAATAGCTACACAGAATTGTGGCAATGCTGTTGTAGCTCACATCATATATAGATCTTCTGCTAATAGACATTTCAGGAGTATTAGTGAAGGTCTTGCTATGATAATGCTCTTGCTTCAAGGTTATTTATATAAAAAGGTGCCTAGTCTTTGTAAAGAAGAACTGTGCATGCCTCTGTGCTTCCTGGACTATAACATGACACATTACCTTTCCTTCTGAAGTTACCACCCTGGCTTCTCTATATAAATTTTCAGACCATTAGGACAACTCAGGCCTTAAAACAAAGGAAAAGATTCATTCAAAGGTGTCCTTGAAAGTGCAGGGCCATATAATGGGAACAGAAAAACCAGCATGATCAGAACTAGTCCAGTTCTGGACTCCTTTGCTTATGTCAAACGTTTTAATCCTTTAGACACTGAGATGCAAGATGGACCATTATGAATTAAAGTTTGGGAAATTCATGGCACCACCCAGAAATAAGCAGTTCAGAGGAGACTGAAACTCCTATCGTGTTCTTAACTATCTTGTTCAGCTTTGGGGAGAGAATTATTTTCCACATGAAATACGAGGGAACACAGGAGGATCTGGGAATGCTACCAAGCACCATTAGATCATCACAACATAGGACTTTCATCAGAAACACTGCCTATCAGTTGGCCCTAAATGGTTTGCTTTATGCTACGCTATGAAAGCTTAAGAGCTCTGCAGGACTGCATGTTTTCATCCTATTGATCCCTGCTGCAGCAAACAGAACAGGGAAACACCCTTAATTAAGTATCCCCCCTCAAGTCCATCAATTATTTCTGAATGACTCCTGTCTGAACACAAAAATGATGATTTGTCAGATGTTTTCAACGGTCTTTTCTAGACAATCCAGCACTGTTTTGTATGGAAAGGGCAAGGGACTTGCTTGGTTAAAGTGACTTGTTCAAGTTGTGGAGTATTCACACTCAGAGGAATAATTAACATACTCTCAAGTAAGCAGGAGGGGCTGGGAGGCTTTCCATTGCTGTGGGATAATAGCCTCAGTCACACTTTACCGTACCGTACCATTTCCACGCATTTACCCGTAGCAAATCGTTTGTTTCTGGGGTGATTCATAGCCACGGCTGCTTCCCATCTTCCGGGGGGCTCTCTGCAGCATGAGGCTTTGCACAGTCTCAGCAAGACCCATTCCTGAAGAGGGCTGTCACCAGCATCCAGATCAGGCTTCTATACTGGCGAGAGCGAGTGTTAAGGGTGGCAGGCTGAACAATGGATGCTCCTCCACAAGCAGATTAGCCTGGCCCTGCGGAACATCATGTATCTTTTAAGGGATGCTGTCAAGAAAAAAAACAGCGGGTCAAATCCTCGGTGAGAGCAAATTAGCCCGTCTGTGTCAGCTGCACTGCAGATGGTGGAGCAGTGCCAGCTGATAGTAGCTGAGGATCTGACTCTTTCTACCTAGGAAAAACAGCGTAGATCTGGGGTTTGAACAATGCTAGAAAAGGGATTATTAGAATCCAAAGAAGCATGAGCTTTTTGCTCACTTTTCACCACTTGTGCTCTTTGCCATAATCTCTGCTGGAGCTCGGCAGGTCTGGCCACTGCGAATGCATTTTTGGTTTTCATGGGATTGCGAAATGACCACTCTCGTGAGGCTTTCTCACTAAGACTAGAAAAAGCTGCAAAAGGTTCTATTAGACAGAAAGCTGTATCCCATGCCTTCTCTATTCAGGTGAAGGCGACCTGAACAGAAGCGGCAGAATTTTCTACCCCGTGCCAAACCAGCCCTCTGGCACCTGCTGGGGACCCCCGAAGGATGCGATGCTGCTGCAGCTCTGCTGTGGGGGTAGCACAAAGAGGAGGGAACAGACCCTCCCGCCCCCCACCAGCTACAAACGCAATGTTCTCTTTGGGAACATCAAGTACATTTTTAGGGCTGACAGAAATGTCATAGCACATTGCAAGCGCTTTCATCCCCTCACCAGAAATAAAACACGTCAGGTCACAGAAGGCTGTTTTCCCTCTTACCAACAGTGATGGCTGTTGTCTGGCTGTGCAGGACCTCCCAGCCCCTCCAAAGGCATTTTTGATGCCAAAGAAACAGCATTTTATTTTATGAAAATGCTTCCCTCTCTCTCTCTGTCAGAGATGGGTTTTTTTGGTCACTCAAACCTAAAATGGTTAGCTGGAGCCTGTTGCTTCAGATATGGCTTCATTTTCTGGCATTTTGATATCACTCATACCAGGATTTTTCCAGGTTTCATGGATTGTGGCTAAACGTTTTGAACAGTTTGTCCTTCAGAAGTTCCCAGATGTCTCAGCTGACACTTCCCTGGCATATATTTCAGGGAAAGAAAGATGTAAAAAAAACCTGTCACTCATCTGACTGGATGTTTTCTTGCCACAGTGCTATAATAGCGTTGATAAATACTGAGGAAAATTGGCACCAGCTCTACTTTTCTCCCTGACTGCCAGGACATGTCCAGTTTCGGTTTGCCGAGTGATCTGCAAACTTTGTTGGCATGTGGCCTGTATGGTTTTGGCCACAGTTTTGGCCTGCTCTTTTTCACATTCATTTTGCCTCCAGAATTTAGAGGATTTCCCAGAAGTTATCTTTGCTTCTTTAAAGCTGGGCAGCCAGCATACTGACAATCATGCTTAATGGTAGGTTTCCAATTAATGCTTCTTATTCAGTGATCCAGTTGCCAAAGGCCATTTGTTTTATTAATTCTGTGGAAAATCTGTGCTGATCATTTGCCCGGATCTATTTAGTACTTAAACTGTAAAATCAATTTTAATAGGCCTTAAGTGACATTTATATAACCCATCGTATGTACCCAGGTGTTTGGTTCCCAAATGAGGTAAATGAGGCCCATTAGTTTGTGGCTAATATTTTGCTTGATAAAGGAGACATTGTGCATTTATGAATCAGAAAGCAAAGTGTCGTAAGTCTCTACAGATGAAGTTGAGCACTGAAACAGGTCCATGCTTTTGGCAAATCAGCTGGAGGCATCTCCATCACGCTGATGCAGGCTTGTGTTAGCTTCCTTCCTTCAGATGTGTTTGAATTTAGAGGTATTTGAGTTTTTCCACAAGAGAGTTTCTGCCTTCCATCTTCCAAGGACAAGCAAAGTGGCTTCTCTGGGTTGCCCCATGCAGAGATGGTCCAGAGTTAGCCCAGGGAATCGAGTACCTGATGCTTCTAAGCTCACTAGAGATCCTACAGAGTTGCTTACAGATGTAGAGGCTTGTCCCATTGCATCTGGCCAAACATTTTTCTCTTCACTCTCATTAAGGACCCAAATACTTAAGGGCCTTTAGCTTCTGTGATTAGTGACCACCCTCTTCTCCACTCACGGCAGTGCCCAGCATGACCGAGTCTGGGAAATCTTACATGCTGCTACTTCCCTAGATGCGTTGGTCTTTCCAGAAAGAGGGCTGCATTTCCATACTGCCTGGCTGAGAAGCTGAAACTGCCCTTTAAGATAATTCAGGTGGTAAGAAGTGGTAGCAAATTAAAACTGCAGGTATTACACAGCACATCTGAGAGGGCTTTCTATATGTTTCCTCCTCGCATATGATCAACAGCAACACTTCTGTTTTGTAACCGATAATCTGGTTGCTGTAAGAAGGCAAGCTGATGCATGTGGGGTTTCTTTTATTAGTGGCTTTCGAAGCAATCAGTCACAGTTTTCTAAAGATTGCTTCAAATGAGCGTCAGCCCCACTACTAATAATTTGATTTCAAGGTGAGCTCATGGGCATGGCAAGTCCCCAGCACAATAATTACTTCATGTGCTTAAGAGCAGAGAGATGCTGGAAAATTTGATAGAGTACTAATTATGTCAGAAAGGTTTTTAATGATTACTTTCTATACAAAGATGGAGGAACAAAATAAGGCATATATTCTGCATATATCCTGAGTGCTAGTATAAATTTTCCTTGCATGAGGGGGTCCCTTGGGTGGTCTAATAGGAAATATCTCAACCCTCACAGGGGCTCCGGCTTAATTAGGGTCAATAAGCAACCGCACTCAGTTGTGATGCTTCCCAAAATCTGTATATTTCTATTTCAGAGCCTCTCAACACTAACAGAGCACCAATTTTTTCTTTTTTTTATTTTTTTTTAACACTTCCTATGCTGACTATCAGCCCTCTAACTGAAAACCTTCCTTTCTTTTCTTTTCTTTTTTTTTTTCAATGCCATCTCTGCTCTTTCTGTGATATACACAGGTTCCTGATTCCCCTTGTATAGGGCACCCTCATTCATGCTGGTAAATAAAGTAGGAGTGTAGAAGTGTTTCCAAGATCAAGGGCAGAATGATCTTCCGGCTCCAGATGGGCATTATTTGTTAAAGAGTGATTTAAAATAAACCAACACTTATCACTCAATAACATATAACCCAGAACTTTTCAGTGGTTTTTTTTACATTTTACAAATTGCTAAATTTTATGTATTTTCAACAATTGATTTCCTAAGGGTACTGGAACTTAACCAATAAATCAAAAATCAGATTATTGTAATTTGAATGGACCAGTGGATATCATCACATAATATCAGGAAATGAGCCAGTCCTTCCATTTTAATTTTGCATTGAAATAAATGTATTCCAATAATATTATCAAAGGTAAACTGTAGAGGTGCTGGGATATAATGGATTTATTAAGATACACCATGTACATTTATATGAAAATATCCTCCAGAATCTGTGAAGTTTACCACATTCTTATATCTTAAGCAGAAATTATTCATAAATAATTTCACTTACAGGTTTGACACTTCATAAAGTATAATTTCCAGTAAAATAAGCATTTTTGAGAGGAACTTCTTTTTGAAAAGAAGTGTAAATAGTCATATGTTGATATTACAAAACTGAGCCTTTCATTATAGCAGAATCATCTGGAATCCAAATGCAGTGGCTCTAAATTTGCCCTATGCTTGAAAAGGATAAGGAATATATCCCTTGCAGAGCAAATAATTTGAAGCCCAACTTCTAAGCCCCACTTTAAAGTTCATAGAGCTCTTCTCCTGCCTGAGAATATTTGGCGACAAGTGACAATCTAACCACTTCAAATCTCCATTCCCAAACAAACCTCTTAACTTTGATGTGCTGGTTGCTGTCTTATTCATGGCATTTGATAAACACTAAGACCAGAGAGGTCCATGCTTGGTTTTCTGCAGCTGAGCACCTTAGTTAGTATGAGGTGCCTGAATGAATGGCCTTCTCTGCACATGAGCTCAGCTCATTCTGCTGCTGCCAAAGAAAACTGCAGCAGCTCCATTTACTTCAAGGAGAATGGAAATACAGAGCATCTTCTGAAAAATCTGTCTGTTCATATCCAATGCATACGTGTAGGTTAGGAGATTTTGGCGAGAGTGCTTTACTTTATTTACCCAAACTTGATCTCATGTAACCAGTGAGGCTGTGCCATAAGGGAGGAATGCAATTGCACAAGCTGGCATACATCTGTGCAAGCACAACCATGGGAGGAAACACCTGAATACCACCACTCTCAGTGAGACATTTTAATGCCATCTGTGAGGTTTTTTTAAACTACAGGCAGGCTGTGATTTTTAAGAGAGTTCCTTTTTCGCAGACAACAGTGTTTGGAGCACTGCCTGTAACAGCACTTGCTTGACTACTGCTGTAAAGCAGATTATTGATCAGTCCTCTAGCATGTCCCTTGGTTCCTTGAGCAATTTCACATGTATGGACATTTCTGTCCCATAGTCTTTTAGCAAGCTTGGGTAATATCCACAGCAATTCCAGCATCCCCTCCAAAAGTGAAGAGAGTACTGCATGTCATGGTGATGTGAAGCCTGGTCAGTGCAAAGCGGAGAGGTCTGTCACAGCAGGACAGAGCAGTGAGGAGCTCATTCATGCACTGGGAAAGGACAGAGGTGGCCTCCTCAAGGTCAGTAGATTTGGGGCTATTCAGGTAGCTCACTCGGGTAAAATATGTTGCTCATCCTTTCTTTAAGACCATGAAGTGTTCTTCAGTGCTTAAGCACTACATCTGTTGTCTCCTTTTTTCCTCACCTTTAATTATCCTCTCTGTAAACCACAGTGTTGAGCACTACTTATCCTCAGTACCCTTTTTTTACAGTAAGTAAAGCTAATGACCATTTTAATACTGTAGCTATATACTTATCTAAAAAAATATCAAAGCAAAGCCTCCAAAAGCATCCTAGATGAAACCAACATATTCAGCACGCTAGTTTGCGTTATTAGCGTATTTTTTTGGAAATGAAAAAAATCATATTCCCACAAAAATAAGATATGGGGTGTCATCTCTTAGTGACTGTTTTTCCTGATTTAGGAACTAGATTATGTAGAACAGATGGGGCCAAACTTTGCTCTCATTTGCATCAGCCTAACTCAATTTATATCAGTGACAGCAGTTCCTAGCACAGTTATAAGAAACATCTCTTTCTGGAGCTCCTGGAACATCACAGCTCAATAGCAAAAAATGGCAAATTAATGCTTTCAAGCCTCTTTGGTTAAACAACCAGGAAAACGGGACAATTTAGGCAGCATATGGTGGTGTCACTTTCACAAAGCATATTATCACCAGCACGCTATGAAGATGGGATAGATAATGTCAAAAACCAGGGAAATACAGTAAATAAGTCAGAGGGTGATGGCAGTGCACAGAAGAGCACCAGGAAAAAAGAAAGAAGCCATAGAGACCCATCAAACTGAGGCAGAAAGATCACAGAGCAACAGAGCTCATGCAGTCAAGGAATACTTGTTCAGCTGGAATATATATTCTAGTCTTAAACAGCAAGCAGTTTCTTATGCTTCTTTAATATGAACACAGAATTGCTACCAACATAAGTGTAGGTGTGTATATAAGTATATATGTGAAAATAGCAGCACATTTAAAAAAATATAACTGGGGTTTTAATGTAAATATTACTTGAGGACTAAATGTCATTAAACATTTATTATAGCAATGTTTATGTGTCTGATCTTCTGAACACATGACCTGCACACAGCTGAATATATGTGTTTTCTTGATGTTCATGTTTGCTGTTATTTCAGGCTTGTCTGTATCTAAGGACAGAGTACTCGGGAAAACTGAAGGCACGGGGGCAGAGGAGGAATTTAAAACATAGGGTTTTAAGAGTGTTGGCAGAGGGAAGCCAGGGAAATTTGCTTGGATTGAGGATATGTACTGTTCTGGCCTGAAAAAATACACATTACCAAACTCACACATTGCAAGGCTGCAGTGCAGCCCAGGTCTGCCTGATGTGACTCCCAGCACGTGTAACACGGAGCCATACTGCCCAGCAGGGATATATCTGGGTACACATGGTAGGTGGCTTCCTGGGTGACACACAAAACCATTAAAAAAAAAGTAGCCAGTTGCAGTGAAAATACAGGAAAAATCCCATAATCTCCCTGGGAGTAGACTTTAGCCTCATGTTATGGAAAACCCTCACATTTTGCAGTATGGCCAATACCATCTACCCCCTCCACTGATGTCCTGAGCCCCTCATAATGGGAACACCAGCATGGAGGTTCACAGGACCATGCCAGGGCAGTGCTGGTGGGAACTGCATGTCCCTGCAGGGCGGTGGCTAAAAGTAACCATCATGCACCTAAGAAGCCTCCAGTTTCAGATGAGTAAAACTATTTGGAGAAACTTTGTTTCTGTGGAGAATGCACTAATGCCCTCCTGCCCAGGGAATGCTCAGCGTGTGCTGTATTGCACACACGATTTGCCAGCCACAGGCAGGTAGGTATCTTTATTCCATCCTGACAGAGCTGTCAGCATCTGCCTCACCTCCAGCCAGAAAACCCTTGGTTCCTGCTCCCAAGGGTGGTTCCCCTCAAGGACCTGCATCACTGGTGCTGCACTGCTGCTGGCATGTCCCCCTCCACTCAACCGGAGCTGACATTCAGATGACCTAGTCAGTGGTTGTGGGATGGGCATCATCAGAAACAAGCTTCCTCATTACTCTCAGTTCCCCTTTGCCAGCCACAGAGGTTTTGAGTTATTCCTGTCTATTGCAGCAAAGTGCAGATTATTAGCTGATGCGTCAGCCTGCAATTTGTTTCACGATGTGAGTCCATATGCCTGAGAGGTTCTGTTCTCCTTTCTTTCAACAAAGTCAGTGTATCCTTTAATTCAATTACAACCCTTTTTAGCTGGTTTCCTCACAGATCCCCAGCAAACCGTCCTCTTTGCTTTGCAGATGATAATGTTACCAGCACCCTGGATTGTCAAACTCAGCTTTTATGCAAGCTACAAAGACAACTGGACCGTATTTTTTCAGTGAGCACATGCTGACCTTCTGAGATACCAAGCTCTTGTTCTGCTCCAGAATGCCTCCTTTGCTTCAGAGGAGAGAAATACTCCTCAGCGTGTGCTCAGCACCTCATAGGACCTCACAATTAAGTCATTTCCTAAAGGCCATGGAGTGAATCAGAAACAGTGCCAAGAATTTAATATGGCTTCCTGAACCCATCCCCTGCTAACCATGAGCACAAAAACATGCTCTGTTTACACAGAAATTAAATGACACTGAAGCTATACTATTGCATGATTACATCCTATTTGTAATTACTTTTTCTCTCAGCTCTCTTTTCCACACCCCCATCTGGAACATGAATTTCCCTGTTGAATCTGCATGTTTTCTAGAAGTCTCAAAGGGAGAATTACAGCCTCTGGCCAGATCTGGGCTCCCAAGGGCTCTCTGTGCCAGCATCTCCCTCTCCTGCAAAGGAGACACCACCTTCTACAGTTTCTTCTGTCTTTCTCCCAGACTCTGCACTGGATTTGTCTGGGGTCCTACTCCAGAAGAAAGGAGACTGAAAAGGAAAGAGGACACTCTTCTCCTCCTCATCTTGCTTTGCAATAAGGATCTCCTAAAGACAGGGTCCACAAACAAGACTGGAGACTACTCTCAGGAAAAGTCTTCTCTGTCAAACCAAGGGAAAAGAAACTTCTCTGAACACAGCATCATCCCTTTGCAGGATATACTCCCTGAAGAAGGGTTAAGATTCAGGGTTCGTGAGAGATTCAGTGTCCTGCAGTCCAGAAACTGGACTGGAGTGACCTCAGTTATAATGGTCTAGACCCAAGCAACATAAGGAAATACTGCTGAGCTGCTGTTTATGTCATTTCCACCCCCATCTCTCTAGCATATGGCCTTTCTCTCTCCTGTCTGTAATCAGAAGAGATACTGGCTATATCAGGCTCTCAGAGGGGCTTTTCCTACGACTGTATGATTTGACTTTTACCATATATGGATGCTCATCCAGTACTGTTAGATCTCTACTTCTGAAACCACACTAGCTTGCATGCTCCCACCCAACCGAAAATGAATCCACATCCCATCTGCTGGCTTTTGCTCTGCATGCTGCCATACTGTGCTGGGTCCCTTTGGTGCCCATGGCTCTGCTGTCAACACCTTGGGGCTGCCATCTCTTCCAAGGGAGCACAATCTATGGTAGTACTGGTCCCCAAACACAGAGTATTGTCTGGGGGTGGAAGTCTGCACAGCTCTCACATTTCATATACTGTCTGTTGGAGGTTCCCACCACTTTCTGCTTCAGGTTTGCTACCAGGTGTGAGGTCTCTGAGAACTGCTCACTCTCTGTGAGCTTCTCTGCAACAGGGGACTTTCAGTCTATGTTTTAATTATCTTGTCAAGAGTTTAGCCTTTACTGTTTGTGCTCTACTCTAGACTCAGACTAGTCTCCTACCAAGAGTTCACTGTTTTCCCAAAATTACAACATTGGCTCATCGAGCCAAATCACATACTTCCCTGCACTTTCGCTATCCTTTTGTCCTGCCACTTAAAAACATATTGCTCACATTTTGTGGGTTGCTGGTACCACTCAGATGCCTATAATAATTTCACATCTAGCTGCATTCTCTTAAATTAAATGAAAGCTTTCACAATCATCAAATGTTTTAGGAAAAAGAAAACCAAACCCCAATGGTCAGAAATTAGACTAGTTTGGCTTAACTGTCTTTATTTTGGCACCCATTGCTTGCAGTTACAGACTGAGTCACTGTTTAAACTCTCTCTGGTAGATCTTCATAGTTTCAGAGAGTTTCAGCCCTGGAAGGCAAAAAGCTTTCACATTTCCTTTCAGGGAATAACCTCACCTTCTTTCAATCCTGGTTCCCTGCATTGCTCAGCAATTACTCCCAAACCAGAAGTCTGGGCTCTCAGACTGCTTCCTTCCCAGTCCCAGTTATTATCAAATACAGCCTCAATATACAGCCTCAATTACAGCTGACCCAACAGCATGGGCATCAGCTCGAACTGGCTGTTATGTGGACCTCTCGGAAGTGCAGTCCCCTCACAATGGCAAGCCTGCAAAGCATAGTGAAACTCCCGGAACAGCAGAGATCAACATTATTGGACTCAAGGGAGGAACACAGGACCTTTCTCACAGATTAAGTACAAACCAGTGAGTAGAAATTACTAGATTCTGTACAAATAGTGGCTTTCTGCTCTACCTGAGGAGGTCAAAAAAGCATTTCCAAGGACGATATGCCAGTACTCACAATATCATCTCTGTTTCAAAGAAATCTTTCTAGATGTCAATAAATGCATTAATAAGACACAATTCAAAGCCAAATGACAGCTCCAAATCCGTAAGTAGCTCCCCTCCTCCCGCAAGAAAATAAAAAATAGTACACACTGTACATCAATCTGTTTCTTGGAAAACTGGCATATTGCAACACCCAGAGTTGGCTCAGATGCTTCCATAGCAGCCAGACTCTTGCAAGCTCGAGCCCTGATTGCTGAGGATGGCATCAGGCTTTTCTCCATGGCAATGCAGACCACTTCTGCTCAGCCATCTGTCTTATCCGTCACCTTTTAAATTTCACTGCTGTCCTTGTCCATGCAATTCTGACATTTAGTATGCAAGCATGCTGCATACAAATCCCCAGTGCAGGGTTTCTCTGTAAAATTCCAGGTGCTGCTCAGAGATTTTATTTAAATGAAGGAATACATGTGTTATCATCACAGTGAAGATTATAAGAAATTGCTTTTTTTTTTAGCACAATGACTAAGCCAATGCAATTTTATTGAAGGTTATTTAAGAATAAATCACAGGCTTACTAAAATGTATTCTGGTTTTATAATAGGCACCACTCAAATTGTTAATTCTGCTGATAGATGCTAAGGAGCTACATGATGACAATAATTACATTCCATTTGTATGGTAGTTTCATGTCATGAGCATGTTCTACAAGCTGAACATGGAAATAAATTGAAATGCCACTATTTCTAGTTGGTTTACAGCCACTGTCAGTGGTAGGTAGATAATAAGGAATGATAACCTATCTAAATGAAATACTTTGGGCAGGCTTGTTTGGAATGCACGCAGCTACAGTACAGCAATTTCCACATGAAAATCTGGGGATTTACTTAAAGCTTCTGTTCTTGAAATCATGGGAATCACAAAATTTTTACTGGAAATCTCTCTCTTTTTATCTGCAATGAAGAAAAGGTTGGGCATAGGGAAGTCAGAAGCATAAAACAAATGAAAGCAACCCCTGCTATACTGCCTTTAAGGCAACATTATGATTTGAGAAGGAAGGGAAGGCTGCCCACTCCATTTTCAATATGTGCAGTCAGCAGGCATGATTTTTGACATTATGTTGACTGCAACTTGTCACAAAGACAAGACGAAACCTATGTTAATTAATAGAGGCCTGGAAACTTCTACTCACATGGCTGCCAGTGATCTGTATGTTCAAAGAACAAATCTGAGTCTGATCTCTACTCTGAGTAATGAATCATGGAATAACTGAAACCTGGGAGTATAAAATGCATTACTCCATTTCTTACAACCTGTGGCCATACTGCTATTAATTCTTTGCTTTACTGATTGTTGACATTCAACTGCTGGTCTACTAAATGTGTCGGAAAGGCCTTCTGGGACCTCAAGAAGCAAAATATTCTCTCAACCTATCATAGTCAGGGTTTATGGATGCCAGGGTATATGGGAAAATCCATCCAAGTTTACCAAAGATGTACAATGGAATAGGATTTAACCACATTAACTTCCCATGAGGATGCTCCTATCTGAAGTTAAAGTAGTTCAATTCGACCAAATTCACTTTGTTTCTGAAGGAGTTAAATAAAGTCATGGTGCAGACACTTTATTTGAGAATGGGAGTCTAATACAGGGATCAGAGCAGGCTCAAATCTTCTTCTCTCTCTCTGTGAAGAATGGCCCTCAGTATGACAATCCACACAGAAATCTGTGTTCTTCCACAGCTACTCCTGCAATCTCAGGGCCACTCTTTTCCCTCCATCCTGGAAAAAATAGTAAATGGACTAGGTAGCCACAAAAGGCACAGCACTCAAGCACAGAAAATTAACATCTTGCCTGCCTGCACCTCACCAGCTGACTCAGCAGCTGGAGAAGGAGTTCACTGTATTTATTTGCTCAAGGCAAGAATGCATTGTTATTCATGCAGAACTGCAGGAACATCAGACTGCCCTGGCCTTTTGCAACCCTCACCATCCTGGACATTTATGGGTGGGCAGAGTCCAAATGCCATCACATCATTTACAGCCCTCCTGAAGGGGCTTAATCCAGAGGATGTACCAATTTTTTATATGTGAGCCCTGCCCACACCCCAAGTTTAAAAAACAAAGCTAGCAAAGGAGTGGAGATATCCAGGAACTGCAGAAATACTGTCCCATTATGTTTAACTTGCAAATGTTAGTCAGGCTTTAGAAAAATGCCATTATGGCTGATCCAGCAAAAAAGAGAAAGAGATGAAGATGGCAAAGCAAAGTCTGTTTTCTTTCCAAGAAGTGTGATTTGTTTACTCATATCAGGACGAAAGAGCAAGGTGGGTGGAGATTTTGTTTCTTTCTTTCTTTCTTTGCACATAAAGAAGGACTTAGCAACAGGGTTTGATTTGAAGAAAGAAATGCAAGTCAATAAAATCTAGATGGTAATTCTATATAAGCAATGGTTGCTTAAACTGTCAAGCTTAAAAATTCTGAGGGTGTCACTTTATCATTTATAATTATCTAATGCTGCTATGACTTTTCCTTTACTCTGCTTGCTATTTGAATTAAACTGCAATCTGAAATTTCAAAGCTAAGCCATTTGAAAAGGATTTTTAGGAGGAGAGGGAAAAATTGCATCTGAATTTGTTTTATTTGCAGTCCAATCCAAACCCACAGAGGCCCTGCTCTGAGATGCCCATTTAAAAGGAACTGACATCCTGAAAAAGCAAAACGTGTTAATGTGTTAGTATTTTTAAATCTGAATTTGAACCACAGCCTTCATGTGACCTTGACTCTAAACCTTTAAAGCTTCTTTGCCTCAGCCTATCTCCACGCACTACATATTTAGCCAGTATCTCTCCTGCCACAACTCTGGTTTTGTGTCCCTTTTATTTTTCTTTTCCAGCAAATTATATTTTTATTTCCCTATCTATAAAAAAGGTCAAAAAGGAGAATTACCGTGTGTAGGAAATCAGCATTATGTCCTTTTGCATTTGCAGACAGCTTCCAAGCACAACAAACACATCCAGTTGCAGCTAGGCTCCCTTCCCCTCCCACTCCCCTCCTAGACCTGGTCAAAAAAAGAAGAAAATGAGATAAAGAGAAAATTTTCTGGAAGTTAGGATGGGAGAGTGCTGTTTTCTGCACTGAACAGCAGAGGGGGGCAGCAGAACAGAGTCTGTCCGGCTGCACAAGGGCTCCAGCCTCCAGAGAAGTCATCAGTACTGGCTCCCCAACACCAGGGAGACCCTAAATCCTCTCATGCACTGACATTAGCGTTAAATATATTTCCTCAGTGGCTGTGAGGTGAATGAACTTCTTTGGCAACAGACCACATCTTCAAGATGGTGCCATATGGATTGCCTGCTTTAACTCTGTATTACACCCTTAGTGGTCCAGATCTGCAGGCCTGACTCCCACTGGTTTGTTGTGGTCTCCACAGCTCTTTGATCATATATCAGCTACTATTTCCCCAGGATAAATATATATATATAAGCAAATGAGACAGACAATTATATTCAATCAAATTCAAGCTAGCATATAAGAGACCCTGGAAATAAGTTCAAATTGAGAAAAGTACATGGTATCATTATTTGAGCATTCAAACTTTGCTATACCTGTAGTATTTTTATATTTCATAGGCCTGATATCAGGAGAGATGTGGGAGCTGACTCACTAAAAGAGAGCAAAGGCCACTGGGACTGTCTCTTATAGGGGTTCTGAAGCACGTGTGCAAAGTGTTAGAAAGTACTCAGCCTGGAAAAAGCTCATGGGAAGGACTTAAATTCATTATACAAAGGATGGGGATGCCTTTTAAGAAGGTTGGAGACTGCAAATATCAACTGCCCCCCAGGTCATAAGCAAAGTCTGGAAAAGAGGTTGCCTTGAAAATCACCTAGTCTTCATATGAACCATCACATAGATCTCTTAGCTGCCTACTGAATAGCCTTGGCATGATACACTAGCTATATATATTTATAAGCAGATAGTCTGGAAAGTGTAATAGGCTGTCCAGAAGTCATGCTCACTACAGCCAATGCAGATTTGCTATGTGACCACATCCATGGTACACCTGTATTTGCAGTACAGCACATGCCCATAAGTTTGGGGAGTCACGGCCATGGAAGACAAGATGTCAGCACTGTCCTGGAGTGCCTGTTCTTTGGGGTGCGCCTAAGGAAAGCCATCCCTGCACTGAAGATTGTTCAAAGCCTGTCTGCAAAGGCAGACACCCCGCAGGTACAAGAGCAGTATGGAGCAGATATGCATTTGTAGAAGATCCTAAATCAAAAGCCTAATTTAAAACACATGGAGCTGAATAGACTAGGGGGCCATAGTGAATGTCATTTCCCAGAACAGCAAAGAAATCCAGGGTCTCAGAGCTGTCCTTCAGGAGTTAAGCCATGTCATTGAAGGTATAACAAATTCAGAGGTCCTACTAGGGAACTTGTTGGTGAGCAGTAGCTCAGAAGGCTGTTTTGAGTCACCCAGCAGGGCACAATCCAGCAGCTGAACTGCTGTGAACTGCAGCCAGGGATAGGCAATGAGATGTGAAGGACAAATGTCACCGGCATTGAATCACATATTCTAGACTGCATGTGCACAGGTGCATGTGTGTGTGCATTTTCTCACGTATGTATGGGTTTTTATATGGCTCAGCTAGTAGCTGAGATGATGACCATATCTCCAAATTCACAGTTCAGTAAAGAAATGAAATCCTGAGCCTGAGCAACAAAGACTAAAGAAAAAAAAAATTCCATTGGAAGGGTATAAAAATACTGCAAACCTGTTAAAACAGAAAGCTAGCATCAGCACTTCAGCAAAAACAGAGAAACAGCTTTAGCTCTAATAAATGTGCAATTAGTACTTGGAGAAAACATAGAATTGTAGGAAAGATTGGAAACTCCATCCAGCAGCATGTATTAAATTTAAGAAGTCAATAAACTGCAGTTCTCATCTCTGCACCAAGTCAGTCCTGAGGGGTCATCCTACCCAAAATTACCCTTTAGTATTTCAACTCCTTTAAACGTACTATTCTGGAAAAAATGGTACAAAATTATACTTAAAAAAATAAGGCTGTTAAAAATAAAAGCAGAGAAATTGCATTAGCCTTCCTAGTGGGCAATGTTTTATTACTAAATTGTGAAGTAATTTGTGTAACAGGAGTCTCTTCACTAAAATCCCAATCTGATTTCATTTGTTCAGACTCCCCTATTTCCCCTGCAGTCTTTCTGGCCTGCCTTCCTGCACAATTATAATATTAATGCTGGGTAAAAACTTTGCATACATGATTTCAAGATACATTTGTAAACACTGGAAGAAACAAACACTTCTTGCCACAGCGAAGAGTCATGGCAGCAAATACTAAAAGCACCAAATCTACTCCTAACAGTAGCTATGAAATAAGGGCAGTGCCAACTGCCTGAGCTTTTGTTGCTGCTGCTTTTGTTGTGGAAAGGGAGTGCCAAAGTAGATTTCATCAACTACATCAACTGAACAGAGTAAAGAAATCATCCACTAAATTAACAGGTCACTCTTTTCCCAGTAGAAATTATCTACATTAATTCACCTCAGAAGGATAAATGCCAAGGAATGTGGTCAGAACTAGGAAGAGGGAAGAAAGAAGAGGATACATTCATAGATGAAGTGTGATGGACATGCACCATAGGCAGAAAGGTGTTTCAAAAGCACTTACAACAGCTACAATACAGGGAGGAATTCAACTATGGAAATGGTCCTTAGACATCTGTCTCTGCTGCCAGAGAAAGTAAGAAAATACTGAATCTTTGTGCCTTGTCCAGGATCCCAATGGGTGTCCCTCAGCCCAGGTGAAGTCAGGCACAGGCCTGCAAGAGGTGTTTCAGCCTCTTGGACCTGCAAAGGTAGAAGGAAGATGGCCAGGTCTGCAGCACCCAGCACCTTCATGGAGGTCTTGCAGAGGCATGAGGAGATGTTGTCCAGCTCCCGAGGACAAAACCAGCCTATCATAGCTGCATATATCCAGCTTGTGGTCACAGGGAAGATACAAGCTTGTGGGACAGGGCACAGATATTGAGGTGCCAGTCAACATGGCTGAATAAAAAGAGGATCTGAAAGTAGACATAATGCTGAAAGGAGGGTAGCCAGAAAAGGCAGTGAATGGTACCAAAGCCCCTTTATAAAACTGGGTTGAAGGGAAACACAAATGGTAGAAAACATCCTTCAGTTCAGGAGCGCCCGTTTTTAGCCACTACATCTTCCCAGCACAGGAGTACACTTGCTAGAAGGTTGATAATACAGGCAAGGATGGCATAGTACTACTTGTTTAACAGAAATATTTTATGTGCTGGGTATTTTGTAACCTGACACTGCAACGCTGACATTTCTGAAGTCAAAGGTACCTTGTAATGCTCTCATATTAGCCATATGCAAAGATTTACAACAGCATCCACAAAAAAAGTATTGATATTTGATCAGGATAGTGTGTCATAGTGAAGCATTTTTAAGGATCATAAGCAGACATAACATCTGTTTTATTGCTTAGCTAAAAGATCTTTATGAAACCGAAGAGCTTATAATTAACTTTATAACAATACCTAGCAATACAAGCACATTACTCAGGCTTCTCCCTGGTCACTGCCAGCAGAACACCAGCTCTTTCAGTGGACAACGGAAAATTGCTTGCTTTGTCCCCAGATAGAAAATAAAATTAGCCTGGAAAAGACGGAAAGCTGAAAGGGAAAAGAAAATTGAATGGCTTAAGGAGAGAGGACAGACAGAAGTGGAGAGAGGAAAATGACTACTGAGGAACACTTAACTTGCTTCCTATTGTTTCTGTGTGTTATGGCCCTATTTTGGGTGGCAATGTTATGCACGTTCCCCAGCCTTTTCCTACCATCTATAACACTGATGGAGCCTAATGGTTTTTGCCAAAAGAGGCTCTCACCTCTGTTTTGACTTTTGCATTCAGCAGCAGTACACAGTTGTTTTTGCTCTTAGCAGATCTGCAGAACGGGTACACGTTGGCTTCGCTGGTTGCAGCAGAAAGAACATCCAAAATCCATAACCACACAAAAACATCAGGATGAGGTTTAGCCAGCCACAGATTTGGGAACTGATTTCAAACACAGGCAGTAGGTTTTCCCTCATGTATAACTTTTCTGTTTGTTTTCACACTTACAGTTCTCAGAAATAGTTGGGCAGAGAGTCATACAAATAAAGTGTAGTAAGCCTACATGGAGCCCAGGGCCTACAGCAAAGGGACTAAGATTTATTAGAATTTTTAATGTAAGAAAAACATTTTCATTACTCATATGTAGGAAGTGGCTGCTTCTCTCCCCTAGGGTGAACAGGGGAGCTTAGATGGGCCCTGTCTTGGGTGATAGAGATGGATCATTTCCAGCAGCATCTCTGCTGTGAGCATGAGTTTCTCAGGAGAGGGAAGCAGTGCATAGGACTTCATCATAAGATGAGGAGTATGACTCAATGCATGTTCTCTATAGGCTAGCTTCATGCAAAGGGCACAGAATGCAAGAGCAACAGTTCCTTGCAGTTAGACATCTCACCTAGCAGTGGGTATTATGAATCGGGAGCAGCTGTTATGGCTCATACCTTTTCCTTTATGTCATCACTATACAATGCTTCCTGTGCAGGTGACCGAAGAGCACAAATCAATAATTTCTGTATTTCTGCAGTATAGTCAAGACTGACTAGCTCAAAAAATTTAGTTTTGATAGGAAGAGTCTTCCATGTAACCAGTCTTCCAGGTTCCTTCTTTGGTAGCCATCAGTGACAAAAGCGGTCTCAGGCCAGCTCTGTGTCAGCAAGTATCTTTAGTACATTAAGTGCTGGGATGTCACCAGCACCTTCCTGATTGCCTCAGTGGACTAAATCTCTGGAAATGAGCTACAGTCACTAGAAATGTCAGGCCAAGCTCGGGTACGATACATGCAGGTAGAAACAGTTTCAGAGGGTGGTATTCACTTACACCAATGCTGGTTTTGCCCTGTGGCCTGAAAACATACTAAACAGAGAATTAACCGAAGCAAGGTGTGATGGCAGATTGAACAGATACTATGCATATGTCAGGGCTAAATGGATGGGACTGAATTCTAGGGCTGTCTATTCTGTCTTTGTAAGCCAAACTAATGTAAAATTGAAAATTCAAACTGATCTAAAAAAGCCTGCTTCTGTGACTGGAGGATTTCTGGAATGTCATTTCAGTCAATATTGCTGCCCACAAAATAAATCTCACTAGTAGGATGGATACCACCAGAGCACTGTCAGAAAGATAAGAAATGCCTTTTCTGGTGCCTTGCTACAGGGGTGTGATGCTACGCGGATACTGCAATAGCAGCACGAGTGAAGTAGATCTAGCTTGGTCTTGGGAGACAACAAATTTGACTGCCACAGAGGACAAAGCAGAGTTTGTGTAACTGCACTTCAGGTAAACTCTAGCCATGGTGTATCTGTAACCAAGAAATTTCCTCGTGGTGGAAACATATTTGTCAGAAGGACCTTTTTTGTTGGACCTATCTCTCATTCCAGTGTGATATGGGGATTTTCAGTACCAAGAAACACAATGTAGAGCTCTGTCAAGCTTAAGGAGAAATGCAGCCATGTAGTAGTACATTCTATAGTACTCAAACAAAAGTCCTTTGAATTGTTAGTTTACTGTTCCTTAACCATGGGTACAAAACCAACTCAGGAATGGCTGTGTCTTGTGAATGAACAGGCAGCCACAAATTCAGTGCAGAACCACGATTAGACTTATATTAAGACAGATGTATTCGTCTGTTGAGGCATGGGAGTTTTTCAAGACACATTCCAGCAAGGCCTTTTGAAAACCAAGTCAGAATTTGAAAATATTTCTCTTCTTTTTCTTGGCTTCCAAGCAAAAAACCATCATGTCTTCCCCATGCTGCAAGTGTTTAGGAAATCCACTCCACATCTGGACAAGTAAACTTCCTGGAGATGCTCCAGCTCTGGGCTTTGAAGAAAACATTTTAAATGTTGAAAGAAAACAATGATAAGCCAAAAACAGGGAGATGGGTGGAGTCTATCAACTTTCATAAATCCAAGATCATGTACGTATGTATACAATTGCAGAAGAAGTTTCTCTTCTGCTTTGAATTGCATTAATCTGAAACATTTTTATTGCTCCTCACACTCACACTTTGAGATTCTACCCTGATGTGCATTTTAATTCTAATTAATAGGATTTCAAACTGCTGAGATAACTTTCAAGCATGATAATTGTTGGCCTGTGCTACTACATACAATATTCCATCAGTTTATATTTGAAAGGCTTTAATAAATAGCATGACATTTCAGAGCTTTCCTTCCTATGGGAAATTACTATGGTCCATATTCCCTTCCTGTCCCCTTTTTAAATTGTTCTATTGGCTTCTCAGTTTTGCTGAAGGATTTGTAGCCCCGTTGTGAGTGATGTGGTGAGAATGTTTTTCCACTCTCCACTTTTCCACTAGTGTGAAATTCCAGGTACAGTATTATGTCACATCAGATCTCTGTAAAAAAATGTATCTTGGCTTCAAAAGAAAAGATTAATGGAAAAATCATTCTCAACCTGCCAGGAAAATATTTTTTCCCCTTCAGCGTGAAAACAAAGTGTAGAGTCAGCTGAGCGATCTAAGGATTAAAGGGAAAGTAATGTTCTGAGCTTTTCTTAACCTCTGTCCCCAAATTATCTAAAGGCTCTTGGAGGAAGGAGAACAAATTAAAGAAATCAACTGTGTTTATTCCTGTATAACAAAGTCCCTTTTTATTGGTGGTTTACAATAGTATAAATGTTAAGATTGCTTTTACCAGCAGTACGATTTTTGGCAGTTATGTCTAGCAAAAAACTTTTAAAATAACTGGCTAATACAGAATGACGCCTTTGGCTCAGGAGCCACGCCATCCTTTATCTGTTTCACAGCTACAGGAAGTTTATAGTACTAAGTAAAAGCAAAGAATTTTAACTTAGGCAAGCCTGGATCTTTAATGTCATATTTTATGAAACTGGCTACAGTGCACTAAACTTCAGAAAAGACAAATAAATATGAAGGAGGAAGAGGGGAAAAAAGGACTGACACAGCAAATTTTACATTCTTGCACACAAATAGCAAGTACTTGGCCAGAAGGGTGTGTTAGCTGAGGGATGCACAGAGCACATTTGAGTAATGTATGCTTTTCCCATCAAACTCCTGATGGTCTTGAGGAGAGGCACATTGTGCCCCAAGGTGAGTGCTGCCCTGTGAGACAATGCACAGTGGCAGTGTGCCCCAGTTTGGCAGAGATGCTGTGTCCTCATCCCATATTCAAGGTCTGGTCTGCTTAGTGGAGAGCAGGGTGTTCAATTATCCTGGGTCATAGAGAAAACTTCATTTGCTTTGCCTGGTAACTGTTTTCACTGAGATCCTAAGGCAGCTGATCACTTGTCTGGCTGGCTTGTGGCACTTGCTGAGCTGCTGGTTCTTATTAGCAGCAAAAGTCTCCTGGTGCCTCCAGCAATTTCTCCCCAAAGAGCTCAGTGGCATTTGTGCACCCCAGTCCCCTCTCTGCTATGCAGCCAGAGAGGCAGGAGATCAAATGCTCCCTGACCAACCAATGCTTTGGGTATGTTTCTGAGACCTTTTGATGCCAATGGGGCACTTGCACCCAGTCACAGGGAGTAAAAGGAAGAACATACACTAAGAAAGGGGCAAGCATCCTTCAAAAGTTTTCAGAGATAGAAAAGTGCAAAGACACAGACTAAACTGCCAACAAAAGACAAAGTGGGTAGTATAGTACAAAGACGTACTCACTGAAATCAACAGCAACCTTAACACTGCTTTGAAGGGGAGTTTGATAAATGCCCAACATGAAGCTGACCGAGGAGAGATTAAGTGTGGCACACATAGGGGTTTTTTTCAGAGAAAATGAATGCTACAAAGTATGATGCAGAAGCAGAAGACAATAAGGACTCATAAGGCTGAGTACATGAACAGCTTGAGAAAGTAACCCTGCAACCTACTCTTCTCTTTTGAAAATGTCCTTATGCCAAGTGGTAGCAAAACAGGGAAGCAAGTAGGGGTCAGAAATGACATACATTGTCCCAAACCTACCACAGATTCCCATCTTAGCATGCCTTACACTCTTGATCAATCCAGCACATACACACACACAAATCTTGGCAAAAGACCGAGCATTTCAATTGGATAAATTACTTCCACATTTGATCAGCCAAGACTGAGCTGTGTTTATTAATGAGTGCAAAACTTCTGGCAATTTAAGGCGGCTGCTTATGTCATTGTCTTCTCTAATGCTGTTAAAACACTGCTACATTATCACTACAGAGTCTGACAAAACATTTGTTGTGTAGAACAAGACTCAAAAGTCAAGAATTTTAACCAAAGTTGGACGTAAGGAGAACATTTTTCATAACTGACTTAGAATGTTTTCTGTGATCTGTCAGACCAGTTCCACAGCTCAGCTCTTACCAGGTTTCTTCTCACTGTTTGACTTGTCAGACTCCTGGAGAAGAGCTGCACAAAACCCAGACATTTGGGGCTGAGTGAACCCTCAAATCAAAGGCATTGTTCTACAGTAACCCGAGATGAAACACATTTGAACAAAAAATACAAAACATCACGAAGATCCACCCTTGAGCAAGCTCACCAAACATAATTTAAGTCAAAGGGATTCAATGATGAGAGAAAAAAACCAGATTTCTTTCTCAATTCAGTCAGTTGCTTCCATTTTATTTGAACTAGTAACAGAGTACTTTAACATATTTTCAAGGTAAATTAAGCCTCAGTAATTCAGAAGTTCTACTGTGGAGTGAAGCAATGCTGTAATTGACAGATTAGACTCCATTTAAATTAGCTCTTGGAAGGATTAGCTATGTAGGGATTAAATCCTTTCATATCTGTCCCAAATCCTCCCCCCAGTTAATATTAGCTCCCTAAATCAGCTGGTTTAAAATGTACTCTTTGATCACCTGGCAAACTTGTCTCTACTTCTAACTGATAAGGTTGCTACATTAAACACAAACTCATTGCTCTTCTCTTTGACCAGACCCTGAAAACAAGACATGAGCCTTGTAACTTGTAACACACAAATGAAGAGACTCACGTTGTAAATCTGTGCAGGTACATATTACAGAATCACAAAATGTTAAGGGTTGGAAAGGACCTCAAAAGATCATCTAGTCCAACCCCGCTGCCAGAGCAGGACCACCTAGAGCAGGTCCCATAGGAACGCATCCAGACAAGTTTTACATGTCTCCGGAGAAGGAGACTCCACAACCCAGCAGACAGTTCCAGCTTCCGTGACCCTCAGTGAAAAAGCTTTTCCTTATGTTTCTGTGGAACCTCTTATGCTCCAGCTTGCACCCATTGCCCCTTGTCCTATCATTGGACACAACAGAGAAGAGCCTGGCTCCATCCTCCTGACACTGGCCTTTAGGTATTATAAACATTAACAAGGTCACCCCTCAGTCTCCTCTTCTCCAAATTAAAGAGACCCAGCTCTCTCAGCCTTTTCTCATAAGGGAAATGCTCCAGCTCCACTCCCTTCATCATCTTTGTGGCTCTGCGCTGGACTCTTTCAAGCAGTTCCATGTCCTTCTTGAACTGAGGGGCCCAGAACTGAACACAATATTCCAGATGAGGTCTCACCAGGGCAGAGTAGAGGGGGAGGAGAACCTCTCTCGACCTACTAACCACACTCCTTCTAATACACCCCAGGATGCCATTGGCCTCCTTGGCCACAAGGGCACATTGCTGGCTCAGGGTCATCCTCCTGTCCACCAGGACCTTCAGGTCCCTTTCTCCTATCTTACTCTCTAACAAGTTAATCCCCAGCCTGTACTGGTACCTGGGGTTATTCTTTCCCAGATGCAAGACTCTACACTTGCCCTTGTTGTATTCATTTGATTTCTCCCTGCCCAACTCTCCAGCCTGTCCAGGTCTCGCTGAATGGCAGCACAGCCTGCTGGTCTGTCAGCCACTCCTCACAGTTTTGTATAGTCAGCAAACTTGCTGACAGTGCACTCTGTTCCCTCATCAAGGTCACTGATGAATATATTGAACAGTACTGGCATTTTATATATACATCATATACATATACATTTCATATAATCTGCAAATTCTTATAATCTTTTTTTGTTGACTTATTTGGAAGCCAAAATACAAGATTTTTGTTTGGTTTTTTTTCTAAAAAGAGCATATTTTGAATTTATATTTTTATATGTCAGGAATGGAACATATGGGCACAGTGGAATTTCAGGCAGGCAGAGTATTAGGAACAGACAGAGTGGCATAAAGTAAACAACCTTCATGTATGTAATTTACTATGTGTTAAAGTGGATCAAATTCCTACAAATATCATGTTAAACACTTATGTATGGCAATATATTTTCATGGAAGAGGCTTGGGAAAATGTAAATTTCCAAGCATAAAATTTTGGCTAATCGCAATCTATTGGCAAGATAGCCATTTTCATTTTGAATTAACATTCCAGATTACCACTTTGTCTGCAGAAAAGACCGTATCTCATATAGATCCCTTTAAAATTGAATGGATAATTTCTTTTCCGTAGTCAGTTTTCCCTGCACCACCACCATCCCCATTTATTTCCATATATTTTATTATGTACAAATAAAGCCTCTTTTGACCAGGAACAGACCTTATATGTGAAATACAAGCACTTAACCAAGTTTCTTTAACTTCTAACCTATTAACAGCAAAAATCTGACAAAAGATCCTGTGGTAGAGGACCATTTCTATCTAAAGCGGAATTGCACAAGTTTCACAAGAAGTGCACCTTCAGGAGAAGAGATCATAGTAGTATAAAGCCGATTATAGCATTTTATGAAGTTATAGATGGAGATAACATCATCACTCAAGTCTCTAATAATGTTTTTCAAGATGGAGAAAAACAACATGGTATGGTACAGCTCTGGCTATACTGTTTCCTCCTGTCTTCACATGACTCAAGTCTCAGCTGCAACACTGTGACTGGAGTTATCCCCTTGATCTGACCAGCAGAAACTTGGGATCATGTCTATTCCAGCCAGAAGGAGAGCTGCAGGTGGGCTGAGACATCATTGCAGTAACTCCCTCTATGTAAAAACACATTCAAAGTCTTATTTCTTACACACAGGAAATCCTGAATCGGCCCACACACAGATCTAAACATCTTTGAGCCTGCTTTTTGACCATATGCCTCCAGATCCAAGTGCTCCAAGTCAGAAGTTACTCCTCTGACCAGACAGAGGCCCGTAACTCATTGTATGGTGAGATTTTCCTCCCATCTGTCTGTGCAGAGCAGCATTCTTGCAGAGGCGCGAGGATGGCGCTGCCGTCCTGCTCTGCTCCCACCTGCACCAAAGGCTGTGTATTCTTCTGTGTGAGGCTGAGCCTCAGCACATCTACCCCATCTCTCAAGGTTTTCTCATGGGAAGTGAAACTCTGTCTAGAGGTTTTCTGCTTGTCCACCTTCCCTTACACTTAACGTACACAGTCTCACTGCTATTTTTTAATTCTGGCCCAGCTTCCTCATTAATTACAGGAGTGAACATCCAAAGGCTTTAGTTGCCAAATGGTAAATGATCTTAAACCATTAATGTTTAAATAAATCTAACTAAGAAAATTCATCAACTGAGGAACCAACTATGAACCACTGGGTCCGCTAAGGTAACTAACAAACATTATATTTCTCTGCTAGTATCTTCAGCAGTACTTTTGCCCTAAGGAAAGCAAATTATGGCAACTCTTTATGTAGTTGGCGGAAAAATCCTTGATATCAGCCCACAGAAGCACAGCCAAGATGGCAGCGTGGGCAAAGGAAGTGACTCAGAATTGGTACCATCATGTTTGTAGCAAGATGCAAAAGAAAACAGATTTTTGAGGTGCCCTGGCCTGCCATCACACCTCCTGAGGGCCCTGCAAAGCCTGCTGGCAGCACCAAGTATGAGGAACAATGCAAATGCTGCTCCTCATACTGGAAAAAAAAATCTGTTTGAAACATCTCACCCGACTAGTTTATCTCTTGAGTCTGAAATATGAAAACAGAGGGGCAGCGCTGCTTTCTGAAAGCAGGCAGCACTCCTGGAAACAAAACAAGGAATGTTTCTTTTGTTTTGGGGGAAGAGGAGGTGGGATGATGGAAAGAAGGTGACTCTAAGGAGAACCATATGAGCAGGAAGGAAGGAATCATTTAGTTTTCTTTGCAGTCTAATTAAAAAAGCATGCTAAAGAACATGGAATGGGCCGCGTCTCTGGGACTGGCTATTTTGACTTGCAGGATGCTCTTAAGCTTGAAGGATGAACTACAGGCAAAAGACTCCATGGCTCAGAGTCACACCCACCACGTGACATTCACCAAACTGTCTGAGCATGTAGGACATGCAGATGCTTTGTCATTACAGCTATACTGATTGGCAGGGACTGCCCAAGAGGCAGCTGCACTGACAGTTTATTCATATAAACCCAGCAATCGGGAAAATGAAGGCAGGTAGGGATGTGCAGAGAAAAGCTTCTGTTGTGCAACAGATGTTTTCAGCCTGCTTGGGTGGAGGCTTCTTCCAGCTTACAGTCAGAGAGGCCAAACTGAGGGGACACAGATCAGTTCAGGAATTCATAGTCCTTTTGACTAATTTTTCTACTGGGGAAAAGTCCGGGTGTGTTTGCCTATGCTTTGGGATGTTTTAATTCCCTCCTCCTCTGATGATTCCTGTCCTGTAAATGTTTTTGCTGTTGCTGGTTAATGAATTCACTCTAGCCTGGCAACTTGAGCAGCAGATAGTTGATATTTACCAGGCTGGAGTTAAAAATAATTCATACGTTACATTTGAATGCTGAATCTGAGGTAACCAGTCAACACAAGAGCTTAGTCCATAAGTAAGAACAGATGCAAAATTAATCAGATACAGGTTTTTTTGTTTTTTTTTTTTTCTGTGCCTTTCCCTATGACTTTTCTGGTGTTTTTTTCTTCTAAATTCTGACTCTTCCCATCTTTTCCCTGCAGTAGAGCATGACACCTGCATGCCAAGCTTGCAGGCAAAACTGCCTTCGACTGTCTTTCTGCTGATAAACACAGCAAAGTGCTCATCCATAGTTACAATCCCCAGAGTCGCTGTCATGACAATGTTATGTGCAACCAAAGCAGTGCCAGGAGGTGCAGGACACAGAGTGACTGGAACAGAACGTCCCTAAGCAGCCAGAAAGCTGGGAGCACACACCATGAGAAATGTTGCTGTATGCACCTCGGTATCTTTGCTTTGCTTGCAACAGAAGGGCTTTTGTCTGACCTACCGTGGCAGTTCCAGTGGCTTAGTTTATGGTTTTGTGTTTTCTCAACCACCTATTCAACACAGCAATACTAACTGCCATGGCAGGAAGCCTCAGAGATTTATTTTAGCTGGACTGGATTAAAAATTCCTTCAAGCACAATGCTTCCCGAGTGTTTGTGGCTGTGCTGCAAGGGGACTGTAGCATAGCAAGGCAGCTAAAAATGGTCCCAGACGTCCCCCACCCAAGTTCCCCAGACTAGGAGCTTCAGTCATCTGATGTGGCTGCTGTACAAGCAGCTCAAAAGATTGAGTGGGGAGTTCTTAGGGGCAGCAGGGGTGAATAGTGTCCATCCTGCTCCCAAGAGGCCTCTCTCCAAAAAAAGGCCATCAGGCTTGACACTGCACTCTGATACCTGCAGACTAGCAATACCAGAGAAGCTGAACTCTGCAACTGAGAGTCCACCAATCATTTATGGGGTACCTACATCCATGACTTTCCTTGCCATGCTGCCTCTGTTAGAAAGGATTTAAATGGTTTGAGAGGCAGGCTATGAATAGGCTTTATTCTTTGCCCTGTAGGGATATTGTAAAGGTGAGTGACAAACTCATCTTTACAATAAAGCAACTGATGTAATCTATCTGGACTTGTGCAAAGCCTTCAACACTGTCCTACATGACATGCTGGCCTCTAAATTAGAGACACACAGATTTGATGGATGGACCATTTGGTGATTAAGAGTGGTTGGATAGTTGCACTCAAAGAATTGTGATCAATGGCTCAATGTCCAAGTGGCGACCAGTAATAAATCACATTCCTCAGGGTTTGGTACTGGGACCGGTGCTGTTTAACATCTTTGTCAGTGACATGGACAGTGGGATCGAGTGCACTCTAAGGAAGGCCGCTGACAACACCAAGCTGTGTGGTGCTGTTGGCATGCTGGAGGGAAGGAATGCCATCCAGATGAACCTGGACAGACTTGAGAGGTGGGTCCATGCCAACCTCAAGGAGTTCAACAAGGCCAAGTATAAGATCCTACAGCTGGAGCAGGGCAATCCCAAGCACAGGTACAGGCTGGGTGGACTATGGATTGAGAGCAGTCCTGAGGAGAAAGACTTGGGCATGCTGGTTGATGAAAAGCTCAATATGAGCCAGAAACGTGTGAATGCAGCTCAGAAAGCTAGTTATATCCTGGGCTGCATCAAAAGCAGCACGGCCAGCCGGCCAAGTGAGGTGATTCTGCCCCACTGCTCCGCTCTTGTGAGACACCACCTGGAGTACTGCATCCTGCTCTGGAGCCCCCAAAACAAGAAGGGGGAACATTGATCATCTTCATAGCCCTCCTCTGGACCTGCTGCAACAGATCCAAGGGCTTGAATACTTCTCCTGTGAGGACAGGCTGAGAGAGTTGGGGGTTCACCCCAGAGAAGAGAAGGCTCCAGGGAGACCTTATTGCAGCCTTCCGGTATTTGAAGAGGACCTACAAGAAGGGTGAGGACAGACTTTTTACAAAGGTCTGTAGTGATAGGATGAGAATTAATTGTTTGAAACTGGAAAAGGGTAGATTTATATTGGAAATAAGAAGGAAATTTTTCACTCTGAGGGTGGTGAGACACTGGGACAGGTTGCCCAGGGAAGCTGTGGATGCTCCATCATTGGATGGGGCCTTGAGCAACCTGGTATAGTGGGAGGTGTCTCTACCACAGCAGGAGGTTGGAATTAAATGGTCTTTAAGGTCCCTTCCAACCCAAACCATTCTATGATTTTATGTTACGTGCATTGTGGTTAGCAGATTGTACTTAACGTCTGGTCCTAGTAGCATCCTGGGAGCAGGCCTGTCATTTTGACACCACAAGACTAGGATTTCACAGTAGAAAGACATAAATCAACATTAGTTACCTCAGAGACTGCAAATGAACCATAAAATACACAACGTGCTCAGCTACCAAACAAAGAGCACCAACATGCCACCATCCATGGCACATAAATTCTGGGCAGTTGAATATAAGTGGGCTGTTACTAGCAGCTCTAGAGGCAGAAAACTTTGCAGGCCAGCATTCATTCCGGCAAGCAAGAGCTGAGCTAGTGCCTGAGGCAGCAAACAGCAGTGGTGATGATGAATCTCCATTAATGTCCACATGAAGTCATGTATTGACCACCCTGGTAGAGATAACAGGCACAGATTTCTTGGGAGTGGTCAGAGACCCCTTCAGTGTGTTCCTCCAGTGACACCCCACCGCGTCCTCCCTGAAACACGTAGAGGTGCCCTGGCCTAGTGCTGCCCCTGAGCAGTGGGGCAAGTCATTAAAACATGCTCTTGTAGGGCAGCCTTTCTCTCTGGTATTTGCAAGCAAACATCAAAAGCAGCAGCTGGTACATCTCCAAGGTGCTATAGTGGACACGCTCTGGGACATCCTAGGGCATACTCTCTGTACTCATGGCTATACTGTGGTTGCTGCTGCTCTCCTTCTCAATCAACGCCTTCCCCTCACTCAAGCTCCTGGGAGTAGCCAAATATTTACAACTTCCTTGCTGGTGCCCTAGTTATTTGTTTATTAAGCACCAGATTTAATTCTTAAAAATTACATCAACACCAAAGAGGGATGGAAGTGCTAGAATTTATATGCTGTGATCCATCTTTTTAGAAGTTTCCCCCATAATTACAAACATCACATCTGAACCCACTTGATTTCACACCCCTGTCTCACTGCTTTTCTTTCAGTCCTCCCTGGAACTAAGAAGAGGGAAGCCCTGAGAAGGGGCTCTCTGAAAAGGATGACATGGGGCCAGAGGCTAAGACTGTCCCTGAGGACTTGTACAGGTTGCATCTGAGGTTACTTTCTGATGACAACCCTCCAAACCTGGCCAGGACTGCAGGTGCTGAGCTGAGCACCTCCTGCCATGTGCATCACGGCTACAGGGGTCCTTAGGGAAAGTTTTGACCCACTTACACTTCAGTAAGTCCACAATCATTCCCTTCTCTCAGTAATATGTAGGGGCAAAAGACAGATTTCTTCTTATTAGGAGCATCAACTAGGTAATGCAGCTCCCTAGCTCAAAATGACAGAATCATGGAGGGTAGCTACATGAAGACTCCCAAGACCTATTGCTCTAGGTTTTTGCTCATCATAGAGACATCAATGACTGCCACACCCCCAGCCTGCCCCAAAATGCAGGCTGAGAGAAAACGGGGAGCCCAGGGGTGATATAAAAGGATGTAGCTGGGAAAGTAGTGGATCTGTTAGCATCAGAGCTGCCTTGCCCCCAGGTAGAACTAAAGCTGTGTCTGTCACTTATGAGGATGAGGCAACTTTTCCCCTAGGGGGAAGCTTGTCCTTCCCTTGCTGTACTGTCACTGCACCTGCAGTGGCCTTTAGGTACTAAAGACCATTTAGTTGGATCCAAAGATATCCTTCCACACTCTAGCCCAATTCTCTGTCCTCAGCTAGGTTTCTACAGTCCAGAACAGTGGCTTGGCCTGCTCCTTGTGTCCTCCAACTTAGAGAGTCAAGAGAAGCACTTTGAAGCACTTTTTGCCTAAAAGGGTGCCTGCTGTCAGGGTAGAGGTGGCTCCATAATGTCCAAAGTGAGTTTCAGCAAGCACTCAAAGGAATGTTTCGCTCCTTTTCTAGGACAAGTATCTGAAAAACACTTACTGGATATTAAAAATAATAAACATGTTAGATAATAAATTCCAGACTATGGTTTCTCAATAAATTAGATGATTTTGTGAGGTCTCTTCAAGTGAAGATTCTTTCACAGTGTTGTCATTTGTTTTGAATTTGCTTTTTGTTACCTGGCTTTGCCTAGAACCTTCTCTATGAATGATTTAAAAAACCCTTTAATTGTCCTTTATGTAATCTTGAGAGAAATTCAAGTAACCGGTAAAGTAATAAATCCTTACTACAGATCATCACTCATACTTTTTTCATATGAATACATTAAGACTTTTATCACTTGTTGGAGGGAGAGAAAGAAAAGGTTATTTCAATTTCTCTGCTTTGTTACCACAACACACTGCAAAAGAAAAAAAAAAAAAAAAAAAATCCCATCCTCTTCCAGATATTGCACTAGTCCAAGTCTATGCAGAGGGACCATGAGTCATGTCACCAACAGCTCTACAAGTACAGAGCTATTTCCACATCCTAACAAAAGCAATTCTGTAGCTCAGGATGACAAATCTATGAAGCATCTGTGAAAGGTCATGAAATAACATGCCACTTTGGGACAAACAGACTTTCTTCTGAGGTTCCACATTTCAGTGAAAATCTCTGCTTCTCAGCACATGCTGCCAAAAGTTATATTAAAAAAATATCATGCCATGAAAAAGAAAATATGTTAATATAAGAGTCCTGTTTCATTTAGGTTTTTTAGCAACCTCCAAAAGGTAACTGTAATGCTTTAAAAAAAAAAAAAAAAATTCAAGCCAGCAGCCTGGTATTATCATTCTTCACACTGTGCAGATGCTTCCTTGCATCCAAGCCAGATCTGCTTTTTAGCCATTTCTGCTGTCCCTTTCCCTCTCTGTATAACCTGTGCAGCCCAAGGGCTGAAGGCTGCATAGTTTCCATATCTCTCCCTTTTCCATTCTGGAGACTGTTCCCAACAAACCAAGACAGCTGCAAGCGTGCCTCCAAAGAAAACAGACTAACTGAGAGTAGGGGTGAGGTGAGGGATGAGAAAGATCCTTCGGGCAGGACCTAAAACAAGTTACTTCAGACACTTGTGTGCCCACGGGGAAGGGAAAGATCTGTGTCCTTTGGAGAGCAGAAGGAGAGATTCTGCCTCTGGGATGATTCAGTCTGGAAGAGGTCTGCAGACCACCATGTAGCAGTTTCCAAGCCAAAATCCTCTCCTGTGGGTTTTAACATGTGAGGGGACAATCTTGCCCAGGTTTAAAAGAAAATCCTTTGAAATCCCTTGGAAAGTCTTTTTCCTTTCTGTTTTGTCACTTACAATTATAATTATAGGTGTTGTTACTGCTCCATCCATTGTTACACCGAGCTAATACTTTCCATCATACCCACCATTTCCAGTTGCTTGCAACTTTGTCAGACTTCTAACTTTTAAGGTCCGAAATCTTTCATGCTCCTTCTCTGCCTGAGGTCAATTAGGAGATACCGCCCAAAGATCAGATAGTTTCCAGAACAAAAACTAGCAACAAAGGCAGGTTTCCCCACAGACTTGTGAAGACTGGTGTGAAGGTTCATAGCAGGAAGTTGAAATTTGGCAGAAAGACAACACTGAAGATAGAAGTTAGCTGTGGGCAGTGCTGCAGGGGGGTAGAGCAGCTCTGCATTCCTAAGTCACCAGCAGACACGCCTGAACCATCTCATCTGTGTTATTGCCACAACCCTATCTGTAAAACTGGGGACAGTACACATCACCATCATTTTATCAACCATTGCTGTGGACACAGCATGCACGTGTTTTAAACTTCATTGATATCAACCCTGCCCTGGTCTTCCCTGGTGCACAGTGAGGTCACAGGCCTTTTATACATTGGAAATATTTGTGACTAGAGGGACTGTCCCTCCAGGGCTGGCTCCCCTCCCACAGAAAGCTTATTGCCTGTGACTGTGTGCACTTTGCAGAGAAACCCCCGCAGCAGTAGGTATTCCTGGGCAGGCTTTCCCCGTGCTCATTTGAAGCTGGTGATTAGTAGATGATCTGTTCAGGGACTTAGCACCCATGTATTTTTAAATTTTATTGCTAATATTTCTCATAGAAGTCAAGGATGGGATCTGCCCTCCATACTTATTCAGTGGAAGTTAATGGAAACTATAAGCAGGACATAGTACAGTTTGGAAAAAGTACAGAAAGCGCCAGGCAGCCCCTCTCCACAGCCTCAATCTTTGAGAAGCTCTCACTGAAGCCCCCAGAGCAGAAACAGCCATATGAACTCTGGCTCGCTATCCCTCCATAATATTTCCTGAATCGCTTTGACCTGACAGAGGACAAAGCATGCCAGCAAAGATGTCACCATCACACAGCTGCAGCCTTTCCACCAGGTTCCAGGACATCTGTGACTATGACATCTAATCTACCTCCAGCCTAAGGCATGGGACTCAAGTGATGAAGCCCCCTCCATCTCTGCTGTGTTCAGGTTACTTTGTGACAGGTATATGGATGAGGCACCGAGGCAGGGGGAAAAAAAAAAAAAAGCTCAGGTAAAAGGTTCTTAATGTTGCTTCTTCATGCATGTACATTTTAATACAACGTTCATTTTTAAATAGCATTTAAATAAGCAACGAAAAAAAAAATTCCTTTGCAAATGTGAATGCTTCAAACATCTAGCATTGTATGCTCCATTACCTTTCAGGGAAACAAAGGCTTATGAGTGCAAATGTTATTGCTGAAAACAAGATCTAAATCATTTAGATCTGAAGTCTCATGCACAGCTTTTACTTAATGCTTGAATCATGAAAGCATGTACAAAAATAACATGTGTGTATAAATAACTACGTAATGGACACACACATGTATTTAATTTAATTTTAAGGTGGCTTTTCTATACTATCTGCTTCCTCTGTTTGGGGTTAGGTCTGAGCTAAGGTATAGATTTGGAATTTCCTTATCTTCAGCTTCTTGTAACTTTTTTCTTAAGATAAATTCTCTTATTTTCCTCACACCTCAAAACTGCAATAACACTTATCATATATAGGGGGAAAAAAATTTAAAAAATATATATATGCACTTTCAGCTATTTTCTAACACTATCCAAGCACTTTTTAAATATTACTCTAAAGAAGTGTTATTAGAAAAATTTTACTTTCAAAATTAGGGTATTTTTAGTAGAAGGAGATTGTCTGACAAAAATGCTGTTTGCTTAACACCCAGATATGTAGATCTATACTCATGACCTGCATTGATTTTAAAGAAAATGCTTGGAGCAGTAGGCTTTATACACATACAGGATGGGACATCCTGTCGTGTACAATTTCCTTCCCTCTCAGCACTCGCTACAGATGTATTTCTGTTGTTTCTTTAGCACTTATAAAGGACTTCATATGGAAAAAAAAAAGACCGCCAGTAACTCATGATGCTACTTCAGAAGAGAATAAATTTGAAGTTTTTTGAAGGAAGATTTTTTTGTTCTATATTTGACCAGCACCAATAGCACTACAATCCACCTCAAAGACTCTACCTTTATGTTGCAATGATGTTTCAAATATGCTATGGGATAGACCAAGATACAGTTGAGAATTGAGATGCAGGTGATTGAATACCAAAGAAAAATGAGATTTTTTTTTTTTTAAAATATTTAAATCTTTATACACTTTGAAGCCTTCTTTTGAGTCAGTATCTAATAGGTCACACCATGGACTCATACTCTAAATATTACACCTGTTTGTATATTAGACAATGGCCATGCCAAGGCAATATTTTGCTTTCATTTTTACTCATGGCTCTGTGAACAAGGTAGGGGGGCAGGAAGGGGGGAAGTGAAAGCTGGTTTCAATCCTGAGGAAGTAGAGAAGACCAAGAGAAATTGAAGCAGGAATAAAACACACTGAATGCCTAAGCAGGGAGTTGCTTTCTTAAATGCTTGGCAAACTGGTGTGGGAACGTGGGAATAAAGAATATGGAGAAAAATAAATGGTCCCTATTTGTGGTTTCTTAAAAAACAAAACAGGCCATGTATACAACAGAAAAGTCCAGGTGAAATATGAAAAATACTGTTCAGCAGTATGGCCAATACTGCAGCAAAACACAAATGGATGTTCAAATAGAAAGAGAGAATCCCCATAGCCACCAGTATTTCTTCTAGGACTTCAGTGAGATGAAGTATTCTTCAACAGAGCCACAGCCTGAGCCCCCCTTCTCACCACTAAATGCCTTTTGGAAGCCTAATTTTGAACTTCACTATACACTGGTTTTTGCCTCAGATATTCTATTAGAAGTTGTTAGTTAAATTAAGCTGCTTTACAAAGTACTTCACACACTTGTATATCGTATACTAGGCAGGGTCTTGGAGATTATCTGAGGGCTGACCAGGTGAAACATAAGTCTCAGCAGGGGCTGGGTCAGGGAGGAGATGGACAATACAAATTCTTTATGTCAGAAGGACCATAATCTGAATCATGGCTTGGAAGACATTAATTTCATGCACCATTCTACAAACAAATCTTAGTGGATGACAAATCGTTCCCCTAAGTACACTGTAACTAGTAAAGAGCACACCTGCTTTGGGAGTATATAAATACTCTGAGGCTGGTTAGAGCTACCCACATATTAACATCACTTTTTTTTTTATAGGCAGTTGCAGTGTGCTGTGGGTAGATCTTGGAGACATCCAAGGGGGATCCTTCTCTGCTTCAGTGGACAATGCTGCTGTGAAGCACAACCTACGTTTACCTTCCTTTTCATATTTTTCTTAATAAGGAGAATTATTATGACCATCCCTTTACACTATGCAAAGCAGAAAATAAGTTCATCCAGGGCTCTTGTAGAGAAACCAATGTCTATGGTTTTCAATGCACCCCTCAAAGGAAAGTGGAGCCCAGAATTCCCATTTTGTAAGCAGTAGGAGTGACTTCCCCAAAACCACACAACAGTTTGGTGACGGAATCCACATCTCTTTGCCAGCCTTTAATGCCTTTATCCTTGCCCAAGCAAGTGAGCAAACTCAAGTGCAATGAAGAGGAGCTTGGAGTGACCACTACTTCTCTTTAGGCTGTCCCCTTATAACTGTCCATTGTATTTGGTGCAACAACTGCAGCAGCAGGAAGGGTAAGAAATGAACTGCAATTCAGGACTTAGTGTTGACAAAGAAAATAGCAAAGATGTGGTGACTAATCTCAAAGCCTCCCTGGCGTGAACTGTGATATAATCTGGGACTTTGGAAAAACCCTGTTCCCAATGAATTGTCATGTATTATAGCTTTATAATCTTGAGGAGAACAGCCACCAAAAGCTTTCTGACAAACCTCAAAACCTCTGTCTGATCATGATGTCCATAACCCTGCAGAATACCAAACCTTGTCTGCAGCAGTGTTTAAGTCATGCAGGCCTGAACAAAAAGAATGGGGGAACAACAGAATGAAACATTTTCTCAAAAAAAAAAGGTAGAAGAGTAAGAAACTTTGCATGTTTTGCTCATGGTGCACATCTGTCTCCTCTCATTGTGTGCTTCAGCAGTCCAGTTGAAATATTTGAAGTTGTTTCTTTTAGCCCAGTTGAATTGCTACCTGGTTTTCTCCACAGAAAACCTGGGAATACCTGGATTTTGCAAAAGAAAAATAAATCAAATTGAGATTTTCCATGTAATCCCAGCATGGAAAAAACAACTGGCAGGCTTCACTTTTTTTTTTTTAATTTAAACACTTGGGCTAAGCACTTCCCAATTTGTAATTCGGTTTTATGGTAACAACTACACAAACAGAGATTGAAATTTCAGTTATCCTTATTCAGAATCCTTTCGTATTGTTCAAAAGTAACTTTGTTTAGCCAAGCAGACATATGAGAATATATCTTTCACAGAAGATAACTAGATGCCATTGCCTTCTCCTCCAGTGGGCTGGTGGCATCACTCATATTGCTCATCACATGAATAAAAAAAAAAAAAGGGCCTAAACTAAACATCTTCTGGAAAACTTATGCATTACAGTCACTATTCCCCCCCCCCCCAAAGGACTGTGCAAGTTTCTAAAGTGTTTGCTCAGTGTAATAAACCAGTTGGCTGGCACAATTTAGGAACAAAGTCCCACATTTGTATGCAGCTTCTTTAGAACTGTAACTCACTTGCAAGGACAAGAGCCAGCACGAAGCAGTAACTTAGCTCAAAATAGATATGCAAATGTTGGTTATACTGGATCACTAAGCCACCTGCTAGAGAGTCATTTGCATCCACTTAAGGAGAACAGGGATTACTGAAATACAGACTGCTTTCTTAAATATCTGTGAGGACCTAGGCAGGACAATTTCTTAAGGTGGTCAAATTCTGCCATCTATACACTAATGAGAATTTTGAAGAGTTAAGAATGACAGCATTAAGAACACCTGTATTCATGTAATCAAATGAGTCTTCAAAATAAATGCCAAGATGACTTTAAAGGCAGATGAGTTACCTAATGGGCTTGTATGCAGGAATGCAGCTCTCCCTGCAGTGAGAAGTTTAACACCAGTGCAGCAGCCATTCCCGGTGAACACACCTTCTACAGAGTTTGAATCAGAAAGCTACAGCAAAGCAGAGATTTTCTTCTTCCTGCAAAGACAGATGCCACCCAGAAGCACCAAGCATGGCAGTTTCTGTGATGTATTACTTTGATGTATTATTGCCTGCCTGCGATCGGCTCTCCAAGACTTTGAGTCTATGTGCTGCCAACAAACAGCCATACCACAGAAAATGTTTGATTGAACTGAAGTATTTTCACTATGCAAGATTGTGTAGGGCCCTCAATCTTTTCCAGTACTGGCTCTTGCCAGTATTGCAATAAATCCATTAAAACCAGCAGAGTTGCAGCAACATAAGCCTAGAGTCTCCTTATCTCCAGTGAACTCATCTGTTAAAACAGAGGTCACCTCCGTTTGCCAGTCACTACTGAGACCAACAGTTACCTTTAATAAGAAAGTTACAGGTGTGGACAGACAGCTAAAGCAGTGACAGACCAGGCATCAGCAGCTTTACAGCAAGCAGCCCTTTATGTAAAGTTTAACAAAACGATCTTTTCTGTACTTTTCCTTGTGGATCTCAAGATGTGCCGTTCTGTGCAAATACTTCAACAGGCCCTGATTTTAGGATGCTGGTGTCTGATGAGGCAAAGAGGGTGTGTGATGAGAGATCCTGGACACAATTAAAGCAATCTGAGACTTTGTTCCTCACTGTTGACTGAAAACTGACAATGAGAACACTGCTACAGATTTCAGGTATACTTCCACTGCACTGATGCTAAATAACCAAAGTATCAATAAAGTAAAAGCCAGCGTACACTAGTATTAAATGGAGATGTTTTAAAGAATGCTCATTCAGTCATTTAAGCATTTACAAAGCCTATTTACATATTAGTATATTTTTTGCTCCTCTAACAGTGTTTTTTTCTGCAGGATAGATGTATCTGTACAAAATCTATTCAGCACATAAAACCTAAAGGTGGAACATATGCATCTGATAAACAGCCTGTTACAAGCTTATTGTATTTCAGGATTGTTCCACTTTAATTTACAATTTTTTTATGTTCTTTTGAACATAAATCCAGTAAAACTGGGATTAATTTAATACACATTTTATTAAAATTGTTTGCAGTAGGATAAGACAAAATTATGGAGTACATCAGACATTGGAACACCAAGCTGCCTACAGTGTTTAGAGCAAATAAAAATGACGTATGTCAAACTATGAATTCCACAAATTTCCCAATTTCCTGTCCCCAGTCACCCTGTCTCAGATCTATGTTGGAGTGAAATTTCATACAATTCAGCCTTTCCTTCGACAATATGATAGGTATATCATAAAATCATTTCCATGCAGCAACTGTGTTTGAACAATAAAATTCTCAGTCCAACTCATTCTGTAAATATGCTATAGATGTTCAAGAGCTCTCTGAGCTCATGTGATCAGATTGATGGCCTCCAGTGGTCAAAAGAAGGGAAAATTATCTGCTGGGTTTTTTTTCCATCTGGTTTACATTGTAGTTCAAACTCTATGGATCAAAGAAAAAGCATTTTCTCTTTCACTGCGTTATCTAACATTGAGACAAAACATTTTTGGGTCTGTTCAGTGGAAAAGCAAGAAAGCACCGCTTTATAGAAACTACCCCTACTTTTATTAGTTTCAAACCACTTCAAGTTATAACGTACAGTTACAGACATAGGCACCAGCCATGTGCGTGCTGATACAGGGAGCTAAACAATTAAGTCTGTGCTCAATTTTCATCTGGTCCTTAAGAAAAGCTGCGACACCCATTCCTAAAAAGCTAATCAGATGCCCACAAGTTTAGAGGCAAACAAAAAATTGTCTTTTTGTCCCCACAAATCAATAGCAGAGTTACCAAATTCCTTCAGGGCTCAGGGTGAAATGCTGCAGTATAGAAGCAACTATTTACTTAGTCATACAGAGCTTTGGCCTGAAGCCTTCAAAGGCAGACATGCTCTGCTTTCTTTCCCTTTTAGACACTTTCTTCTAACATGTCTTAGTTATATCAACAGCCCCTCTAAGTCATAAGTTCTGGTGCTTACTTCTCATTAGCTAGCATCTAACCATGCTGCCTAGTTAGCAGAGTTAGGTAGAAATAGAAATCTCTCATAAGAGAGACATCAAAGAGAAAAAAGAAAACAAAACAAAAAAATCCCAAACAAAAAATGTCCAAGGAACACGGACCCTTTTACATCCTGAACCTTCCAGGAATACAACAAATAAATAAGCTTTGAGCAGGGACATTCTTTTCATGACAGGGTACAGGCTTCCAAAACAAACAAACAAAAAACCAAACCCCAAACAAACAAAAAAAAAAACCACCAAACCCCAAACAAACAAACATCTGCAAAACAAAATAACCCACAACCAAACAAAAAAAGCATAAAGTAGCCATCGTTCTGTAATTTTGTAATTTTTCTGTTTCTTATGCATTAGAGAGTCATTTAGTAGTTATAACTTTACAGAGAAATGAAGGATATCAGTTGTGCAGTCAAACACTTTGGACTGTTTGCAGTCTTTTAGTCATGTCAGTCTTTTAACGGGGGATCAGAAATCCAGAACTTTTTAAAACTTGCTGAATTTAAACACAGAAGAAACAAAGATTAATTAGCCATACAGAATGTACCCATCAGATCTTGCTGGGAAGACCCTCAGACAGCAAGCAGCACAGGCAACTCAGTGTCCTTATTCTACAAAGTCTTTGAACAGCCCAGCCTTGCAGGGGTAAGGAGCATGCATGGGAGCAAGCAGAGACATGCAGAGTGTTCAGCTGTTTGAAAATCTTATCTGGCTGCAAGAAACTCAGACATTTTTTGTATCAGTCTGAAAAAGAAAAGATTATACCAAAGACCAGCTCAAAGAGCACATATTCCAAATAAAAGAAATTTCAGCTATGGAAAGGGAAAAAAAAAAAAAAACAAAAAAGAAAACCAGAATACAAGAGCTAGATACATCCACTGACTAGAATATTATGTTGGATTTAGATGAGATAAGTATTACAAACAGGACATGACTACACTGATTAATGTGACATCTGAATCTAAAATAAAGATTTTGCAGAGAAAGTTGACTCATGTGGAATACAGCTGGGTAAAACTTAAGATGTACACAGGGCAGATGATTCCCTGCAAGGAGAAAAAGTCCAGAGAAATAAAAAAGTTTGCAATTGCCTATGGAAATGGAATACCTGTTCTTGGGTTGAAAACATATCAGAGCGTGTATTTCATTTAAAGACTTCATGGTGCAAAGGAAGAGAAAACCTTGAAAACAGGAAATATTTCAAAGGGGAAGAAAAAATCCCACAGCTCTGCACAAAAGCTGGTGTGCTGTAATTATGGGTAGTCACCAAGAGGGGAAGGCCAGCTCCTTCTCCATCCCTCTGTGGGGCTGCAGTGTCTGCTGTCGTCCCATGCATCGATCCAGCTTACTCATCTCCCACATTGCTACTTGCTGTTGTGGAGGAGTTACTCTGGTGTTGAACCCATTCACTGAAACAGTTCCTACCTTGACCGGGCATTTACCAGCTGTTTACCCTAACCAGGCTGTATGTGACAGGGACTGGAGGGAAAGGGGGACTGCCTCTTCTGGTGGTAGCCTGCACTTAACACCAAGTTCCATATGATGTGAAACTCAGTGTAAGCAAGAGTACATCACAGGAGGAAACAAACAGACAGTAAGTAAAGAAATCTCATAAACACTCTATTACAGGCTGTTATTTAATATTTGAAAGTGTGTTGTAAAAAATAAACATTTTTTTAGAACTCATGACAGAAGAGGTAGAATGAAGAATCTGAGATTGCCCACACAAATACGTGCAAGCAAATGTTAAGTCTATGGTACAAGTTTGGCCTGAGAATATTTGTTCATATTTACTCTGGATAGTGGTTCTGCTTCACTCTTGCCTCCTTAAAGAATGTACGATATCGTGCATAACCTCTACATTTAATACCTACGACAAACTAGCTGAGGGTACTGACAGACATCAGATCACAATTTGATTATGTTTTGTGACAGCTGTGATTTGAATGACATTACTTCATAATGAGGGCATTAATCTGTCTTATGGAAAACAGTGTCAATATTGTTAAAATGACATTTTAAAAACCTGGTAATTTTGCATAGATAGGGAGTATTAACCTCCAGGGCAACACACGTGGGACTATCACCTGTTGTAATCCTGTGTAATAAAAGTCTTAGAAATAGGGCACTAGTGCTAAAAACAAGAGCATTGTAAGTTCTTGCAAATACAAGGAGAACGTGAGACAGAGAAGCATTACAGGCATAGGCCTATGCACATGTGTAGTATCAAAAACATTGTCCTCATCCCAGAGGCATCTGTCTCTAATGAAGCTGCTTCTGAGAGCTGATTGCTCTGTTCTTGAATACAACTCAGAGCTCTGTACTTTAACTCCTGCATGGTCCCAGGCTTTAGCTTCCAAAAGGTACTGTGGGAATTGGAGCAGCCTTTCAGAGCAAACTGAAGAAGGACTTGAGCCACAGAGATGTTGCAGGAAGAAAAACCCACTTAAAACAGATGAGATTGAGGTGAAATTTGGTGTGGCCCTCAAGGTTTGATGAGAGTAAAAACCATACAGACAGCATTTAAGTTCTGTGAATCAACGGCAGGATTAGAGGAACATATAATGAGAGGCCTTAGGGTTTTCCAAGTCCCCAGGCATGCACATATTATTACATGCTAAAAAATAGCAAACCGCGAATTTAGAGAGAACCAGCATTTCTCTGGCAACTGCAGCATGAGCTAATTTCTGAAGGAACTTCACAAACCTCAGCAGGGAGGTAGTGCGAGCCAAAGGAAAGGGGTGGGGGGGAGTTATCTGGGAATGGTAGTGAGTGTAGGTGGAACCAAGAAAAATCAAGCACGCTCTCAGCATTGCTTCACCGTGGGGCACAATCACAATCACCTCGGTGTGTAATGTTTCATTCAGGACTAGAAAGAGGAGGAGATAAAGGAAAATGAAGTTCTTCACCAACACCTGAGTTAGAGGAATCAGAATAATTTATGTTTTTAATGATAGCTCCTCTGCTGCTTATGAAACTGCTAGAAATAGATTAATGTATTCATTTGTCATGCATACAATTAAAGCAAAAATCTTTTAGCTGATTGTGAATTGTTTACAGAGACTTGTAATTACCCGATATATCCATTTGAGACAGGCCAGCAACTACATAGTCTGTCTCCTGGTTAGATACATAAGAATTCTTTATAGTCAGAAAGGATGGCTTGGGAAGCATGATTCTGTTGGAGAAAGTTGACAGTACATGGGGATGTAGAAGATTAAAAAGCATTAGACATTTTAGACATGTAAACTTTCCTTGTGAGGGCAGTTTACATTGCCTGGTATGTCCTTTTCTAAAATATCAGCTTTACTGGCCAGAAGCCCAGTTCTCTGGTCACATTCAGAGACAGCTCTCATGTGAGCAGAGACTCAGAGTATGAGAAGCAGTTCTTGAAATCTCCATCTTGGGTGATGTGAAGAGGAATAAAAAAAAAAATATCCTGTTCCATGAAATAAATATCACTGCCACCTTATTGAAAATACTTGTGGATGAGATGTTCAACAGATGTGCAAGTATATAGTGTTACTGACTTCAGTAGCACAAAGGCAACTTACTCAAGGCAAAGCTTTGCACCTTCAGAGTCAGCAATGGAGGTTTGCGTGGATAATGCTGAGACTATTGAGCCATTTCCAGAAAGCAAAACATGAGCCTAAACAAAATATTTTTTAAAAATAAAATGAATGATTGGTCTCCAAAAATAGAAGCCTTGCACAGAATACAAGTTTGCCTCTTGGTCTGGCTCAACAGGAACAGCTTGCCACTCCAAAACTTCCCTTCACAAAGCCTACATGAGGCTGACAAAGTACATATTCCTGTATGTTGGAATATATAACTGGCATGCTGTGATAATATTCTGTTTTCTGCTGATAAGGAATTTTGACATGTGAAGTGGTTGCTAGCAACCACATATGGCATCCCTGCCCCATAGGAAGGGCTTTACGCAAAGTTACGCTGTCTGTTCATCCTCAGATAGCTCCGAGCACGCAGTAATGTGGGCAAACTGCCCTGACAGTGTCTGCTAGGTTATCAGGCAGATGGCCTCTGGGCAACCATGTGGACTCACTGCAGGTGAGAAAACCAGAAGCAGCTTAGCCTGTGAGGCCATACTAAGGGGACCCCAGAGGAGTGTTGAGAGGGTCCCTACCAGCAGTGGGACCTGGCACTGACTGCCAGGGACTTTATGCTTTGTGTTAGAGTGCACTGAGGCAATTTCAACCATTCTGGGTGAGAGACAAAGTCATTTTTATGAACTGTTAAATGCCTTATAAGGGTTGAAGCTTGTAATTTTTGACTGTACCTGGCTTCCCAGCACAGTGAGGTAATACATCTCCTCACTAGGTCAGGCACAGTCCCACAAACTGTAGAGCAGTCTTGGCACCAGCACTGTTTTATGTCTACCTATGCAGGCCAGATGTTTGTGTTTTACAGTCTGTAATACAAAAGACATGAGGCCCGCTGACTACAGGCAACAACATTCCAGCATCTCAGACCCAGTTTGGGGTTTGCCTTCAGTAGACATTCAAAGTGCTTGTGACAGTTTTCTGTTGCCTCTTGAAGACAAAAACTTTTTCCCAAAGGGATCAGTTGATCAAGCTGAAATACCTCTTTTGGACTTCACCCTTCATAGCTTGCTGAAGCAAAAGCGATTTTTTTCCTTTGGAAAAAAATCAACGGAGTCAGTTAACCTCAGCCACATGTATCTACGTTATTAATATATTTTTACTACATTTTTGAAGCCTGGTGGATTAGAAAGCCTGCTGCATAAATTACACTTTGCAATCCTTTGCCAGAAACTCAGGGGGAGACTTATTTTAACCAGTCATCATTCCATCTCCTCATTATGGGCTGTACTAATTTTCAAGGGATAAATTCACCACAGCACTCAGGGTTCTAGTTTCTAAGCTTTAAAAATAAAACAACCAACAGAATTTTATGATTACATAATGCAGAAACACTTCCAACCCATTACTAGTATGAAAAAGTAAATAAACTCAAGTTTAATGTGTTCAGAATTCTTGCTTTGAGAAAAGGCTTAGTACAGAGGTAAATGATGCAAGAAAAGCTGCCTTGGGCTTTACAGCGTGCCTCAGAAGCCATGAGATATTGCTCCCAATGTAAACTGACACCTGTTACACCTTCCCTTTACACTGTGGTGCAGGTAGGACTGGCAGCAGGTTCAGGATCACTTCAGTGAGCAGAGCTAAGCCAGAGAAACCACAGCAAGGAAAGGGCCTATCAAAAACCCTGGAGTTAATGAAGCATGTAGTAGCACCTTGAGACTCTCTCATTTCATTCCAATGAATGGTTGTAAATGGAAATTAAAATCACCAGCAAAGCTAAAACCATGAAAGGAGGAAGAGATTTACACTCACCTGCATGGGGATTTTTGAATCCCTCATTCCCTCAGACAGACTCTTACCTCACCCAGCAGGGACTGTGGTTTATCAGGATGCTTTGGCCATACAGATTTTCCACATGAACACCTAGTACATGTAATTTGTGCTCATTTCGACTTGAGTTGAAACAAAGTATTCCTACTCTGTAAACCATAATATTCTAAAATATTTTGTTCAGTACCATAAAAATTAATCTGAATTAATACTTGTCTTTACTTGCCACTCTGTGAAATAGAAATTCAGGCTTTTCACCCAAAGCGGACATTTTTGCTTTTGAAATAATCTAGGTTCTCCAATAAAGTTCACTTTTCCATGAGTTCTAATAACAGCTGCTCATCTCTCTCTCCTTGGAAGAGGTGGTAGGATGATGGACTCAGCATGCAGCTGGGAAGCTCCTCTCCAGAGCAGCTGGAGACCCCAGTGTATGTAATTCATACAGGCAAATAATGAGCCCTTCTCAGTATACATCTTCCAGTAAAACACACCTCTAATACCTACGGTCACATCACATGCTGAACACTACCAATATATATCATTTAAAAGAAGAAATAGATCAGATTTCAACGAAGAGTGAAAAAGCACATAACCAAGAGGTATAGAAAGCAGTAACTGTAAACCAGCTACATGAGTAAAAAGTTCAATTCCCATGGCTGGGAGAATAAGACCTTTCTCCCAAGGTTAAAACCAAGCTTCTTGTGGGAGCAGCTGGGAAAGAGATGACACTGCCAGGAGTCATGGTTCTCATGTCCTCAGCATGGCTAAGCAGCCACCCAAGAAATGGGGTGTCACACACCTAATTCCATGAGGAAAAAGCCCAGAGAGAGGAGTTGTACAATAACCACTAAAGGGCAGGGTGGGAAAGGGCTCAGTTAACTCTCTAGCAGGATAAACTTGGCTGTTGTTAAGTTCTCAGTTATTCAGGTCTTTATAAACCAGGAGACTGAGTTTGATCTCAGATCTTCCATGGTAGCAGAATAGGGACCAAATCAGCAGAATTTCCAGGATCATTCAAGATCAGCCTTAGGAAGTTTTACTACATTTTCAATATAAAGTAAGAACAGAAGCTTTCAGCCTAGAAGTGCTTTAGCAAGTGTACAGTGCACAATGGTCTGCCTGGGCCAACAGAATAATTGATAACTGGGATAAGAAAACAGAGACAGGCAACCTGATCAGCCACAGATGGCAGAAAGGGTAGAAAACTTTGACCTATTTCTTTGGGGAGATCATGAGCAAGGACAACCTACAAAGAAGTCTAGTTTGCTTTCTGAAGAGCAGCAATAAAACACCACAGTTTTTGTGTGGTACAGGATTTCCTTATTAACTAAGAAATGGAGACAAGGGTGGATATCCATATGACCTAACTGTTAATACCTACCACAAATCTTCCAGGTTCTCTGTACGTAATAGAGAGGGAGAGACAGATGCACCTCCCTAGGGTCAGATAGTTTATCTAAATTACACTCCTGCTCTAAATTTCCTTCACAATAAAGGAAGCATCTCTGTCTCTCTCTGTTAATAATTTTAAGGAGTCTAGTTCATGATTTAGGAGCATAATCAGTGCCAGAAGTTTGGCACTGCTAGTACTACCAGGTTGTCTTTTCTGTTTGTAGTGTCAGAGTTGTAGAGCAGGCTGTTCTCTGATCTTTCCTAACAGTTTGTCTGCTTCCAAACAACAAAATAAATACATAAATAAAAACCACACCACCAAAAAAACACAGCTCACACCTAGTTTGTGATTAGATACCAACACACTAGTACCAGATATGCACACAGCAAACAACTTTTACAATGAAAGACAAGGTACGTACTAATAAATATCACAAAGTCTTCTTTCATGAGACCTACTTGCAGAAGACAGCTTAGAGGACTATGCAAGCACAGGGGGTCACTAAGCAATCACTGATAATATTTCCCTAGATAGGATGTGTAGCCACTAGGACACTAAACAACTCAAAATAAAGATAATAGACAGGGTGTGTGTATACACACACAAACACACACAGAGAATGTAAACAAAAGCATCCCCTCTCCTGCTAAAAGATTATCACCAGGCGGTTGGCTGGCTGACAAGAGGTATAATCATGCTTGTTTGAGACGGGCTAAAGAGAAGAGGCAAAGGCTGTAATAGTTTCTATCAGGCCAGCGTGCACATCTGTTGCAGTGGTTGAGCTTTTTGAAATACATATGCCCTTCTTCAGGTCTGAAATAGAAACAGCAAATACCAGGCCAAGTGGAGGAGGGAAGAGCCAGTCTGAGCTCTGAGTGCAAAGCTACAGCTAGGCTGCCTTACTGTTTGCATGATGCTCCCCAGTGAAAATGATCAGCTGAGAGCAAAATAGTGAATTCAGGCCAGGCAGTCCCCGGCCACCACCACTTGCAGATGTGCTACCTGCCCCTGCCTGGGCAGCTGTTTTTAGAGGAGGACAGTGTCTATGTTGGCAAAGAGGGTAGAAAACAGCAAGGCAGGAGATAATTTTCAAGCCTAAAACAAAGACAAAAACAAAGTGGAAACACTCCAGAAAACTTTTCTCCTTTGAGCTGCCTTCCTCACAAGGAGAAACAAATGTTTTATCCTGACAAAAGCTGTAAATTAAAAGCTCTGAAGGGTTTTTTTTATTTTTTAAGTTTCTTATGTTAAAAAACCAGTTAATTTTCTTTCTCCTAGTTTTAGCCTATCCAGCCCCAAAATATTGCAACATAGGAAAAGGGAAAATAAAAGAATAAGAATGGGCTTTAAACTCTAGGAACATTTTTTTCCTGCGGTGAACTCAGAGTGACTGAGCTTCATAACAAAAGTTGAGTATGTAATATTTTCCATGGCTTACAGTTCCCTTCTGAACTTCCATTTTGTGGGAATACACTTGGATCACTGCTGACCTGTCCCTGGAAAAAGCTCGCTGTGTATTTTGGCTTGGCTTCCTTCCATTTCTGCTCCTTTAAGTCCATTCCCCATTTCAACATCTCTTATTGCCACATTCACAAGAATGTTACACAACCCTAAAGAAACAATTTATAGGAATATTAGTAATTCAGCTGTGACAAAACAAGCACTTTTCCCTCTTAACAAATCACTCTCTCCTGGGAGCCATAGTTATGTGGCTGTTTGCTCACTTGTTTACAGTGTTGCACGAGATGTGATATTTAAACAGGCAAACAACTCAAAGCAGCATAAATGTGTGAAAGCCAGGGCTCTGCAGCAGCTTTCAAATGAAAACCTGGCTGGAAATAATCTGTGAAGACTTTTCCAACAAAGCCTGGAAGAGTCTCATATGTGAGTGTGTAACCTTCCTATAGCCAATGAAATCATGCCAAATGCATGTACAGAGATCCTGCTTTGATGTCTACAGCCCTGAGGCAGCTCCATCCTCATGAGATTCCCGAGCACTCCAGGAACGTAACCCATCACCACGTACAGGGCACTCTTACAATGTCAGCAGGTATAAGTGTATGAAGCTGCATAACTTACCCCAGGACTGGAGCTGCCCATAAACACTAAGGATCTTAAAGGCAATCTCACTAAACATAGTGAAATTCACAACTGTTGCCTAATCTTGCAAGCCCTATTTACTTGAACACTGACTCCCATAAGATACTCCTACAGGCCATCAGTTTGCCAGGTCAAAGACTTTACTTTTCAACATTTTATCAGAAGATTACACAAATTTCAACTTCTCTCAAAAAAAGATGACCCCTATTATGCAAGCTTAAAACCCAAGCCACAATAAGGACCTTTTCTTCTACCTTTCTGCAGAGCAAAAGCTTCCAATTCATAACATGAAGTGTGTTTTGTTGACTTTCAGTCATCCTTTTTACACTGTTCCAAATATTGCCACCCCTGCAGAAGAGCTTGCCACATGGACTACCTACCTGCTGCCATTTACAGCCTGACACATTAGCATGAGATAAAATGTCTGACTTCAATTTTATGTACTTATTACAAGCTGCTGCTCATGATCACATTTATTTCCACTTGGCTCTGCCTCCACATTGATAAATAAACTCTGAAAAAAGGTTTGTGGCATGAATTAAGGGCAGTAATTGCTCAAGTCATCTCTATGAATGCCATCTTCAAGTAAACCCAAAGGAAGTCCTGCAGCTATACTGTGCTCTACCATGTCATACCCATCCTCTGTCATACAGTCAGTACAACTCAACACCAAAGTTAAGTGGAGCACTGTGATCAAGACCTACTCAGCCTCTTACAGAAAGAGGAAAGAAGTCTAGAGACACCCTCTAGATCCAAGTCAAGGAGCAATAGCCAGGGCAGTGAGCTGCTGAGGCAGCAGTCACAGCTAATGGATGCCTGACACCCAACTGAAGGTAAAGCAGGTCTACTAAAAGCAATACAGCCAACCTGGCCTGTGAGCAGACACAGAGAGGGCCTCACAGACACAAATCCATTTTTCTCTATAAGGCTATCTAGGCTATCCAAGCAATCCAACACAGGCTGCACTAGCTTCAGTTAAAAGAAGATTTTATGTATTCCTGCACCAAAGTGGTGAGCTCTGCAGTCTACCAAACAATGACACCATGTGTCACCACAGTCTTCATCAGAAAGACTTATTCAGATGTAGGTGAAAATAAGTATCTCCATCACTGGTGCCATACAATTACCAACAATATCCTCAGCCTGAGAACATGGGTACAGCATAACACCCACATACCTGCACCTCAAGTGACAGATACTCTCACCATACATTGCTTCCTTTCAACATCCTAGCAATATCATTGATGTCTTTTATGGCTTCAACTAGTGCCTACCTACAGGGCAACACCATCAGTATCATTGCACAGGCAACGGGACATTTAGCTACTGGGTGACGTGCAGTCAGCATGCAGGGACTGTCCAACCAGCCTGACTGGCCATTTCACTTATCACCTTCTATCTGATAGCAGGTTGTCCCTGGTTTCATGCAGTTACTGGGTGTGTTTTGGTCAGGGATCACCAGGCATGAGTGTGAATGGACAGGGCTTGGCATAATGGGCCCTCAATAGCTTGAAGGAGCTGACCCAGCAAAGAGCAGACAAAGCAGTTTGCTATCTTGCATTGCACCAGTGGATCCATATGCCTGAGCTTGTTTGGCCTGGAAGACATAAGCTACTGCTTCTGCCATCTCTTTCAGAAGCAAAGCATCAAGGAAAAGTTATTTTTTAAGAATCTTACTTGTAAGACTGAGAAGCAATGAAGAAGCACAGGGCAGGGACAGGAGTGAGGGGCAGAGGGAAGGAAAAATGTCATAAGCTGCTCCTCACAAAAGCAAACGAATTGTATAATATGCCCCCCAGCACCTAAATGTCAGTACTAACGAGTAAGTTTTCTCTCGCCTCTGAGTTTTCCATTTGTTTCCAGGGTTGAACTGAAGGCTACGTAGGCAGTAACAGGGGAATGAGTAGGCAAACCAAGTGACAGATATTTGTCAAAAAAATTGGACAGAAAATTCCCACATCCTCTTCAAGAATTTTAGTTGCTACAAATAGCATTGGGCTATAAAGGCACAGTAAACCAATAACTTTCTTTCACAGTCCAAACTGGTAGAGGGATGAACAGGATTAAAATACAAGACCAAGGCCAGAGCCATAAGCTATTTGGGAACCTTTAGCACAGAAGGAAAATAGGTTTAAGCCCTCCTGTGTGAACTTTCTGGGAAATAATAAAGTTAATGAAAAACTGTCATATCCAGACTCAACACAGAGATTTACTGATAGCTGTGCCAGCACAGTATGATCTGTCAATTTGCTGGCTCTCCTCAGCAACAAATACTTGGACTTCCCTTACAGAGAACATTTTATCCATGTTCAGGCTGAAATACAGTACATCCTGACATACCAGGACCATATTAAATGTGCCATGGAGATACCAGGGATGAATTTGGGGACTTGTTACCTAAGTTTCCTCCAGCAGGAATTTTAACTTGTCAGTACTAAAGCAAAGCTCAGAGAAGACACATCACCCATTGTTTCTAAAGCACTTTGAAGAGAAAAGATCCTGAAACACAGTCTTACTGAGACCACCTGGACTGACTTTTACTTGCCCAAGGAGAGTCCAGAGCATCCCATGGCCATAGAAACAGACAAACCTGGTCTGGGATGACTGCTGAGGAAGAGGCTCAGGGTGCCCAGTGTTCTGTTTCCAACACAAATGCAAAAGGAGGGTAGAGATGCTCCTTTCCCTTGGCAAGCACAGAACAAAAGAAAGGGAGCAGAAAACACAATGCTTTTGTTATCAGCAGATGTAGCCACAACAGAACACAGCTAAGACAGAATGGTTTAGACTCCATGTTTGCCTTCATCCCTACCAGGCTTCAGTGTCCACCTAGATCTTCTTGCCATTGCAGCAAATACTCTGCTAGAACCTGGGGCCTTTCAACCCCATGGGGTCTGCAGCTGCTGTCACCATGTAGGAGCATCCTTTGGGGTGGCAGCAGTGTGGTGGGGGCAGCACAGGACCAGCTCAGGGCTGTTCCCCAGTTCTTTAACCACTGGGACTCTTTGCCCAGCACACAAGTGAAAACCCTTCCTCTCTTCCAAATAACTTTTCTGTGAGGGAGTAATGGTAAACAAATCAGAATAAAACCAGGCAGGGCATGGGGAAGTCCTAGGGGAGATGGTCATGGCCAGTGATGCCCTGCTACTGCCACCAGGGGCATGACAGTCCTAGCCCCTGCCTTGAAAATGAGAATTCAGTGGCAAGCAGTACCCATGGATGTTATTTCATTAAGCCGATCGCTGCTTTGTTTTTCACCCCACATTTGGAAATGAAAGCTACTTTTAATCAAGAAGAGGAATATACATTGAGAAACAGGCAGGATTTTTAGTTTTGTCTTTGGTGAGGGTGATGGCACAGCAAGGGTGTTTGCAGCATTTTGCTCTGCTCCAAGACACTTCCCACATAATTAGCCCTCTTGCCACTGTGAAACTATTCAATATATACTTTCCCTAGTGAGCAGTCCCGTCTAACCACAGCAGTCAAGTAGCAAATAATGCTTTGATTGTCCATGCTTATATTTTCCATCTTCAGCAGAGCAGATTTTATTTCGTTTCCATTAGATTTTCCAACCACTCTTCTCCCTTCTATGACAGTTAACTCATATCTTTTCTGATGCCACCTAATTTCAAAACCTTTTATCTAGATTCTCAAGAAACTTTCTCTGTTACCCTAGAAAGTGAGAGAGAAAAAGCATCAAATGAACAAATCAGTTTACTGTGCCATCTAGGAGTTTGTGAGAACAATAATGCAATCCTGTCCCTAAATGCTCAGTTGTTCTTGAATACTATTCAAAGGGTTTTTTTCTTCCAAATAAATTCATAGTTTTGATGTAAGTTTGTCTGGTTTTCTCCAAAATATTCAATGTCCCTAAACAGTGACTAAAGACAAGATTGCTGCTTTTCAAAGAAGCCAAACATATAAGAGTTCCCCTCTTTACTCCTTTAAATGTGTTAATAGGAATAGGACAAAGGCAGAAGGTTCCCCCCAAACACATGGTTAATACAAACCCACAATAACAGGCTCTGGCCCTCGTGGTCCCAGAGAAGGAATGCATCTCTTCACTTCGACATGGTTCTGAACTCTGATAAATAAGGATCACAGCATCATCACAGCATCATCACAGCATCATCACAGCATCATC
>JANVCC010000019.1:6159537-6228363 GCA_025345505.1 Todiramphus chloris collaris
TCACAGCATCATCACAGCATCATCACAGCATCATCACAGCATCATCAGAGTTTTCTTTTTTGAGTTTGTTTTCCTTTTTCTTGTGGGGTTGTTGGTTTTGGTTTTTTTGAGAATGCAGTAATTCTACAAAGGATCATAAAACATCTTTATGAGGCTTAGATAAAATACACCTCCTGTGTGAATGCATTACCTACCAAGTCATGCCTCAGTTGAGCAGGATTTATTTATTTTGTCTCTGTTTTATAAAGTTACCCAACTTTTCCCATTCTTTCAAGCCACATAATCTAATCAGTGAAATTAAAAAACTAATGTCAATTAAGTCTGTACAGAGTTTTCACTTCTAGTGATTTCACCCCTCCAGATATTCATAGATCACAAATCCCAATCTGGACAGAGCCAGATGACATGAGTATGCCTAATCTATTGTACTAATGATTTTGGAAGAAATTACTCAGTAAAGAGTACACATCGAAGTACTTTTTTTTCCTTCTTGCTTGCACTGAAAGAAAACAGCACTTAAAATGCACCCAAAATTAAATAAATTTATATCTTATCTTTGTAAAAAAAAAGCCAATATTAAATAACCAATGTCATTGGGTGTACAAGGACACAATAAGACAATGACAAATGAGCTTTTCCAGACCCAAGTTGCGTCTCTGCATATCCCTGCTCCCAAAGGGCAACAACTGTGCGGTTATCATTCCATTATGCTGGTGCATTGCTTTTCCTCCTTCTAGAAAGTGAAAAAATTAGTAGCTTCACCAATTTAAAACAGTTTTGCTCAAAAAATTTTAAAATCATTTCTTCACAAAAGAATGAAGAACTTTCATTAGCAAAGGGCTAACTTTATCTGTTGGGAGCGATGTCTTTGGTAGTCTTGTGTTATCATCTGAATCACTGAATATCTTTTAACCTCTGATATTTTACATTTGTTTCCAAAAGAGAAAGCCCTTATATGCATCATTGCATTAGAACAACAACAGGAGTATCCTAGAAGCATGGTGTTAAGAATATGAAGATTATCTTTCTAACTGTAACACTTGGCAGTTTATCTATTCAGAAAAATTAGTATTCCATTACTAACAGCATAACAATGTTGAAAAAATACTAAAGAAAAAGAAATTAAAGCTTTCAAACAATGTTTTTCAAATAGACCTTGAAAAATACTGTTAATGAGTGACCCGCAATTTATGAGGAGCTGGGGGAGTAGACTCTCACTAGCTGTTTGTCTCTGAAGACAGTGCAAAGCCATTACATCCATACACACCAGTGAATCCAGTGCCATCAGGCCAGAGACAATGACATCAGTCAGTTCACAGGCCAGAAATCTTCATTGACTATTTAATCCGAGTGGTCATCCTTTTTATGGATAACATCAATTAGAACAGAAGAATAAAACCCTCTGTGCTAGCTGCCTGATCTTGAGTTTTAAACTCAGACAAACTTCAACTTATAAACACTCTCTACATTCTAATTCTGGGAAAGACTTTTGGAACACTGGCCTGCAGTTGGACTGGAAGAAATACAGATGAATCACTTCTTACCACTTGCATAAACTTTTGTTTCTATTAAACTGTTTTCTGAACGTGCATTTCATTATTATTTTTTTTTTCTACTTGATATTAATTTTTCTGCACCAGAGTAACAGTTGTTGCTATTTTTGTGGCAAGTTTTGTTTTTGTATTTTTTGTAATAACAAAACCCATACTGTTTTCCCAACACTCATCAGCTCAATTTATCATGTTTCCAGAGCTCATAGGTTGTATTCTCTATGGATATAGTTAAGTGTATGCTTTTCAGCTAAGCATAATATTCATCCTGCCTCTGAGCTGGATTTCACTTACAATACATGCTACCTAAACCCAGAACAGCTCCTTGTAACCACAATCAGAATCCAGCCTCATCAGTTACTTCAGGAAGAGAACATTAAAATGCTGCAATAGTATTCAATGTGCCATAGATAGCATCATAGCAACATACTAACATGCTAAACATGGTAGGACAGAACCTGTAAGCAGATAAAGACTCCACTTTGTGTAGCTTTGATGGGACGTAGAATATACAGACAAAGAGATACAGAACACAAAACATGTGGTTAGAAGGTCAGCCTCCATATACAGCTAAGCTCATCCAACAAGACTGAATGCCCTCACCAGGGCATAGCCTGAGACATCCGTGCAGGGGTAGGGACTGACAGCTCAGTTGTCCTAAAATCCTCCTCCACAACTATTTCAGGCAGAAGCACACTGGTCACAGCATATACTTGTGCTATCATTACAGAGCACAGAGAAAGACCAGGACAATTGCTTTTCTTCACTTCAGCCAGGAAGCCAAGTTATCTCCATATCTTGTATCAGAAATGGGGGCTAAGTAATATTGTGTACTCATAAGTCAATTTTAAACTTTAGAAGCAAATAATTTAAAATACCCTGTTTAATACATTTCTAATTCTTTGCCTGCTTGACACTCTTGAACCAATCCTATAGTTTTTGTCAATACTAAGCCCTTAGGCCTCCACTAAGCTAGACATTTTGTGTGGTATTTTGACTGTTTTATCCATTTAAGTGTATTTATGTTTTCCAAAGTAGCTAGAAATAAGAATTAAATGAACCTCAGATTTAAGAAAATGAATAAATATCCAGACTCATAGACTATGAGATTTGGTAACAACTCTAGAGGGAATCACACAGTTTGAAGCAAAACAAAGCCTTTAAGGCTGAGGCCACTATGATTACACTGGGGAATGGGTAGGGAAGGAAAAACAGAGCTCCTAGTGTTCTCACCAGGATGACCAGAAAGTGAGCCAAACTCCTTTACTCCTCAACTTTAGCCATTACATCCCATTCCCTCTTTCATTCTAACTTGGAATCAGCCAAGTCTCACCACACAAGAATGAAGCTGCTCTATAAATATGTTACACACTAATAAAGGAATTAATTTTTCCATCATCTCTAGCTGTCTATTTTATGAGGCTGGCTTTAGCTTTACCCCCAACATGCTTTCCAGTAATATTTGTCCCTCCTGTTCCTTTTCCAATGCCTTGAGCCTATTTCAATGGAGGCTCCTGCCATCCTCTCCCTTGCCTATTGCACATCTACCTCTTTGCATCTGTTCCTCTAGTTATAGTTCCTACACTTTTCCCTAAACCAGGCTGGCATGAACCAGTAACAAGCAGAACTGCCTTAATGCAAAGGCAGTGTTTAACAAAGTAAGCAGGCAGAAGGCAAACTCCAAGGAGGCAGTGCAGCTACACAGCCCACACTATGGAATGCATCCAAATACTCATGATTAAACAAAATGTAAGGGAAACAAAGACATTCAATCACAAAGATAGATGGAGTAACAGTTTCTTCTTCTCAAATACTTAAAATTTAATATATCAGTGAGACGATAGCAAGACTTGGTTTTAGCACAGCTTCAGTCTGAAAGGATACCAGTTTGTGTCTCTGCTCTGTGGGTGCCACATTTATGCCTTGTCAAACAGTAACATGGAAATGTTTACAGAGATTTGCCTCCAGAGGGAAAGAAACAAATAATTGCATGTAATTGTCAGAGACATTCCACATTTACACTAGTAAACTCACATAATAATTGTATTCGTTGTTCTTTCTCTAGATGGATGTAGATTAGCTTTGCACTTTGCTGACAAAAACCTTCCTATCCTGCTTAAAATAGGATCTTTGAATACACTTCTTGTGTTCAGTAATGCAACCCCCCCAATACATTGCAATATGCCTCATATGAGCCACAGCAGGTGAGTAAAAGGTAAAAAATTAACACCAACATTGTCATGCATTACTGTTCAACAGTTAAAAATGTGGACAAAGCAAAAGCTACAAAATGAAGGCAGTGAACTTGTCACCTTGCCAGAATCCAAAGGGTAGTAGCTTTCTTCTTGGAATACGAGTTGAAGATACATGGATTTAATTAGACCCTGTCCAATACAAATGGTGCATAATTTACCTTTATGTTAAGCTGTCTATCTATCAGATAGCTTTACAGTCATCTGCCTGCAAGTACCTTAGCTACCACTCTGTCTGCCATGATGTTTTGTCTATTTATGCAATGAGAAGCAAAGGCAGGATTGGGGTGCGTTCAGTGCCTTTAATTTTTGCTCTGTGAAGAAACTGAAATTTCCCATCCTTCTTTCCCTAGAGCTGCTATTAGAGGGAAGAAGGAGGAGATGAGAAGAACAGCAGAAAGAAGAAAAAAAAAGCGAATGTCTCAAGAATACCTTCATGCTTTTAAAATGCAAAGAAAGAAGGATAACTATTTCCATTTCACTTCCCTCCTCCAGTCTTAAGCAATCCATGTAAGAGGAGATTATGACTGGCTGAAGGCAATAACAAGTATATCACAAGCAGCCAAAGCAAAGAAACCTAGCAGTGTTCAAAAAGTCAGAGAGATTTCTCCTCTCAGTGAATTGGAGGCTGTGATGTCAAGTCCAACCACTTCCTTCTCCCACTTCACTACTTAAAGGGAGTGTTATCCCAAACTTGCTCACCTGGAGCCCTTGGCACTGCAGGGCTTCCTGCAAACATCCCAGTCAAGCTTCCCACGACAGGTCTCTCTGAGGACTGGATGGCAGCAATGCAGAAGAACGGCAAGGAGGAGAAGATTAAAGAGCTGAAAATGTAAGCATGGACAGCAGCCTGCCTCTTGAGCTGGAGCTCTGACCACTGGCGGAGAGCACCTGGAGAGCTGCAAAACACAGCCACTAGTTCCCACCTGCCTTAGGCAAGCCCAGGGGACCACTGTGAGCAACATTTGCTTTAACAGCATGGTGGTCCTGTTCCCAAAGGTTGGGTGAGAAGTTGACTACAACTGATCTCCTCCTTCTGCAGCAGCTGCTATGCTTTCACCAGCACATTGTCCACAACACATCCACCAGCAGGATGAACTGCAGCAACCCAGCAATCTGCATTGGGACAATCCTGCTGAGCCCAGCCAACAAGGACATGCTCCTGCTGGAGGCAACTGAGAAAGTAGGCTGCTCAATACAGTGAGCTGCAGCCTTCCCAGCCCATCAGAGCTTGGCTGATCAGAGGTCCCCGGCTTCCTCCTCTTGAGCAAACACTGGTGGGGTGGCTGCCTGGAAGAGCAATTCACTAGACATGTGCTTAATCAAACAAAATGCCTAAAGAAAGGCAGACAGGAGTAACTGTCAACCTCAGAGGGGTTTTGCTCAGGTCCTACTTTGTCAGAGCTTTGTCAAGTCTGTTCTGGTGAGGCAGGGGGACTGTGAGAAACGTGGCTGATGCAAACCAACTAAAGGGTTCTCCTCTGGAGAGCTACAGTAGCAATCCAGCAGTCACTTACTACTCCAGGTCATCTCTTATCACCTTCTGATTGACATTTCTGTTTTAAGCACCACCAGCTTTGCTTCCAGACACCTCAGAGTGCAGCAGACTCCCTGGTGCACCCAGAAGAGCTGGGAGGCTTTCAGAGGACAGAAAGTAAAATAAGCTCTTTTTGTCTAGAATCAGAACTGACTAGTGTATTGTGGCTTTCCCTATCTAATGCCACTGTGGGATGGAAAGGTTTGCAAGCTGTCCCCAGGACAAGGAAAACAGCAGAAACAAAAAGAAAACAGGCCTGAATGAAAGCTGCGTAGAAAAGGAGGAAGAGGGAAATAATTTCAGGGGATGGACTACTGAAAAGATGCAGGAAAGTGCAGGTGGTCAAGAAGCCCAGGTGCGCACCAGGTACTGCCACCCATCTTTCCCAGCTCTCAACACTGCTCTAAGTCCATCCAACTCACTGTCAAGGGGTGGTGAGAGACAGTGCTGTGAAGGGTCTGGAAAGAACTCCACGGCAGCTCCCCAGGGGCTCCCAATCAAGCCTTTTTGTGTGGCACAGGGGCACGGTGCATTTCTGCACATACACAAGTCTAAGGGCCCTACCCATAAGGATAAGGTGCCAGAGCCATCCATACCCAATGTCATCAATAGCTCTTCTCTCTTCTGAGCCATAAACAATTCCTCATAAATAGTGTTCCCCAAAGAAAGGCCACATCTAAATACCACTCGTATAATTCATGCACTACTAGCGTTAATCACTCTCCCTTCTTTTGTTCCCCGAGTCAAGGAAAGCAGATGAGAAAGTCACATCACAAGCTACCGCTGTTCAGCAAGTGACAAGAGCTTTGGCAAACTCAAGTTGAACATGATGAGTCTGTTCACACAATTTTTGCCCTAAGATTCTCTGACAGGACATTCACAAGACCACATGAAGATGGATTTTAAATTATCTAGAAGCCTTTACAGTAACTTAATCTGCATTAATAAGCAAGAGACATCCAGGACTTATGCCTTAACCACTGGCACAAGATGATTCTGTAGCATTTAACAGGCTGAACCATAACCCACACTATGCTCACACAGCATAGGTGAAGGACCAGTCCTTTTAGAGAAGGTGGCCAGCAGTGCACTACAGCTGGTAGCCATGAAGCTGTAAGCTAGGCCATACCTCTCTTTCCCTCACAGAGGCTGGCTGTGGAGATTTGTAAGTAGACATACTTGGCATGATAATGCTGGCAGTTGAAAAGCTTGTTGTAGGAGAGGGTGGGTTGTGGTTTGTTTTGGGGTTTTTTTTTGGTGGTGTTGTAGGTTTTTTTTGTGTTTGGTTTCTTGTTTGGGTTTTCTTTTTGTCATTGTTAGGTTTTTTTTGGTTTTGGGTTTTGTTTTTTTTTATTTTTTACTCCCTTTTCCCCTAGACTCCTAACAAAAATCCAGGGACAATACAGACCCTTTACAGTAAGCCTAAACAAACAGGCAATACTGTATTTTTAGCTGCTTTCTACAGTCCACTTAAAAGTGGGTCAGATTCCAGAAACAGACTGAGGTGGAAAAGTTACAGGTGTAAGTCAGTAGATCTACTTCTCATTACAAACCACCACTTCCAATAAGAATTAGTCACATCTTGCAAAGGTCCACCCTATGATGAGAAGTCATGAGTCCTTCTGCTCCAAAAAGGTACCTTGGGGTGAGGCTTTGTTTTTAGAGCAGCACCTTGTCTGGAGATCCAGAGGACATGTGTACACCCAAGGCAATGCACCTGACACGACTCCTGGTACCACCACACTGAGCACCATGCTGTGCCCTGTAGCACACCTGGGACAACAGCAGAACCTCCCACAGTTGCTGATTCCACTTTTGCTCACTTGCACAGATACCAGAGTTTTCCACTCTCTACCCTCAGTGACCGCTAGCCGTCTCTTGTCAGATATTCTTCTCAAGCCCAAACTCGGAAGACAGAGACTGTCAGGCAAAGCATAAATCACCCTGTTACCTGGAAGCAGCAAGCCACAACCTTTTCATAAGGCAAGCACCTGAGCATTGCCATCAGCATGAAGGCCACTACAGTGGCAATCAAATGACATCAAGTCATCCAGCTCAGAGCTTCACAAACCCAGATGTCTGCCCCTTGTGTGCCACAGGATATCTTCTGGCATTCAAGACTGCCCCTGAGGAGGCTTGATTCCATAGTCTAGCAAAGCTGGCTGTCAAAAACGATTATCTATTTAGCCTACATTTTGTGTTCATATTTTTCACGTTTAAAAAAATTTATGCATATAAATAAGCTACATGTATACATGAGCTTCTCTACATTTGAGCAGCCAAGTGCTTGAGTGAATATTAAAGAGATGTTAATAACATGGCAAGGCTAATTAAACATTGAGCATGTTGCTATGTAGCTAGCATTTTAAGGAGAACTACATCTGCTGTGATGCGATTTCATTTATGTGCAAGAAAACTCCCTCTTAAAATAATCAGAGATACATTATTCAGAAAGATATATCAAACTATTTCAGCTGTCAAAATAATAAAAAATCTGATGGGAGAAAAATCAAACCCATTAACAATTGTATAAGCAGGGTCCAATTTCTAGGAGGAAACGAGGCTTGTTTCTCTTATACCCTAGATGATTGTGGCTACTATAACGCTATTTATGATGGATTTAGATGACGTAATCCCGTCTTAAATAGAACACAAAGCAATAAATATATATTAATAAAACCACAAAGTGTCAGTAGAAAGACTAAGTATCTCTCAGTTATCAAATACAGAGATATCAAATATCTTCCAAGAGTTCAGTAAATAGCTACTCTGAATGTTAAAAACAAGCACAGGCAGGGAATTTAAACAAAGACTGAAGCAGCAGGCAGGCCATACTGTACCATCTCAGCTGTCTCTCCTACTAAGCATCCTGTATCATCATGCAAAAATATTATTTTCCTATTCTTGATTTACATGGTAGATAAAAGTCTGAAATAGCTTTCCATATGAAATGCAACGCAATTGCCAACTCTAACTTTGTTAACGTAGCACTGCAAAGTTCCATTTATGTCATTTTCCTGTCAACCATTAGCTCTTTAAGCCTTTCTATTTTTAGATTACAGTCCCTGTAAACACCCTTTGAAATGTGAAAATACACCTAACTTATCATAGCTTGTAGCTCTTCAAGAATCACAACAGCAGTTGTACAGACCCTGGCATCTCATATTGTGCCATCTGGTAGCTGGACAAACTGCAGTTGGTTTACACAAGTATCTGCAACTTAAGCAACTCCACAGACAAGATAGATACCTAGCTGAATGTCTCCAAGTAGCATCAATTCATCTAAGAAGAAATGATTGGTAAAATTAAGTATCAAAAACAGATATGGCTGTATCTGCAGAGGAGTCACATCTGCTAAATGGCTGTGTTAAAATGGAAAAAAAAAATCATGATTTAAAGCCATATTTGTTCTGCAGGAGAAGCCAAAGCTTGCCTCTTTGGTTACAGCAACTACATATAAAAGGATAGAAGCAGGTCCCATGACCTCACATGTTAGAGGCATTCTGGACTCTTGAACGATTTCTTTTAAAACAAAACAAAAAATGAAACAACAACAAAGAAATAATCTATCCAAGCGGGCTGAGGTACAGTACTCCCAACTCCTGCAAAATTGCCCTTAAAATAAGGAAAATGTTGTCACACCACGCTTCAGCAAAAGCAAACTTTTGTAGGGGGATGAAGTATTGAGCCATTTAGAGCAGCAGCAAAGATTAGATGCAGCTAATGGTGTTGTTTTATATAACACAGAATCACGCAGGTTATTTCCCAGCGTTTCAACAGCCTTCCTTCTTCCAGACAAGCCGTCACCCCTATGATGTAAGAGGGAACCTTCCAGACAGGAGAAACATTTTCCTATGCTGGTTTTTTACTAAGGTCTAAAGGTTCACTGCTGGGTTATTTTTACAAGTTGGTTTCCACAGGTCAAAACCATCTATTTAAGACATGCATTTACAACAAGTATCATTGTCATGTTCCCCAAGGCAGCAAACCATAAGGAAAAAATTTACCAAAATTAAAAACAAACAAAAAAAGCCCACTAAGACTGAACATCAATAGGCAAAAACTGGTTAAGTAGTAGCCCTGCACAAAAACACTGACATAAATCCTGCATCCCAAGTTTGTCTGTGCTCCTAAATTTAAGGCTTTGGTTGGCAAATAGACTTTCTTCATTAATGTCTTTAAGGAATAGACAGTATAGCAGCCAGAGACAATTGCTTGTGTTCAAAGCATAGTACCTTTTGGTAGAGAAAGCTACTGTCTCCCAGGAGGAATAACTATCTAAGAAGATAGAGCAGCTGCTGGGATGACCCCTTGAGCAGACTGCATGGATAGCCTCTTCCACAGGAAAAGGGGAGACAACAAATGAGGATGGATGTGCAACCTCATAGGATGGTAAAAGATGGGTACTCTAATAATTTTGTACAGAATATTTGTCTTGAATATACAGAGAACAAAACCAATAAAGACTTCAACCTGAAATATATTTCCACTTCCTAATTTTCCCTCTCTCTACAATAAGAAGCGGGTCATCAGACCCCCAGCTTAAACAAGGAAACTCTAAGAAGCCAGAAATCTTTCCGATACGACACATGGGAGAGCAGCCAGATTTGATTTTTTTTTCAGCTGTACTCCTGAATCTTGCAGGAGAAACAGGGTTAAGAACTCTATACCCAAAAAGGTAAGCATATCTTTTAGATGTGGTTAAGAACGAGGCAAATTGGCTGATCTAAAAGACTGGAAATGGTATGGATGTGCCTAAGATCCCTCAGTCTCCTGGGAATGATTCATGACCTATCATCCGTGAGACCCAAGTGTCAGCGTTTTCACAAGATATAACAGAGATCACACAAAAGTCACAACTGCAAGTGAACTTGGTGTGTAGAAAAAGAAATAAGAGATTTTCTTGTTCCAGAAAGAGCGTGAGAGAATCAGGCATGAGGCCTTGCAATAAGGCAGCAGGCTGCAGCAGCCTGCCACCCTGGCATGGCAGAACACAAGTGGACTTACTTTATCCAGCAGCAAGATGCCTGATGTTCCTGGGGAGACCAGCTTATCATGTAATAAATAGAGCACACCCCAGAGACTAATTGAGCATAACAGGCTGAGTTGTAAATTGCTATCATTTAGATGTCTTAGGCAGCACCATACAAGCACATTATTCAGTCTGAAGAGGAATGAATACCTGGCAGGAACAGATCTCCCATTAGGCAATGTTCATTAGCTGGGATTGTGATTTTCACAATCATTAGGTGGGATTGGGAATTTCACATTCCTCTTTGGATGCAGCCCCACCACAGAACCCATTTTCAAGCTGCACAAGACCCCCAGGCCTGCTGGGGTGATGGAGACAAATAGCCCTTCCTGTCCACTTCCACAAGGCAAAATATCCAGAGATATTCTCCAGTAATAATTTTTGACAGATTCTGCACAACAGCAATTAGAGAAAAACATGTAGGGCCAGCTGCTTTATGGCCAAAATAAATTCTTAAGAACACACAAGCTCTTGATACAGAGAATATGAATTGGCTGGAACCTTGAAGTTCCCAGTTAGAAACCCGATCTCACATTCACTGAAATCAATGGGAAGACTTTCAGAGACTTATTCAGTCCACATCTCACCTAGATATTTAACCAACACAAGTGGCGAACAGGTTGGGTGATTGTTTTCAGGAAGCTTAATATTTGTTTGAAACAAGCATTTCCAGGAAAGGTTCTCTAAACAGAGGAATCCCTGTCACAGGAAAAGATTTTTCTTCACTGTTACAATTTTATTGACCTAATTTGCCATTAGATTAACTTTAAAAGCACTTTCATGAAGGCACTTCAATACACCTCTGAGTTAAGAGAACATATACCACAAAGCACAGGTTCCTCTAGCTAGTTGCTTATTGATAGGTGAAGGCAAACTTCAAAAATTGTTCCTCCCATCACCATTTTCTCTTTTTAACATTAGTGACTTCACACAGCCGCACTGTTTGTAGCACCATTTCAAGCAGCATTTGTCTGAACAAATCTGGACTCCTAATTAAGTTTGCAGGTTTAATACAGGTTAGTTGTGTATGTCTGAGTCTTTGCTGTTGTCTCCAAAGTGCTAGTGGTAGCTCCTAGATTTCCTTTACAATCTTAAGCAGTACACTTCATACATCAGAAAGTCACCATTTAAATATGACAAGTCCCAGGAAAAGTTTGAAAAGAAACCAATTAGTTATCAGCTGTAAGCACTGTCCAGATAAAGGAGGGTCAGATAGCTACTTAGTTTAGTGCAACAAACTTGTACCTATGTAAAATTTACCCTCTGGGAAGAAGTAGTTAGAAGGAAAACTAAAGGACGACACCAAATGGCATGCAAGAATTCCTTGTCTAATCAGGCAAACTTCAAAATATGTTTAACTAAACTGAGCACACAAAGTGAATACACTAACAACTGCAGGAGATTAACTCCTACTCACATTAACTATGAAATTGTTGCAACATAGTCTGTTTTGGCAGAGAAATAGGAAAGGTTGTTAGACCCCTGTTAACAGAAGCACTTGGCCCAAGACTCTTCATCAACACTGATGTACTAAACAGCTGTCTGGAGATATGCAGGCACAAGTGCCCATAATCAATGCACTTCACCCACAAGAGAAACCCTTCAGCCCAACATAAGGGCCATATAAAAGCACCCTCCAAACTGCCAGCTTACCATTTCTGACCTGTACATTAGCATTTGCAAAGGTCCACATGTGACAGTAACACAGCTCCACCCAGGTTTTGGAGAAGCCACTCTTTACAGACCACCCTCCTTCCCCACTTCTGCAACCACTAATGCGTGCACTGGCACTAAAGGCAAGAAAGCTGGACACTGATTTCTTTGTGCGAGAACAAAAAACCAAAACCACTGTTGATGTCTAGCAAAAAAAGCCACACTGACAGCAGCATTAGAAGAGGCTGCCCCAGTAGCTTCAATACCCCCTTTCCATATTCACCAAGCCAGGAAGAAGAGAGTAGCGTGGCTTTGAACATGACTAGGGATGCTCAGCTGTCCAGGCAGCACTCAACTATCCAGCTTTCAGATTTCTGCTACATTCAGCCATGCCCATCACAGTACAGACAGGAATCAACTCCTCAGACAACTGATAAGCCAATACCACTACTACACACATGCAGATGCATAACAGCTACTCCCTATCTTTCCACACTGCTGCCCAGGCATCTACATGGATGGAGCAACCATAGATAACAAGAGGCAAATCACGCAGTCATGTGCAGAGCTGAATATTGCTGGCTAGGGACAAAGAACAAATGGAGCAAGTCCAGGCTAGCATTCAATGATGAAGACATGTAGGAGCAGAAGACAGTATGGACACAGAGCAACTCAATGGTCTGACTGCTGACAGGGCACAGGGAGTGATGGTCCTCATTAGGATTCAAACAGTTTATGCCTTACTTTGTACGTTGCCCCCACCCAATAGTAATCTAGGCTCTGCAAGCCTAAATTGCTGCCATGACAAAATGAAACCATATTTTCTATTTAACAAAACTGTGGGCTTTGGGCACCTGGCCCAGCACCCTTTCTCTAGATACATCCCTCACATCAACTGAGGCAACAGGTCCAGACAAATAAATTTATTTCTTTATTTGCAACACATTCTTCTGCCTCAGTTCTCCCTTGGCTCTAAGCAATAACGGAGCAATAGTGCATGTATCTCACAGGGCCACTACCACAGGTTCAACACAGAGCACTAATCGGAGACAGATGTATCATGGGTGCAAACCTGTGGAAGCTGGGACTCATTCCTCAGTCTATGAATAGCTGTCTCACTGACTAGGGGACAGCCCATGCACCAAGAACTGCAAAATACCCAGCATTACTAACACTCATCAAGGTTTTCCTGGTTTGAAGGCTGGTCTCTTAGCCACGACAGACTTTTTTTTTTTCCTCCGCTCCAAACACTTAGTGTCCCTCATCTCTCCACATCATGCCAGGAGTGTGGAGCAGCTGAGGCAGCCTGGGAATCTGTAGATATGCTTTAAGCTCAGTGGAACCAGAACATAGTGTGGGATAGTGATTTCTCACACTAAGACATAAGTCTGTCAGGAGACAGAGATGACAAAGTCCTGTCGTAGCAACTGCTATGTGTAGGAGAGGAGAAAATTTCACAGGCCTTTGATCATTTGTAGAAATAATACTTTTGACAATATAGATTTCAGAACTTTTATTACACGATATCATCATGTATACAAGATACATCATGTATACAAGATGTGGACATTACTGTCATTCAGAACTACAGGTGTTTACACCAGCCACTTCCACCTATATCCAGCTGTTAGGTTACTTTCTTTTACAGCTTTGTAAAAGAGCTCATCATGGCTATTAATGTGTCTGATGCTACGCTACTGTAACTGGGGACTCAAGGTATGACATCTTGATCCTGCTTCCCCTGACCTTAAGCATTTCCTCTATTTACTGTCCACAGCAACTCCAGTCTTTACGCAACGACCACTAAGATAAGACCAACGTTGCAGAGATGCTGTATGAACATGTCACATAACACAAGTACTATCTGGAGAAGTTAGAAATCTAAACAGACAGAAATGTAGGAAATAATGCTAAGTCATCCACCACCAATGGCTAGACAGGGAGTAGAATCCATGTCTCATACCCCTACTTGTTGCAGTTTCCAGGGCACTGTCACCATTAGCTACATATTCCTCAAGCAATTTTCAAGAAGGTTGCCTCTACCTTCTTCCATGCATAGATAGTACCACAAGACATATACTCTAGTGTTGTTTACAGAGCAACAAATACCAGAGTAGTCTGTACAGCTTCCAAAGGAATTCCTGGTTGCTTACTCTGAAGTTACCATAAAACCAAGATGTGTTTCCTGGTTACTTTTCTGCAATGTTTATATGCCAAGAACAGATGATAATTTCACAGAAACCAAATAGCCTAACCAAGTGCAGAGACAAGTTACAGTTTAGCAAAAAACTTGGTGTGTTTCATTAACAGAGTAGATTAAATTCTCAAAGCATTTTGAGCATTTAAACACATATAAGCCAATATTTACTTCTAGGAATATAGCTTTTTCCATGTTGGACAATGTCCACCCATTCTTTTTTAAATTAAACTCTAAGAAGGTCGTTTGAAAGATAAGGCTGGAATCCATCCTTAGTGCTTGATTCTGTAATTAAGACAGAGTGATAAACTATTTGCAAGAAGCCTCACACTACCAGCCACTTTTACATGGACAATAGCTGTTCCACCAAGAATTCAAGCAAGTGGAATGAAATGAGACCAATACTTTTCTTAAAGAATTTCATCCACAAACAATTTAAATAATGGTAGTAAGAAGCCAGTTTCACATCTAGCTGAAATAGTTTTGTTTCTGCATATTTTATTTAAGCACCTAATAGTAAAATTATTATTTTGCTTTTCTAGTGTTTCTCTGTTCCCCCCCCCCAAAAAAGGTGTAACACAGATTAGTCACTTCTGAGACATTCTTGCACATAAGCTTGCCAGTAATTAGCAATCTCAGATGAGTTCTGTGTAAAGCTTGCACTAAAAAACAAAGCACAGACAGATTTTGACAGAGCTTGCTCAGATAGAGGGGATCCTTAAATTCCTTTGCAGAAGCCAAGCAAAATGCATTAGCTTGTACTCCCAGTATGTAGGGCCAAGGGGAAAACAAACCGAGAGCTAGCCTCACTTATTGGCCTTGTGCCCTTTCCACACCATAAAATGACTGAGGCAACACAGAAAAAACGTTCTCTGTAGTATTCTCATTTTCAAGGGCCTTTGCTTTACTAGCAGGCATAAATGCATTGCTTTCTGGGTGCCTGTACGATGTCCAGCATTCCACCTTCCATAACTTCAAGTTTGACAGCTTTCATGCTGTCAAGGAATGCACTGAAAGTGATGCTGTGCAAGAGGGTAAGAGAGAATGATGTACACTTTTGTATGTAATACAATCTACAGACTTTCCTACCACCTGCAGTAGGAATAAAAGCAGTCATTAGTGAGATGAAGTATAAATTTTACATTCCTGTAGTCAGTTACTTAACTGATCTTTCCAGAAACTTGGCAAAAGTTGTGTACTGCAGCTCCACATATATATTATACGTAACGCTGGCCATTAAGCCTACAGTCACAAGATTCAGTTTGCCTTTTGCTGCAAAACTTGTACTGCAGCCTCCCCAGTTTTGTAATAGTTACTGACAAGATACAAAAATAACAGTCCCATGAAATCAGAACCCTGACTAGTAAAGGGGTAGCTGTACCCCCCTTTTCATCTTCATCAGTCCCAGTGGGTTTATACCAACAATAAATTTGGTTCATTCTTTGAAGATGAAAGGTGCTATAAAGTGAAATTTATTAAAACCACTATAAAGACTTGTTATTTTTGCTCATATACCTGCTGAGTGATCATTTCCAGAAGTCTAACAGGACCCTCTAAGCATGCACACACACTTCCCAGCTAGAAGAATTGCTCTTAAAATTGTAGACTGCTTTTCCAAGTTTTGGTGTACAGCTTCTTGTATGCTTCAGGAGTATAGATCAGAAATTCTGTAACCCAGACAGCTGTGTGGGAATACAGCTCTACTGTAAGGTAGAAGTGATGTAGCATCTTAATATATGGAAATGATCCAGAGGACCAGGTTTGGTCAGATGCTCACCTTGACTCCTGACTTAGTTCATGAACTGGTGGGTTTGGGTTCAGATGTGTCAGTGCCAAATTCTCACCATCTTTGACCTCGGAAACCTCCCACAGTGATTCTAGAAGTGATTTCTTCCCCTGCATGATGATTTTCTTTATATGGGAAAAGTACCAAGAAACCTGCAGGATCATTTAACAACTTCTACTGAAAAATTTCCTCCCTACTGCCCTTTTGGTGCAGAGTCTCTGAATCACTGTTTCCAAAAACTCACACAAGCTTATTCTTTTGAGGCTGTTGGTAGCAGCGTTAGTGATAGCAAAAAGAACAGACCAGGTTTCTAGTACTCACACCATGATACAAATTTACACTTACCAGGCTCTTCCAAAAAGGAAGCCGTCTCCAGGCTCACACAGTTAAAACTAGCACTCTTCCTACCAAAACTGTCTGCTTAGCATTTTCAAGCTCTGTTGTATGGATGACAAGATTTCTGAGAAGAACTCAAGAACCTCAAAGAAAGGCTTTGTTCAAATTACTGACTGCAAGCCTGCCTCCTGAACTTTCCTTTTCTCCCCATTTTACAGCTCTACCATTGTTTCAATTTCTGTGAGCATTAACCAGCCAACTGGCTTCTCAGACTACATCTGCTAACCACCTTCAAAAACCAAGCATCCTGTCTATGCTTAAAGCGCATTTTTCCTAAACAGAAAAATAACTGAAAAAAAGATAAGTTGGATGAGGAGGAAAGTAGTCAGTGGAAAAAAAAACCCAAATAATTGTTTTGTGCAACACATAGCAATTGAGAAGCGAGCTTACTTCAGTCACACAGACAAAATGAACTAGAATAATTTGTCACATAACTCAGTACGTGGCTTTGTGCAGCTCAACACTCACGTCTAGAGACTGGTGAATGACAGCAGTTTTCCTGGCATCTGACAGTAAGAAATCTCTGCCTCAATAACCTTTAAATCCCAGATTATATTTTTGCAGATATATCTTTTAAAAGTCTAATTGGTGTCTATTAACAATCTGTCTTGCTTGTGACTAGAGCAATAAAACTGTTTCCATTCCTACTTCCCCTTGTTTGGCACTCAGAAGTGTCCACCACCTGTACCCTCCACCATCCATACCCCTTTTCTAAACTGACAAGAAGACTGAAGCTTTAAAGACTTAACCTATTGTTATGACGATCCTATTTCTTAAAGCTTAGTTTCCAAAATCCCCATTTCTTCCACAAACAGAAGATCAGAGAAAGAAAAAAAACCAAACCACACGGACAACTCTTGCAAACTACAGACATGAAGCAGCTTTTCTTGTAGCAAGTGTCCCCTGTAGCTGCGTGCCTCACCTCCTTCAAAGGCTAAGGAAAGGATACACTTTTCCTTTCTACCAGAGTGGTTCCTTTGGAAACAGACATGTAAAGAGAGTGTAGTACGCGAACACATCTCACTTGTCACCACTTCATTCCACCCTGTTATTCTTTTTAATGACTTGCCAACATGAAGGTATTTTCATGAGACAGTAAACAAACAGGTTTCATGTCCCTTAGCATATTTCCTTAATGAAGGTTGTTGGATCTGTTTTAAGACAGAAGAAAAGAGGTGATCCAAGCCAGGATTCACAGTGATTGTCACAACACAAAACCAAGTTCACTTCTGCTGGAGAATTCGCTTCAAATTGTTCCTCAAGTCCCAGACATTAACGAGCAGCTTTCCAAAGCATCAGAATTAACCAAAAAAAAAAAAATATATATATATATATAAAGTTTTAAAAGAGGATTAACAAATTAAAACCATATACTTAACTCAGCTGTACAGAATTCAGTTGTATACTGCTAGAGGAATGAGAAAAATAGTTATCTATTCCAGTAAAAAGAAAAAATAAGCAATGGAAGTATCTTCAGCAACTGGTTTACCTCTTTCTTTAGTCACCCTGCCACAAACCAAACAGAGCACATCAGACAGAGCGGTAAAATAATACAGGGGGAAATAAATATGTGTGCCATGGGACTGGACTACATGTGTTTTGTTTTATATATTTATATGGTCATATATACACATACACGGAGTATATACACAAACTGAAGTTTTATACACACACATTTCCTTTCGGTCTTCCTCTTTCTCTTTAATATATAGGCCACAAACACAGCTCCCCCAGATATCACTGGCAGTGCATATGTGCATCTTTGGGCTAAAACTAGCTTAGCTAGCACATCTTAGGCATGAAGCCCAATTTCATTTTTTAATACTACTTTACATTTAACTTTTATTCATTCTACATGAACATAATACCAAACAAATATAAAGAAAAGCATAGAGTTTGTTTGGGATTCTTGAGCAAACATTTCCAAGGTCTACACCATGATACAATATTTCATATTTTGTAGACTATCCAACCCATCATAAACTGTACTGCAGCAGGGCAGGTTAGGGGGGAAGTAATCTAGGCCTTTATTCTTGATATTTAACTTTTACAAACAACTGAACTACATCATAACTTGACTGTTAATTCTTACAAATGTAACACAGTTTCAAATTTTGTATTTTAAAAAGAAAAAAAAAATAATACAAGCAACAGCTTGCTAAAATTAGTATTCTCCACATTTCCCTTAACAAATAGTTAAGGAATATAAGCCTTGTTTGGAAGACACAAAAGAAAAGGCACAGATTTGACTCACAGACCTGAGATATTAATAAAGCTTACTTTCATGTTCCCTGTAATTTCCTCATATTAAAAAAAATGAAAATATAGAAAAATAACATCAACTACAGCCTTACCTCACCCAGGCATCTCACACCTACTCCAGCTCTTCCATTACAACAACCTTCCCATACTCACTCTCAGTTTCTACTCACCTCCTACGCCACTGTTGCTTATTAATCTGCACACCTGTGCTGACTTAACTTGGGCTTTACTGAGCTCTTACCCCCACCCCCAGCAACAGTGAAATCATTTGCTCTTCACATTATCATTAAATATTGTCTTCTCATCAGGGTTTTCACAACTATGATACTCTCTGCTAACTTCCCTGATAAATCAAACACCTAATAGTCAGCAGGTATCTGAAAAGCAGCTATTTACTACACCAAATACATGCAAATATGTAACTATTTAGGGGGGGGAAGGTAATTTCTAAATTAAGTGGTGTGGATGAGCATTGCAATGACACAGGTGTGATGAATTATTTGAATGTGTATCACTCCACTGTGTCAAGAGGCACAAGAACCATTTAAAGCTTTTTCTTTTCATTTAGCCTAAACACCATTTTTACTAAAAATACTTACTATGGGGACAGACTCTCCACATGAATATTGACTTTTAAATGCTGTATGTATTTAAAGTTTCTGGGAAGCATGTGCTGTTCATATACCTCCTGTATAAGCACAAAGAAGTAGAGCAGATGTGAAGTTAGAGCTGCCACCCAAGGAAAGAGTACTTAGTAGGGAAAAAGGGCTTTTCTGTGGGTGTCTTTAGTATCACTCAGATTTCTGGAGATGCTTTGTTTGCAGATGGTTTCAAGGCCTGTTTGGTGGAAGTAAGGTAAATTTCCGACCACAGATGAAACTCTACAAGCAGAGTTCCCGAAGAGGGAATGCATGGTGGAGATTTCCTTCTTGTGAGCCTCAACCCATAGGGTTGAATTTATCCCTGAAGTAACTCTATTGATGTTGTTAATATTACACAGGGGATCAATTTCCATTACCTTCTTTGTTTCATTTTTAAAGCCAAAGAGGCCAGACTATCCACTCCAAAAGAGTAAACTGCCTTGTTTCCATTTCCACCTGTGCAGCTACAGCAATCTAGCGCCAGCTAAGAACCTGTCCCACTGTCTCTGATGGTGGGTTAGGTTTTATGGTCAATGTGGGAAGATTTTCTAGTGAATGACATTGACACTAAAATAGACCCGACTAGTTTAGAAATGGATTCAGGTTACCTCGGGTTGGGGTACTGGAGGCTGAAGGTATACAGAAACCTGTCCAGCTTAAGATTATCAATAGCAGTTGAGTACAAGAGGCAGGAGGTAGCAATGGCATGTGTATTGCTACAGTGCTTGAGATGTATCATTTCTAGGTGGGTTAATAATGATCAAAAGTCTCACCCCTCACAGATAACTGGCAACTGTCTAAGGCTGTGTTAGAGGTTAGGTTTTGGGCACAGAGTACATATTACTGCCCTTAAATCCTGAGAGCTACCATCTCTGAATTAGCCAGGGACTGTGGTGCAATAAATCCAAAAGCTGTCGCTCCTGTGATATGTTCCCTCTACTTTCCATCAAGGGCACTGCTGCTGACCTTCACGCCCACAGAACTGGTTTTGCAAAGCAGTGCAAAGGTCCATGGCTTACATGCTCTGTTTTACATGGGCCACATGATTTATCAGGAGAAATATTTTAAAAATGGAATTTCAGCTGCATTCCTTCACTGACAGGTTGGCAAATATCTTATAAATCACAGCGCTAGTGCCAAAATCCCTCCCAATGATCAACAGATTTTATCAAGCTTAGATAGCCTCCAAAAACAAGTTCCACAGGATCTTGTTCTAATTTATTATTAACTCACTATTGGAAAATGTCTTTGAACAAACAGTATTTGGTACAACACCAAGTACACAAAATATCTGCAACACCTGCAAATAAATTATATCTTGTGACAAGCTAAAAATAGATTTTTCTTATTGTATCCTGGGAAGAATGGGGGAAGTAAATTGATTAAAAAAACAACACAAATCCTGTGCACCATGTAATCAGTCACATTTTATGCACTGACTTTCGTCACATCTGTGCAAAGTCATTGTGACAAAGCACAAAGAGCTGTGGCATATGATACATGCAGCTATGAAACCATGAGTGCTGCTACATGTTAAGTCTTTAAATGGAAGGTGGCACATCTGCTTTTGGCATAGGGGTGTAAATCAATCCAAGATGTTTATTAAAGAGTAAGTAACAACCTGTCCACATGCTCTTTCTTCCATCCAGTCTTGGTTTTGTTTGTGCTTTGTTATTTTCCTGGCAGTTAAACATGAGCTCTGCACATTGAAAGTATGTTTTGTTTCTTCACGTATGGATAACATAACATGTCACATAATATTTAACAAGCATGTGATAGGGAATGGCTTGGACAAAAATGCAAGCCCAAATGAGGTGGGGAGGAAAGGGTAAGTACAAACAGCTACAGCGATGGGACTGAAAGGTTTATTACTCTGGATAAGGCAACTATGTTTACTAATGCTTTTCAAATGAATAATAATACCTCGTTTTGATTTCATGTTCTAGTTCTTGGCAATTAGTGAACGAAATTTGCAACAGTGAAGGATGGTGAATATTTTTTTCTTCATCAGTCAGAGGCATGAGCAAGCATTAAAGGGTGGAGTAGTCAATATGGCTTGACTTTGTATTTACTGAAGGTATGTATACCACAACCAGGTCAGCCTGAGCAGGACTGGCAGGAGACTAAGTCTTTCAGCACTTGCATAGGTTGACCAGCAAAGACATCACAATATTGGCACTGATCAGTATTGTCACCAGAGGTTGGCCCTTCTCAGAGCAATTGCTGATGTTTGGCACAGTCTGTAACATGTTCCTCTCCCACTGACCAAGGACAAGAATACCTTTTGTGGGCAGCCTCTTTCATGGGCTACCTGGATGAAGCATCACTTATGAGACTGGAAGTGGGGAAGAAGACAGTGGCTCTAGGCCTGAGGGTAGAGCCTGGGACATGTAGTGCTCCTTCCTTTTCCACCAAAGGATGCATGAGAAAGTGTCCTAGGATGCCTGGGGAGAAGGACTCCCCCACAGCTAGGCAGGAGGAGCAATCTACTCTGTGTGCCAGTGAAGGGCTTACTTTGCAGCGTGTTTTTCAGTAGCCACAGCTAGAAAGAAAATACTGTGGATGTGGTCTTCTTGACTTCCAGGTGGGGAGGTGATAAGAAAGTGATGCAGTTCAAGTGCATTTTAGAAACAAGACATGTCCTCTCAGACACTAAAGAGCTCATCCACTGGAAAGATAATCTCACTTTTGTAGGCTGGCAGTGGAAAACCACAGTGCTTTCCTGTCTCACTTTTAAGAGATGAGTCTGAAAAACAGACTGGTTGATGGGAGATGGTTCAGTAAGGCTCTTTGCGTGTAGCTGGGGATGGTTGTGAGAGTTTCAGCAGAGAGGTAGGTCCATGATGGACAGGGAGTAAAGGCTGCTGGAAGTGTGCCACCCAATGTATTATACTTGGACATTTAATTGACTGCACTGACCTCTGAACATCTGTAATTGTTCATTTCTTCTTTGCTAAAGTGGTCAGGATGTATTGAATGGAGAGATGCCATATGCATTTTTAAGCTTAAAAAGGGAGACACACACAATGGTGAAGTATCAAAATATTGGCTAAATCTTCCTTCTATCCAAGACATGATAAAAGCAGTATTATATATTTAAAGAACAGCTGAGGTAGGAAAAGCGCCAAGACACAGCCGACTGGTCACACTACCTCACGGCATCCTGTATGAGACAGTTAGGGGAGTATACACAGAAGTGAGAGATGCTACATGCCTCCAGCAATTTTAAGGTGTTCTATCTCATCCTTCCTTTTAAAGGTCAGGACACATTTTAGTTAGAAAGTAGGTGTCCTCTCATCTGAAATGTTTTTGGTAGCTGTTTACCAGGAACCATAGGCTGAGCTTACAGAATTTCTTACAGGGAAGTAATGGGGAAGAAGGAAAAAAAAGACCAAATCCTTGGTTCCCTCTAGAGTATCCTGCATTCATGTCTTTGGGTTTTTCTTTACCTTTAATGTCTAGAAATGTATATCTTAACAAAAGATGAACGTGGAAGCTCTTCAGTAATCATGTGCCTGCTGGAGCTTTATGCTCATCAAATATTACAAGATATGCAAAAAACCACATCCCATGCCCCCAGCATCAAAAGGCTGATAACATCCGAGTTGCATCCATACCTGATCTCTGCCAGACCAAGAGGCATGTGACGCTGAAGCATGTGGACTGTCTCACCCCTTCTCCCATTGGACAAGCATCCATCTCACAGCAAAAAGTGCCACAGTCCGTGCCCACTAGCACCCATGCCAGCAACATTAGCAAACAGAACTCAGAGACTGAGCTCCCCTTTTAATCACAGAAGTAGTTGTTTTCTTTCAGTGTCAGTAGTTGTTGTTCCAGCCCAGGCTTTCTACATGTTTTTCCTGGACTAATGAAAACTTGAAGAGCTGTTTGCCCTGCAATACCAAATTTATGGATGAGGAGACAACTTCAGTCTGCCAGGTGATAATTTGGCATCCTTATGTCAGTATTAAAATTCCTACAGCTGTAAATATTTAGTGAATATGAAATATATTCATATATTCCAGCTAGCACATTACCACATGAATAAACCTAACCTTAAATAAATCATGTGCACTTCATCTTTTATGCAGTTTATACAATTCTTGCTTCTTGCTCTGAGCATTCTTAGCTTAGTACAGCTATTCAGAGTACAGCAATTGATGGTGTGCCTTGATTTCTTTTCTCATACAATGTTTTGCTTCTTGCATTTCACCTCTTACAGCTTTTGCAAAGTTTTGATTTGATAGGACAAGAACAGTGAGGGCATTAGGACCAAGAGAAAGACGCACACATTGCTCTGTATTATGTCTGGCAAAGTGCTTCCTGACTGAGTGCCGTAGTTATGTGTGAAACAAAGTCAGGGACTGACTAGTTCTCATCTGTTGATCACAGTTAACTTGAAGCCTCTGAACAGGGGAGAGCTGTCAGATCTGCTTTCAGAGATAAGGCGCTTCAATCTAGGCAGCAACTGGAAACTTTGAAGAAGCAGGATCTACTCTGGAAGGAAACTATAAGAAATGGAGTTTCTTTTTTCCTAGAATTTTAAAAGGAAAAAACTGAGAACTTCAGTTACTCTTTTCATCACCTAAACATGCGCTTTCCTAACTAAACTGGGACTCTGTATAATAAAGGATTTACTTCATCTCACTGGATCCATGCTACGTTTTACTACAGTAAGTGCAGTATTAATAGGAATGTTGTATTTTGTCTGTAAATAGAGAGGAAAGCATGAAACGGCATCAGTGAAATGTGAGGGGAGCAAAAACTCTCCTCTTGGCAGATAGCAAAAACCAGGGCTTTGCCGCAACCCGGGGACTGGAATTTGAGGAAGATCCAAGTGATATTTAACATGACCATCTGTATCATTTTGTCACCAACAGCATGTTCTTGAGGAAGAAGTGCAGATATGGATCACGTAAGCTGCAGTTTCTCTTGTTGTTACTAATGCTGGGCTTTTTGCTATTGATGGTTACAATGCTGAATCCACCACCAAGCAACGAGAGCAAGGAAGAGACTTTCCAGCCTGTGGAGTTCAACGTCCGGGCAGGGTATCAGATGGATTTTGCAGAGACCCAAGAGATTCTGGAGACCCAGGAGGAGAGCCAGCAGTATTACCCTTTGGATGGACTGTCACCTTTCATCTCCCTGCGGGAGGATGAGCTGATCGTGGCCGTTGTGTCGCCCACCGGCAAAAGGAACCACAGCAAGGCCAGGAAGGGCTATCGCGTGCTGAAGCAGCAGAGCAGGCGGCCGGAGGGGAAGGCAGAGGGGGAGCCGGAGCCCCAGCTCCTACCCCTTCCTCTGCAGGCTGGGGAAGGGGATGCCGCGGGGGAGCGGCCGCTCGGCCTGGAAACCCACGGCTTTAACGAGGCGCTCAGCGAGCGGATCTCTCTGCGTAGGGAGCTGCCTGAGGTACGACACCCGTTGTAAGTAAAGCAGCCGATTCACTCTCCGCGAGAAAACTTCGCTTTTTCCCCGTCGTTGTCCGCCCGTGAACCTCTCCTCTAAACGCCGCGACATGCTGGGCAGGGAGCACACCCCCCACACCCCCCACCAGCTCCTCAGTGCCAGGCGTGCTCCCAGCCTCCCTCCGGCGGCCCCAGCCCCGCCGCCAGCGGAGCCCGAGCCGCGGCTGCCCCCGCCCTGGGCCACAACCCCCTGCGCACCCCGAGCCCGCGGCAGGTGCTGCCGGAGCCAGCAGAGGCTGTGCGGAGCGCCGGCGGTGTTTCGAGCCCTCAGGGACCGGGCGGCGGCAAAAGTGGAGGGGGCGGCAGGGGAAGCAGGGGACAAGCTGTCTCTGCCCGGGCATGCTGGGTCAGGAAGGGAAGGACGAACGAGCGCAGCACGACCCAGCTGCCGACTGAAGTGAGCTCTAATCCGCGTCCTCACCCCCGTCCCCCGCTACCACAGGGCGGCCGGGACACGGCGGCCCAGCCCGGCCCGGCCCGTCCCGTCCCGTCCCCGTCACCACGGCAACGCGGCGCCCGGCGGGCGGCAGCGCCCCCTGCTGGCGGGCGGAGTGGCCTCCGGCGCAGCAGGTGCGAGGCGGGCGCCGGGCAGTGGCTGCTCCGTGAGCCCCGGCTCGGGGCACAGGGGATGGCAGGGGCTGGGTGCGCGCCTCCTTTTCTCTCGCCTCCTGCAACAAAAGCGCTCCTAGCTTGCCCCCAGGACGTGATGGAAGGATGTGACAGAAAGAATTTTACGCAGGATATGTAGAATTTGTTTTTTTCTAGTCGTCATTTTCATGTCTAAATAGTCCCCTCTAAGTCCCCTCTAAGTTAAGGGGACAATCTTAAGGAAAGAGAAATGAGAGCGAGTGTTTTCTACACTTGCTGACTAGGCTCAGTGTTAATTTGGGTAATTCCATTGAATAATGAAACGCTGATACTATTTTGGCTGGTTTTCACCATGCTTCAGTGGCAACTCTTTGAGCTATGTAATACTCTAAGGATGAATGATGGCCCTGGTTCACTGTCTGTGATGTGAGCCAAAGAAGAGTTTTACTTTCTCAGCTGAAGGGCCATCCAGAAAAAGGCAAGTTTAGTTAATACTCATCTCAGTAAGATTTAATCCCTGGTATCAGAGCTTTTGGATGAGTTTTCCTGGATGACTAGTTACAGCCTAAAGAGCTATCACCACCATTGCTTATAGAGATCAGACTGAAACCCCAGAGCGAACATTTGAGGCTTTCATACCTAAATCCAAATAATAAACCCTCAGCAGAGCTCTACCTCTAAGCCAGTCCTATCCTTTATGGCACAACACGTAAACTCCAATAATATTTTTTACGCATAATTTACTCTGGGGGCCTAGCTCACAGCTACGTCAGTTCAGTTTTACAACAGGGTAAAATGAGAACAAACCAGTAACAAATCACATTTTCTATTACTCTGTTCTGTTTGAGTCATGTTCTTAATAATAGCTGTTATTATTTAGTTTGACAGAACCTAACCGGTTAGAAGCATTTCAGTGAGTTAGCTCCATGGACTCTGTCTTTCCCATTTCACTTGAAATTAGATGGCAAATTCTTCACACCAGAAGCTATGCCTACTAATTCTGAAGTACTTCCAGACACTGTAAAAATAAGGCTGGCCAAACTTCACACTTATATACTTCGTGCTTACTCTTAAACCAGAATGTAAGATGTAAGGTAAATGCTGTAAGATATACTTAGCTGCTGTTCCATAGAAAATCACATAAAGACGTCTGTCAAGCTTTGCATTAGAGCAGCGTGACTACAGTTTCTCATATGAAGAGCACAGACCTCTGCTAGACCTAAACCCAGGGGGCTGGGCTGTGCCTTGACAGCCCAGGATCAAACTTCCTCACCTGGAAACTGATGCTTTATAGACCTCTCTCACTGGACCCACATCTCTCTGCATGACTTTCAAGCAGAATGTTTTATGCTACTTTTCAGAAAGCAGATGCATAAAACAGTCTCTTCCAGCAGTCCTACTGATCCCACAGTAAAACATACCCCAACGGATGAGTCAGGTATCTTGCTTTTGCCCCATTTACTTTGAGTATCAGTTTAGACATAGCCAGGGTTTCTGGGTGAAAAAGCCTAATAACTTGTCCAGTTGTACTAGAAAGTTGCTCTTCCGCATACAGAGTCATCCTCTGAGGTACCTTCATCCCTCAGAGTACCTTCTGCTGCTATCATCTGGACCAGTTGCCATTGACACTGTCCTGGGACAGTGGACCTGAATCAAGCCTGCCATTGTGACTTATGATGAGGATTCTGACAAAAAAAAAAAAATATGTTTTCCTCACTTGGATTTGATTGTCAAAGGTACCAGGCAAACAGAAACTCACAATGTATCTAAAAAGGTTTTAAGTTTCATTACAGAAGTATAGCTTCCACTTGAGTGCTGTTGGGAGCTGAATCTTAACAAGACCTTTTCCTGAAGGTAAGTGAGAGTCCCTGCCGGCAGTGCCTTTGCCATGTCAGAATTGCTCTCCTGTTCAGTACAGCATGTGACAGTTCCTTATTTTTCACAACCTAGATTAAATCACTGTGCCTCTTAGCAGTCACAGCCCTGTCTTTTTGAAATGCCAGCTTATGATGGACAGTCTATGAAACTGCTCCAAATGACAGGGAAGGTATTTCTGTATACCAGTACCCTTCTACATTTTTCTAAAGATTAGATAGCTATATTGCAAGTCTTTGCCAATCTCCATGGCAACTAACCACTCACCACCTAGGTTATGTATTCAAGTACAGTTATTTTCAATTCTTTTCCAATTAAGATTCCACAACGGCCTTAATTTCTTGCTATAACTGCAGTACTAGCAACAAGGCATTATAGTATTATGGTGCAAAATGTAAGTGCTTATAGCTCTACTGAATGTTCCTGGTTGGAAACCGCCTGGTAGTAAAAAGGACTGCATCAGATCTTCACTTTTCCTAATTACCTCTAGATTATTCTGCCTGAAAATACAAACACTGTCAAGTTGTGAGAGTATCCTTTTCTCCATCCTGCTGAAAATGGACACAATTATCCCATATAAAACTGTGAAATAACATAATTGTTGAATACAGAAAAATAGTAACCCAAGGACAACATGGATTCATTATAATGTAAAAATCATAAAGTAATTTTGCTTCTCTATACAAAAAGATATTAATGTGAAATATTATAAACTATAATGAATAATCATAATTGTACTCATTTTAAATTTGTTTTTCCAGAAGTATGTCTATAGTGTTCTTTTATTTTTGTTATTAAATCATTCAGAGTATGGATTCTCTTAAGTGATAAGCAGCTTTGTGTCTGGATCGTGTCTAGTATTGTAGGGACTCAGTCCACAAATAGAAGTACTAAGTAAAATGGTAATAAACATAGCAATATTAAAATGATGTCCCTTTACACGAGTTTCTGCTGGGTAGCTAACTGTTTAATAGCCACCATAAAATCTGTGTGATGATTTGCTCATCAATACAAATGCTGAAAGAACAATGGGTCATGTTCGGCCAATTCTGTAATTTCTTGAAGAAGTTGTTGCTGCTAGAGATTAAATGAGTTAGGAAACTGTGAATTACTGCTACTCAGGAAGTGAAAGTATTTTAAAATGCGTTTTCTATTGTAAGCAAAGCAGATATATAGGCGCAGTCTTTGCACCTCTACAATGAGCATTTAAAGGCCTTTTCTGGAAAATTTGCAACCTCATGCCAGTATAGTGTGTCCTGTGTCTCTGAACTAACCGAGACTGGCACATCAGAAAACACTTTTCGTCAGGAATGAAATTTGTAGATCCTTTACTTACATTTATGAAACAACCATTGTTTGATAAGGGCTTATAGTTTTCATATAGAGGATGAATAGGAAGTGGTTTTCATTCTTAAATGATTGAGTTGTCAAAGCAACATCTAATTCACAGTGATTTTGATGGAAGTTATTTCAATGTCATGGGTGAAATCTTGGCTCCATGGAAAACTGAGGAGCCCTGGGCCCTAGCTGGCACTCTGGAGCATCTCTAGGAATGCCATACAGTGACCCATACAGCCAGGTATCTTGCAGTACATTGTGTCAGTACCTGTAGTTGTAAAGTAAATAGCAGAAAATGGCACAGAGATAATGTATCCAGCAGACAGCCTCATTCATTAGTGATTCATTTTCATCAGAAAAAGCAACCTGTACAAACGTTATAGGGAAAATACATTTACTTTCTTAAATATATCTATATTTGTTTTCATTGCCCATTTCTTTCCTGTACAGGACTGAGATGTTGGCTTCATTCACTAGGATCCTGGTCAGGCAGTCCACAGGTACACTGCTCTGTTGTGCAGATGAATTATTTTACTTGTTAGTCTTAAAGGTACTGCGTTTCAGTTTGCTCTTTTCTCTGTTACTTGAGAAAATGTGGAAATTGGTGGAGGCTGGCTGACCTGCTTTATCCCCCTCTCTGCTTTGTCTTATTGTCTATTCAGTTTCTCTTTGCCTTCTGAACCATTCTATTTGAGCTCTGTGTTTTGAGGCAGCCAGAGCAGAAAAAGCTATCCCAGAACACAGCAAAACTTTCCATGTTTTATATTTTAATTTTTATAGTGTCATTCCTATATTTTCACTTTGTATTCCAGTCTTGGGCACCTTAATACCTCCTTTTCTTTGTTAGAAGCGAGCTGAGATCTTCAACTGCTTTCCATCCCTGAAGGTTTAAGTGTAGCTTACAACTTTGCTCTGAGAAAAAAGTAGCCAGTTGTACTATTGTTTCCAGTGTCTCCTTCATCTGATCCCATGCAGGTGCCTACAGCAAGAATATGGCTCCAGCCTGCCTACTGCTAGTGTCATCATCTGTTTCCATGACGAAGCCTGGTCTACTTTGCTGAGAACTGTACACAGCATTATGGACACAGCCCCAAAGGCTTTCCTCAAGGATATCATCCTAGTTGATGATCTCAGCCAGCAAGGTAGCCCCCATTTCTCCATATGTGAGCTCTTTTTTTTCCAGTGATTCAGGGAAGAAACTGTCTTCCTCCAAGAAGTGCATGAGGAGAGTAGAAGGCAAAGAGGACCCCCAGGAAGAGAGCTAAGCAGAGCTCTGAGCCAGCTGCCAGATTTCACTCTTCCATCCCTAGAATTCAGCTTAGCCTTTCAACTTTGGAATATGTTTCTTTTTTCCTCATCATTTCCAGCACTCTGAAGTTTCTTACTTTAAAATAAGATCACAGTATGCAAATCTTATCCTTCCCACTGGACCAGATCTGCTGTAATAATTTCCAGACTTTGGAAAAGAGACTTTGGCTGAAGTGTAGGGTGGAAAACTCCATATTGCTAAAGTAATCCAAAGCACTTGGGAGAGCCAAACATCTGTAGTATCTCAGTGTGATCTGCACCTTTTATGAGATGATGAGTGCATTCACCTTTTGCTGAAAACAGGAGAGGAGGCTATTAAGTTTCCCACAGGAATCTCAGTTTCCATTAGTTTCTGCTTGTCTTTGACAATATGGTGCTCGGCCATGTAAAACAAATGGCCCCCAAAAAAATTTTACCAGCAAGAAGTAGCATTTCCTACTACCTGTAGCTTTTCTATAACAGCTTGAATCAAAGCTAAAACATTTCAGTGACCATTCTGTTTCTGACAGGGCCCCTGAAGTCAGCTCTGAGTGAATACATCTCTAAGCTGGATGGCGTGAAACTCATCCGGAGCAACAAGAGGCTTGGAGTCATCCGAGGTCGGATGCTAGGAGCTGCACGGGCAACTGGGGATGTACTTGTCTTCATGGATTCACACTGCGAGTGTCAGAAGGGCTGGTTGGAACCCCTCCTAAGCCGACTGTCCAGCAACCGGTAAATATCACTGTGCCGTCTGGTCTCCCTGTATATGCTAATTTCTGATGAAAGAGATGTACTTGAAAAAAATTATATGGATTTGTTTTGGGCTTGGTTTTTGGTTTGGGGGGGGGGGGGGGGGGGTTTATCCTCTCTTGGTTAGCTTCTTCATTCTGGTTACATTGCTTTTATTTTCAACCTTATCACCACATGCATCACTCTGATGTGTGAGAAGCAGGATAGCTCACACAGCTGATATTCTTCACTTTACACCCAGTATCACTGAACTCTCACAGTTTGTATCCAGTTAGAACTATTATAAGGCTTCCTGGTGGCCTGAATTAAAAAGGTTGCAGTCTCAAGCTGTTTGCAAATTGGCAAACATCCACCAGAGAAACTACTGCAAGACTCCACTATTTTTACTTTTCAGCTGTCTCAGTGATGAAGCTGAGGATAAAATGCTTTGTCCTTCTGATCCAATTTGGCTACATACCAATGCCGCCCATACCATCTCTGTTCCAGAGAAAAAATAGACTTTTTGGGCAGCCTAGACAGTTCTAGCTATTTGGGTACACTTTCACTAACACCAAACTGTGAGGAAGATACAGATTTTTATTTTCTGAGTCTTTCATGTTTAGGCTGGTTCTTGGACCTGCTCTCTAGTGTACAGCAGAGCTCATCTCTGCGATCCCCAAGTCCTTCAAAGAAATTAAATTTCTGCAAATGTTTCAAGAATTATATGACATCAAATTCTTTATTAAAGGGACTTTTCTGAAAGAAAAATCTGTACACTAACTTGTCTATCATTACCCATAAGCCACTTCGGAAAAAATGAATAATTGCTAGAGGGGGTAAGAGAAAAAAAAAAAGTCTTTAAAACTCTTACCAGAGCATTAAATAGTCATGCTAAAGACCTTCAAAGGCTGTTTCCAGGCACTGGAACAAGCTCCTTTTATGGCTGATTATATTTGCTTATAAGAAAATTAATGTGAGTTCTTAGAAATGATTACATCATTCGGTTAAAAACATTAAGCCTACTGAAAGCAAGAGTAATGTTGCCCTAGGATGTCAAGAATATTCTTTTCTAAAAGGTCCTCCTTGGAAAAGCAGATTATTTTTTGTCTGATGACATATTAGATGGTTTATTGTGAATAGACTTCATGATTCTTCTGCCTTGAGGTATAGTCTATTGTTGGTGTTCTTGCAAAACTCCTATCTGTGTCAATTTTTCAGTCCTCATCAAGGCCGTATTCCTGAAATTAAAAGAGTTACAAACAGTCTCAGAGGAAAGCTATAGTGAAGGAAGAATTACAATGGCAAGAGAGAAGCTAGGAGCCCACAAGTGGAGTGATTCACTGTCAAAAATTATCCCTGCCTAAGGAACATTAAGCCACCAAGCCTACTGTCGCTCTGAGATTTCTGTAGGACTGTCACCACTTGGTGAGAAAGGGATTCTCTTCCTTTATAGGGCCCATGTCCTCATTCATTCCTCCAGGAGGACAGAATTTAACACTGTGTTGGCTAATGGCTAATTGGATTAATGGAGCAAAAGTGGAAGAGTGTTTGGATAATAGTTTGGAAAAATGCATCCTTTCCAAAGTTAAAACCTTTGCAGGAGCTTCAGTGAGCTGGAGGGAGATTTTGACTTTGAAAATTGTGATTAAGCCTAATCTTCTAGACTCCTGATCAGATCACCACTGTTATTGTGACCTGTCTTAGAGCAATGGTGAGACATCCTTGTCCAGAGACCTCACTGTGAGTTGAACATGCTCAGAAAAAGTTCTTAGTAGTCTGTGGTAATGACAAACAGGATTTGCTCTGGGTGATGACATTTCATCTCCCTATGTGATGGTTTTATTCACTAACCCCGTCAAAATTATTTTTCCCAAAAGTGTTAAGTCTTTCTAAATTCATTACACATTCATTGATGGGCACCTTGACTAGGACTAGTTCTGTGAACCATACCTAACAAATCGACTGTGAAGCTGTGCATCAGCTCTGTATATTGCCTAGGGAATGGTTCAGTGGTTTGTAAAGCATCACTTGACATTTTGATTATTCAAGTATGAATACCATAGGCACCTGGACAACATGAGAAAACTAAATGAGATGCCCCACAGATCATTTCATTTGACAACTGTTTGTGTTCCAGGCTAATTCCAGATGAGTAGCATAGTGCATAGTAATGCAGCTGTGACATTATTACAGTAATCTTTTGAGGCGTTTGCTTTTTCCAGGAGACTGCAGAAGACAGCTGCTCTGTTGTATTCGATCCAAAGGCAGTGAAAGGTAGAGGGGGCATATAATGAACTGTGCCATGAAGCCCTGAAAAAGTTATTCCTTTAACCTAAAAACAGTGACCACCATGCTGAAGCAGGATGATGTAGAAAAAACCCAAAAAACAACAAACCCAGAGCCAAAGTGTGGTTCCTGACAATACTGCATGAAAGCAAAATGAGTCTTGATGATATTCTCGACAAGGAATTCCACCTCTAAAAAAGGCATGGGCATGATAATGGTTAAATGCTGTGTCCATTGTGAGCAGATGGGTGATCTGCTCAGCATGGTGGCAGAACTACTTGAGAAGGTGGAGAAGTTAAGGACTTACAGGGAGTGTGAGAGGGAGATAGATTGGTGGAGCCACTCCCTGCAACAAAGGCAGAGTGTGCAGGCTTCACAAGGCAGAATGAGGGGCCAAAGTGATGGGTGGGATTGGAAGCAGGTCTCTGCTCCGGGAGGCAGGCAAATCCCCTCCTGGCCTCCCTCATCTTCCCAGATCCTCTTGCAGAACAGGTATGGAGCCCTACAGGAGGAAATGAGTGATGGGGGGGTAGATAGTTCACCTATGCCAGAGGTAGAACCAAGACCAAGTCACTCCAGACTAAGCATTAAAACTGTCTCCAAAAAGAAAACCAGACGAGTCATTGTTGTGGGTGACTCCCTCCCGAGGGGAACGGAGGGCCCAATATGCTGTTCAGACCCACTTAATAAGGAGGTCTGTTGTCTCCCTGGGGCACGAGTTAAGGATGTGATGGGCAAACTCCACACCTTGGTGAAGTCTTCAGATTACTATCTGCTTTTGATATTTCAGGTGGGTAGTGATGATGTCACTACTAGAAGCCGAAAATTGATTAAGGGCAATTTTAGGGCCCTGGGGAAGCTGCTTAAGGGATCAGGAGCACAAGTTGTGTTCTCCTCTATCCCTCCAGTGGCAGGGGTGGATGAGGGAATTATCAGTAAGAGTAACCAGATTAATTCATGGCTCTGGGATTGGTGTTATCTGCAGGGCTTTGGGTTTTTTGATCATGGGTTGATATACAGGATACCTGGCCTGCTGGCAACAAATGGGTTGCACCTGTCACAGAGGGGAAAAAGGATTCTGGGGCAGGAGTTAGAAAGCCTCATTGATAGAGCTTTAAACTAGTTTGGAAGGGTGCATAACTCGGCCTGCTATGAGTAAGCCCAAAGGAAGCATGCCAGGGCTTACAGGATGGTGTGCTAGTGAGGACTCTCACTCTGTCCTCTCAGTGGAGACAAGGGATAAGCATGTAATGAGAAATGAAGAGGTAGGGCCAGTTGTTGATGTTTTAGAAGTCAGGGAATTATCTGAGAAGTGTCTGGTAGGAAATGGGACCCACACTCACAAAAAGGTGCTGGGATCATTAGCTCATCTGAAGCGCATCTATACCAATGCATGGAGTATGACCAACAAACAGGATGAGCTTGAAGCTGTGATGAAACAGGAAAACTATGACATAGTGACCATCACAGAAACATGGCAGGATGCCTCACATGACTGGAGTGCCACAGCTGATGGCTACAAGCCCTTTAGAAGGGATAGACAGGGAAGGAGAGGTGGTGGGGTGGCCCTGTATGTTAGGGATTATTATAATGCTCAGAACTTAAGTATAGTGATAACAAGGTTGAGAGTGTTTGGATCAGGTTAAGGGGCAAGGCCAATAAAGCTGATACTGCTGTGGGTTTCTGCTATAGACCTCCCAACCAGAGCAGTGAGGTAGATGAAATATTTAGGAGAAATCTCGAGGTCACTTGCTGTTGTTCTTATGGGGGCCTTCAACTTGACAGGTATCTGCTGAAAATACAACACTACAGAGAGGGAACAATCCAGAAGGTTCCTAGAATGTGTAGGGGACAACTTCCTCACGCAGTTGGTAAGTGAACCAACCATGGAAGGCTCCCTGCTGGACCTCTTCTTTGCGAACAGAGGAGGACTGGTGGAGGATGTGGCAGTTGGAGGCCGTCTAGGGAATAGTGACCATGAACTTAAAAAGTTCTCTGCTCTTAGAGATGTTAGGAGGGGGGCAGCAATACTGACACTCTGGACTTTCAAAGTGAAGACTTTGACTTGTTTCAGAGGTCGCTTGATAGAATCCCTTGGGAGTCAGTTTTGAAAGGTGCAGGAGTCCAGGAAAGCTGGGCAATTTTTAAGAAGGAAATCTTAAAGGCACAGGAGCAGGCCATCCCCACGTGCCATAAGACAAGTCAGTGGCAAAGAAGACCAGCCTGGCTGAACAGGGAGGTTTGGCTTAAAATCAGGGAAAAAAGGAGGGTTTATGGCCTCTGGAAGAAGGAGCAGATGACTCATAATGAGTATAAGAATGTTGTTATGTCACGCAGAGAAATAATTAGAAGGTCAAAAGCTTAACTAGAAGTTAATCTGGCTTTAGAGGTAAAGAGCAATAAGAAAAATTTCTATAGATACATTAACAATAAAAGAAAGGCCAGGGAGGGCCTCCATCCCCTACTAGATGAAGGAGGAAATATGGTAATAGAAGCCAAGGAATCAGGGCCAGCCAGCATGGATTTATGAAAGGGAGATCTTGCTTAACAAACCTGATTTCTTTCTATGACCATGTGACCCACCTTTTGGATGGGGGGCAGGCTGTGGATATTATCTACTTAGACTTGAGTAAGGCCTTCAACACAGTCTCCCATAGCATTCTCCTGGAGAAACTGGCAAATCACAGTATAGACAAGTGTACCCTTCACTGGGTTAAAAACTGGCTGGCTGGCTGTTCCCAGAGAGTTGTGATTAATGGGGTGAAATCCAGCTGGCTGCCGGTCACCAGTGGTCTTCCTCAAGGATCAGTTTTGGGGCCAGTCTTGTTTGGCATCTTTATTGATGACTTGGATGTGGGGATTGAGGGCACCTCAGTAAGTTTGCAGATGACACCAAATTGTGTGTGAGTGTTGATCTGCTTGAGGGTAGGAAGGCTCTTCAGAGGGACTTGGACAGGTTGGATCGATGGGCCAAGGCCAATTGTATGACGTACAACAAGGCCAGGTGCCGGGTCCTGCATTTTGGTCACAACAACCCCCAGCAGCACTACAGGCTTGGGGATGAGTGGCTGGAAAGATGCCCATCAGAAAAGGACCTGGGGTTGTTGATTGACAGCCGGCTGAACATGAGCCAGCAGAGTGTCCAGGTGGCCAAGAAGGCCAACAGGATCCTGGCTTGTATAAAGAATAGCGTGGCCAGCGGAAGAAGGGACGTTATTGTGCCCTTGTATTCAGCCCTTGTGAGGCCTCATCTTGAGTACTGTGTTCAGTTCTGGGGCCCTCATTACAGGAAAGACATTGAGGTGCTGGAACGTGTCCAGAGGAGAGCTTGTGAGGGGCTTAGAGAACAAGTCGTATGAGGAGAGGCTGAGGAAGCTGGGTATGTTTAGTTTGGAGAAGAGGAGGCTGAGGGGGGACCTCATTGCGCTCTACAACTACCTGAAAAGAGGTTGTAGAGAGGTGGATGTTGGCCTCTTCTCCTTAGTTATTAATTACAGAACCAGGAAAATGGCCTGAAGTTGCAGCAAGGGAAGTTTAGATTAGATATTAGGAAGAAATTCTTTACAGAGAGAGGGGTGAGGCACAGGAACAGCCTGCCCAGGGAGATGGTTGAGTCACCGTCCCTGGAGGTATTTAAGAAATGAGTTGACATGGTGCTTCACGACATGCTCTAGGGGCAGGCATGTAGGGGGCTTGTGTCTTGGGTTTTGGGTTTTGGGGTGGGTTTTTTTGTTTGGGTTTTTTTGGGTTTTTTTGTTTGTTTGCTTTTAGTGGTCAGGTATTTAGGTGTTCTTTGTTCTTGTAGGTATGGTTGGACTCAATGACCTAAGAGGTCCTTTCTTACCTCAATTATTCTTTGATTCTGTCATTCTGTGACAAGGAGAAGGCTGAGGTGCTTAATGCTTTCCTAGCCTCAGTCTTTAGTAATGGGAACACTTTCCCTGGGGAAAGTCACTCCCCCAAGCCAAGAGACAGGGTCCAGGAACACAGTGTCCCCCCTACAATTCAGGAGATGGACCATGACCTGCTGCTCAACATCAATGTGCATGAATCTATGGGGCTGGATGGGTTACATCCTAGAGTGCTGAGAGAACTAGCAGAGGTCCCCACCAGCCCACTGTCCATCATTTATCAGGAGTCCTGTCTGACTGGGAAGGTACCAGCAGATTGGAGGTCAGCCAATATAATACCCATATATAAGAAGGATGGAGGTATGATCTGGGGAACTACAGGCCTGTCAGTTTGACTTCAGTACCAGGGAAGCTGATGGAGCAGATCATCCTGGGTTCCATTATGAAGCACTTGCAGGACAACCAGGTAATCAGGCCCAGTCAGCATGGGTTTATGAAGGGCAGCTCCTGTGTAACAAACTGGATCTCCTTCTATGGCAGGGTGACCTGCTTGTTGGATGAAAGCAAGGCTGTGGATGTTGTCCTTCTTGACTTTAGTAAGCCATTTGACACCGTTTTCCACAGCATTCTATTAGAGAAATTGACTGCTCTTGGCTTGGATGGGCATACACTTTCCTGGGTGAAAAACTGGTTAGATGGACGAGTCCAAAGAGTTGTGGTCAATAGAGTTAAATCCAGTCGGCAGCCAGTCACGAGTGGTGTCCCCCAGGGCTCAGTACTTGGTCCACTTCTGTTTAATGTCTTCATCAGTGATTTGGATGAAGAGATAAAGTGCACGCTTAGTAAGTTAGCAGATGACACCAAGCTGGGTGGAAGTGTCAATCTCCTTAAGGGTAGGAAGGCTCTTCAGAGGGACTTGGACAGGTTGGATCGATGGGCCAAGGCCAATTGTATGAGGTACAACAAGGCCAGGTGCCGGGTCCTGCATTTTGGTCACAACAACCCCCAGCAGTGCTACAGGCTTGGGGAGGAGTGGCTCGAGAGCTTCTAGGCAGAGAAGGACCTGGGGGTGTTGATTGACAGCTGGCTGAACATGAGCCAGCAGAGTGCCCAGGTGGCCAAGAAGGCCAATGGCATCTTGGCCTGTATCAGGAATAGTGTGGTCAGCAGGAGCAGGGAGGTGATCATTCCTCTGTACTCGGCTTTGGTGAGGCTGCACCTCAAATACTGTGTCCAGTTTGGGGCCCCTCTCTACAAGAAGGATGTTGAGGTGCTGGAGAGGGTACAGAGGCAGGCTACAAAGCTAGTAAAGGGTTTGGAGCACGTCTCTTATGAGGAAAGGCTGAAGGATCTGGGGCTGTTTAGCCTTGAAAAAAGAAGGCTGAAGGGAGACCTTATTTCCCTCTGCAACTACCTGAAGGGAAGTTGTAATGAGGTGGGATTTGGTCTGTTCTCCCTGGTGACAAGTGACAGAACAAGAGGAAATGGCCTGAAGTTGAATCAGGGGCAGTTCAGGCTGGATATTAAGAAGCATTTCTTTACAGAAAGGGTTGTCAGGCATTGGAACGGCCTGCCCAGGGAGGTGGTGGAATCACCATCCCTGGAGGTGTTTAAGAGGTGGTTAGATGTTGTGCTTAGGGACATGGTTTAGTGGTTTTTGATATGGCTAGGAATAAGGTTGGACTTGATGATCTTGAAGGTCTCTTCCAGCTGAAACTATTCTATGATAACTGTGGCAGAGGGATGGCTTGCAGAGAGGTAGCTTGCCCTTAAGACTTTTCCTCTTCTCCTTGTTGCAAGAGCTGTTTGCCTCTGTGCTGGTGCACTGCCTATACCACAGCTCAGATATTACATTAGGAAACAGAAGTCTGTGGTATTATTAAGAGAAACCTATCTAGTTTCTAAAATTCAAAGCTAGGCGACTAATCTTTAATTAAAATGCTGTTAAACAGAGTAAGAAGTGAACATAGAAGTGGAAAGTATCTCATTTACTTTTTGCTCCTGTTCATGAGTGAATGGGAGCCTCGGTGTGTAGATAAAGGAATAGAAAGAGTTCTGTCCAGAAAATTTAAATATGGTTCTGGTTTTATGGTATTACACTAGAGAGAAGGGAATTACTTTGTATTAAAGTTGAACATCTCTTTACGTCCGATCCTCCACTTCTCAGTGGCCCACACCCCAGATTTTCCAGCTACCACATACATAAGCCATCTGTTTTCTACCTTCTCACAGGCTCAGGAACCATCCAGAGCCCACACAACCTCAGCATCTAAGCATGCATTTCCTTGCTACCCTCCTTGATTTGAAAGCCTTCTGTATACTTCACATATAACAGCCTGCTTCCTGGGACTTCTCTTTCTGCCCGATCCTTTTATATCCTCCATTTGTCAGTAACACTCATTTCAAATTCAGTAAATTAATGTTCTGCATTTACATGGTATGTTATGTGAAGATATGCTATCTCTTTACAATCTTTCACAGTTGATCAGGGCCAGTAGATGACCTATTTTAAAGAAGTTGAAGTAAGAAACTGAAGGTGAGAATCTAAATCCAAAAGCAAGTATTACTGCCAAAAGTAGGAGCAATGAGGATTTAGGAATAATGCACAGCACAGTGCACTGACTGCCCAGTGTGAAGAGGTATTTATTGATCACTCCTGCATATTCTGGTACCCCACATACAAATTTGAATATTCTAACAAAAAAGATAGGTTCAAAATAATTTTTTTTTTTTTTTTTTAATAAAACATTCCCTTAGCACTCTCCCTAGCTGAGATTTGAAGTATATGTTTAGTGCTTAGCATATGAGTAGTCCATCAATTCAAGGAGATGGTTCATATGCCCTAAGTTAGTCTGGAGTTGGTCTGTAAGGCAGTATTTAGGTAATCCTTTATACTAGAGCTTTACAATTCATGATGACTGCATTTTATCTTCTTATTAACCCTATCCAATTTCAAATGGTTTGTGCTACTATTTTCCTGAAGACTTCAGACAGCAAGCAAGTTACTTTCAATGAAAATGCAGCTTGCTGTGGAACCAGGTTGGGTTCTCAGTTACTTACTGAAGTTTTGACTACATGCAGAACCAGAGAATTGGACAGCCTGGATTTCCTAGCTGTCTAGTTGAGGTGTGGTTGAGGGAAATACATAATTTTCTTGTTTGTTTGTGGTTTTTTTGTTCCTCCTTATCAAAAGAGGGATTTAAACAGGTTAAAATGTGTTCCATTCCCAGGAAAAGAAAGTATAAATCAATATAAAGGACTTTCAAAAAAACAGTGTATCTAAAACTTCAAAACAGATGTGTTAATTAAATCATCCTCTCCTCATGTTACTTATTCTAAAAATAGAAAAGAACACAATGTCCATGGTGACTGTAAAGGGTCATGGGAAGACATTTCATTTGCAATTGTGTTCTGTTAAGAAATCCCAAACCAGGAAATTGGTCTTGTTTGTATTGCTCTTTTTCATGGAATTGTGACCTTTTGTAGTTCATGTGTGTTCCAAGCATTTTAAATATTCACAAGCGAGTCAACTATTTCAAAGCCTTGATGCTAGTTTTATTTGAATTTCCTGTTTTTTCCTTTCCTTGGATTCCAAAGAGTAAAATTAGCAGTAGTTTGCCAGTGTGTGTTTCATTTCAAAGTGCCAAGAAGCTGCTGGCTGTCTGCCAGTTACCCAGTAGAAACCAAAAAGTATAACTGAGAACATCTTTCAACTTTCAAGTAACTTCTGCTGCAAATTTGGATTTTAAACCACACAAATATGCAGGAAACATAATTTATTTAAAAAGCATTAGTACCAAAAGATAGGTAAAGCACTGCTTGATGAAGAGCAAAATTGGATATAGACTAGTTTTCACACAAGATAAAGTTACTTGATTCTTCTGTTTCAGATCAGAGACTCACACTATTTAAAGTTTTAAGAAGATGTTTCTGTTGGCTTCATCAGAGCTACTAGTTTCTACTAGGTGAAGATTTAGCATTACTCCTACAAACATAGTCTTGAAAACTGTTAATTGTGGCACTCTGAAAAAGCTACTAGAGTAATAGTTCTAAAGCAGAGTTATCAGTTTGTACTGTATAATATTGTGAGTAAGGAGATTAGATTTTATTTTTTTCTGGTTTATTGTTGAATTTAGCCAGGGTAAAATATGATCTGTCTGGTGAGTTATTTTCATCTGTTTTAAACACTGTAATTTTTCATATAATATTTTGCAGGTAGTTTGGATAATTGCTTGGTCTCCAAACCATCAGAATCCATTGCATCACTGTGGATATTTTTCTTGAATGGCATTAAAAAACTCAATGCCTAATAATAAGCAAAGCAAAAGCATACATTGAAAATAAAGGATTCTTTTGACAGGAACTACTACCATGGTGCATAATCTTATGAGCAATTGCACCAATGCTGGAAGTATCATTGGAGTTTGCATTTTTGTTTTGGCAAAAAATTTAAGGTGGATCCAAAAAGAAGTAGAGGTTTTAAATGGCTGAAATGAAATGAAACTGTAGGATAGCCTGAAATGTGTGTTTTCTCTGTCTTAACTATCTTGGATGTGCACATGTGGTCTAGTCTTCATGGTCAAGCTTTTTTGAATTATTTAGTCTACATTGCATCCTCTGGCTTCCACTCAAATATGCTCTCCAGATATTTCCCCCTTGACTCTTGAAACTGTAGAATAAACTACCCTGGGGTCATTAGTTCCTCAGTCCTGTCTGAATGAGAATGGATAAACAAGTAGCAACAGATAGCATGCATTTCAGTAAGTAGAAACAAGGCGAGGTGGGAAGTATACAACTTCAACTTACATTCCTATCCAGGCAGTTGTCAAAGATACTCATACACTGCAGAATGCAGCAGGCTGGAGAAATTATAATTAGAGTGACTTTTAGGTTTTTGTAGTTTAGTCATATAAAATCCATTTCACTTGTTAGGTGGATTTTTCTCAGCATTTCAAAGAAAAAGCGCCTGCTTATGTGAGTCCTTCAGGACACTGTCTTTTAGTAACTTCTAGAAGCAGTTATGTTTCTTTTTCATGCTGTTAGTGAATAAAGGTTAAATACAGCTTTCAGTAGAAAGGCTCCTGCTGGCTTGAGTTTGAGGTGGTTGCTCCTGTCCTGGATACACAACTATATCACATATGTATCATCAAAAGAATCAGGGGAGGATATCAGCTTTATTATTTTTAACATTAGTTCTTTCCATTTCTTCTTGAGTCTGTGGGAGAATGACAGCTTTAGTGTATATGCCTACAAATGTTGCAAGTGACCATAACATTTTCTCATCTGTTTATAAACACAATGCTTGTTTCTATTATTCTCAATGCTTGTTGCCTATTATTACGTAGTACAATGGCTGGTTTTACAGCTGAATGGAGAAATAGAATCACTTCTCTATTTTAAATCCTTCTCCCTCTAGCTCATCATAGGACAATCTGCTCTTATTAGGAAACAAAGGAATAACGAAGTCATTTTAACTTGTCCCCTGCATAGTTCATCTTCATACAATTCACTGACAGTCAGTAGTCTTTGTTTCTCCACGGGCTTCTACAATTCTCTGCGGGAAATGACAACTCTGATAAAACAAACATTGGAGTTTCACTCCACTCTGATACTGAAAAACCATGACTCTAGTGATTGTAAAGCCAGAGAAGGTTCATCAAGATTAAGTTAACATCACCCAGAGCTACCCATCGTCCTTCACTGGTTCTGGTCTCTGCCATAGAAATGTACAAAGGGCTCACTACATTGGAGACTTCTGAGATGACCTTTCTTCATTGATAGTATTATATTTTAAGCATATTTCTCTCAAGAGTGACCTCTGACCAACATATAAATCTTTAAAGGAGGAGATAAAACCTTTTTTTCCCAAAATTTGACCATTTAATTACTCCCTTCCAGTTTTAACAGGAAGAATAATTTTCTATATGGATGCTCTTACTCTAGAACAAGAGTAATTTTCTCCAGTGTACTTCAATCCCTAGTAAATGTTACTGATTTTTCTCCAGAGGACCTTTTGTCTATAGGCAAGCCGTTGCACTAAGACCAGAGGCTATCCTTTTTGCATAGCAGAGAAGAAATGAGTAATGTTCTTCAACACCTTTTTTCTCGCAGCCCTTAGTACATTGCATTTATATTTTGAAAATTTCCAAACGTGATGTATCATTGATCTGCAAATAAGGAACACCAATGTCTGTTCTGAATTACCAGTTAGTTCCAAGATGATGTACAAGCACACTGTGAAATACCATGACTTTTTTTCCATGGGGAAATGCCTATTATCTCTTCTGGAAGTAGTCCAAATTCAACCCAAGTTAGAAATGGAGGCTTGCTGCTTACAGTGCAATGCCTCTGTTCTGGCTTTCAGAAGTCCACACTGTGACAGTGCATTTGCAAGAGCATTTTAAGCTTGTGATAAAATACATGCAGAAACTGTTTTATGAGCTCAGTGATAAATGTTTTCGCATAACAACCATCAGAACAAAATACGGATAAGTGCACTCTTCATTGGCCCAAAGTGGCAAACTCATGAAATATGTGAAATGTCTACAGTAAAATCAAAGTCTGATAAAGCGTGTGAGGTCAAAATCATACTTTGCTATGGATTTTGCATCATGCAAGGCCTGTAACATCAGAGGTTCATGGATCTGTGTGAAATTAGCTTTATAAGAATTCTGATGGTTAACTCGTAGCAAAATCCTGAATAGCTTTAAATGACAATATAGGGTACAGGTTATCAATAAATTATTGATCTTTAGATTCCTCACTGCAGGCTTAGTATTCCCATGCACTGAGCACCTGATCAAGGAAAGTAAGGGTACTCGACATCTAGAGGAGTGCTTGTGTCTGACAATGTCCAAGAGGATAACAACTGTTTACTAACAGAGTAGTTAGCTTAATTTGTGCTTTGTATTTGAAAATAAATGATGCTGTCTTTTCCAGAAACAGTGTCGTCTCCCCTGTCATAGATGTTATAGACTGGAAGACTTTTCAGTACTATCACTCTATGGGCTTGCATCGAGGTGTTTTTGACTGGAAACTAGATTTTCATTGGGAAACAGTGCCAGAACATGAAGAGAAGGTCCGACAGTCTCCCATCAGCCCTATCAGGTAACAGTTCCATCAGCCAATATGTCTCCACTCATCTCAGCAGCAAAACTGTACAATTTGGATCATCATCCAGCTAACAGAAGAGAGACAGGGTTACTTGCATATGCTCAATTAATGTTTTTTGAAGGGATAGTTTTTGGGTTTACACTGAGTTTGTTTGGCCTTTAGTAATCATTCTAACTAAATTGCAGTCATACTTTCGACATGACAAATATTTTCAGCACATTGACACAACTGATATACAACCTAACCAGACAAGGTGTGGAGATTTGTAGGGAAAACAAAAGGTAGATCATACAGACTTAAATTTCATGTCTTAATCATGATCTGTTTGTCTGTTGTTTTGGGTGTACCTGTATGCAAAACTTCCCGCTGTTCATAATTCAGCTCTTGGCTCCATTCCCAAGCAAATCTTACAATTAGGTTCCCATTGTTCTACGTTTGGTTAGATAATTAATTCTTTACAGTTTATGTGGTGTAGTGCCTTATCATTTTGTAATACTATCTCTATGGAAATGGTGGGATTTTTACCCTTCACACAACTCCCCCTATCCAAAATTCAAGGAGTTCACTTCCAAGCTGTTTCCTACACAGAAGTCCTGTGGTAGCTGGTGCAGTGGTGGCCATGGATCGACATTATTTCCAAAACACTGGAGCTTATGATTCTGACATGACCCTGTGGGGAGCAGAAAATCTGGAGCTGTCTATAAGGGTAAGAAACTTAATTAAAACATCAAGCTGTGGTAACTTTTGGGCTTTTAAGGAACCTGAATAAAAAGGCAGGAAGGAATTTATAAAAGCAGTTAAGTGCAGAACATCTTGTGGTATGGAGATTATCATGTTCCTTGCAGAAATCGATCCTCAGACTCTGTGATTGTCGAAACTATATAAGGCCATTTAGCTGCTGTGAGGAGCTGTCAGGAGAAGGAAGGTTCAGTGGCTATCAGTATCTGCTTGAGGACTGAGTCAATGGCTTAGGCACCTTCTGAAAGCTGCCTCTTCTTTTTTGGTGTGTAACATGCACCAAAGGGAGAGTAGCTTTATTTCTTTGCCAACCTGTAGTTTTAATACCAAATTGTTTATATTATTTGTTTGCATTGATTTTTGCTGAACAAAAAGCATAACTGATATTAAAAAGCAATGAAAATTGCAGACTCAAAGTGTATAGAGATACTAAATAGTATCTATTTAGTATAGTACACTAAATAGTGTATATTTAGTCCCAGACTAAAGAGTATGTGCTCTCAAGTCTTTTCACTACACTGCACTATATGTAAACGTAAAAGCATAAAGATAGCCATACTGGGTCAAATCAAGTCTATCTTGCCCAGTATTTTCCTCTGTGTCTCTGTGTTTGTGGGGAACAGTGCATGAAGCAGCACATAATAAAGCTCTTGCTGTTTCCAGCAATGTGCAGATTATGATTTCTTGAGGCAGGGTCTATAGTAAAGGAGCTTCTCCTTTTTAGATAAAGGTAATCTTTTTTTTATGTTTTCACCTGTGTTTCAGACCTGGCTCTGTGGTGGCTCTGTAGAAATTATTCCGTGCTCCCGAGTTGGGCATGTCTATCGAAATCACTTTCCCCGTGCTTTCTCCTATGAAGAGGCCATTGTGAGGAACAAAATACGTATAGCAGAGACCTGGCTGGGCTCTTTTAAAGAGAACTTCTACAAGCACAACACAGTGGCTTTCTTAATCAGCAAGGTAAAAACATCTGTAATGCTTGTTTCTGAGGGAAAGAGTGTGCGTTGAGGTAGGTGAAGGGGGTGGAATAGGGGTGGCAGTGTCTGTGTACAGTCAAACATACAGCATGCGTGGTGCTGGGGATAGTCTTTTTATGAAACCTTCCAGTGGAAGAACTGTCAGATCAGGAAGGAAAGAGAGAAACTTATGCCTAGGAGTTGTTTGCTGGAGTTACCAGCTCTCTTAGAGTATGACTTCTTCTCCAAATGACTCCTTCTTCACCTTGCCCAAAAAGTTGTGATTTATTTTTCCACTGATGGTAAATGGAGGGTTGCAGTGCATATGAAGTGGAAGCTGATAGCACTGCCTGCTCAAAGGGACCTCCTAGAGGATTCATTCTTTGTTACTGAAGGTCTTCCCCATGTGATTCATGAGGATATTCAGTAATATTCCCAGGCATGTGGCAAACAGTGGTGTCTCTCCTACTGGAAGGGAACATATCTGAGTGGTCTAGTGACAAAAAAGGTGGGGTTTTTTTCCTGAACTGACAGATGTCCAGGAGCAACTGTCTGTAACTGAGAAAGACAGATCTCAACATAGCCATTATTTACAAGTTACTTCTTCATTAGAAGCATCATGCAGGCCACAGTCTGACCTCAAGGGATATGAATTCCCAGCAGCCTGTACATTAATAGATGCCTGAAGCCATGTGTGGTGTAGCCCTGGCGTGTGGCCACACTTGGACTGTCTACAGCCTACACACCAGCCACAACTACAGAGCAGTCACACTTGTTTTTAAACCACTGTATTGGTGGTCAGGACAGTATTGCAGATCAGGATCAGCCAAAGGACTGTATATCCCATGGATTACCAACCAGTGGATGCTTCTCTATTTGGAGTCATGCAACTGAAGTTCATGTTGTTAATGCCAGGTTGTTAACAATGTGAAGTTGTTAGTGTTGCTGCAGTTCTCAGGAATTCTCTGGCTCCACTACCTTTTCTTGTAACAGTATTCTCTCCTACAAGGCAGTGGACAAACTTGTGAGCAGTTGTGAATGAAAACATGTCGTACATCCTCTTGTTCATTTAGCAAAGTGAAGAAAAAGCTTCACTGAAAACAGTTAGGCAGAGCATGGGTAGGTGCTGTGCAACGTTTCCCATGCAGTTTTGCTCCTGCATTTCAGTCCTGTGTGCCTCAGTCACTGCAGTGCTGGCCATTGTCTAAGAAAGCCAGATCCAGCAGTGTCTATGTTACAGGTTTGAACTCCACTGGCCAGAAGCTCATCAATTGACTCAGAAGGGTTACAGCCATGTAATTGCAAGGAGGATGCTACACCAAGTCTTGTAAGATGGGCAGTTAGGTCTTTAAATCCTTTAATAATTTCCTGAAGGCCTTTCTTGTCAACTCAGAAGCAATTTTCTGTACTAAAAGCTACAACCATGAACGATACCATTTACTAGCTGTAAGCACCATGACCTTTTGCCCGAGAGTTTATTCTAGCCAGAATACTTCTAGTACACCTAAGTATGATGCTTCTTCCAAATGATCAATTTTACCATCTCTGTGCTCAGCATACCGTAACATAAAAGGCCCTTTTCTCTGTTCCTTTCTTTCACAGACAATATTTTCATTATGTCAGTGCAGTGCAATGTTATTCAAAAGACACAAGCAGGCAGTGACGTTACTGCCACTCAGCTGCAGGTGGGCCCCACGGGGATTTATTGCAGGGAGGGTGTAGGGAGCTGCCTATTGGGCACTACAGAAACCTCTGGGAGCCTTGACTGTGGATGCTGAAAAGCTGCTAGCAGAGGGATTTTCTCAGGTTCTTACAATATTCAGTGACAATCCTGCCTTTCTCATGCATGTTATGAAAAACAGTAGGATGTTTTTGTAAGCTAGACTAACACCTGTTTTTTTGATAAGTTCTGTTTATGGTACATTGGAAAAATATTTTGAAATAGGTGTTGTAGGACTTTAGGCAATCACCCTAGGAGATGGGTAATCACTGACCAATCGCCCTATGGGGCTAGGGTATATAAAACGGGGTTATAAATTAATAAAGTTGTTTCTTTTGCCTGCTCTTGCTGAATTTGTGTGTTGCTGCATCTCTCTGCTCCTGGTATAAACAGCGACACCTTGACCACTGACATGGCCCACTGCAGAAAATAACCAGTCACCCCTGTTTAGGTTGCCTGATAAATCTCCCCATTTTATGATCTGAATCACATCCTGCACAAGGTGCCCGTGATGTGAGTGTTAATGCAGATGAATATGGTGCTTCCCAGCTCTCTTCTATTTTAGCCACTGTCTCCTTTTCCCCTTTTCTTGTGTGGTTTGTTTATTTAATTTACAAGCACAGTTTCTCTTCAGATTGGTTTACAGGGATAATTACTCTCTTTACATTATTTACACCATTTATTCGGCAAATGCAGACTGTAACTAGTATGACAAAATGAGCCTTAGTACCATCTCCTTCTTCAGCCAAAGCATGAGAAGCATCTCATTTTAGGGGAAGTGTTTTACTTCTCTGTTTCCCTTTTCCAAGAAAATATCTTGGCGACAGTTTTGTGTGGTGCTGAATTGCTGAACTTTGTTGTTATTTTTATTGAATCTAAGACTGATAGTAAACTATGATGTTCTCTTTAACATATTGCAACTGTTGAGCTCTGCCCATGAAGCTTACAGGGGCTGTCAAACAGTGCCACATGGCATGAATGAACCCTGCTTTAGAAACTGATACCTCTCCCTTGATCTCCAAGATCCTTCCTTTCTCAGTGTTTTCCAAGCATGTTGCAAAGTCCTTTTTTCTTTCTTATGGATGCAGAGAAAGAGCTGGTCTTAGGAAAAGTTATTTACAGGCAATTTTTTGCTTATGTTACTGATTTTAATTTCTGACAGAGGAATCCAGACCAGTTTCTTGGAATCCAAAACTGCATTTTTAAAAAGTAGAAACATGAAGGGGGAGATCTACTGCTGGCAATAGAGAGGAGAGAGACTCGTAAGGGTGGTGAGATATTTTTAGTATTTGGGCACTGAGAGATTTAGAAAAGTGGTTTGTGTGGTTTTGAAACTGAAGGATTAGATACTTACCTGCTGAGAAGTTTTCAGAACCCTGCTAGCCATCTTCAGTGCTAGGTAACCTCAAATATCCAGACTGTCAGTCCTTTGCAGTGCAGATTCCTGTAACTGCACCAAGGGCTGAAGGCACCTGTCTTTTTTTTCAGTACAGAGTTGCTACCAGGAAGGGTGAGAGTTGATATTGTGTGTATGTAATTCAAGAAAACACATAAATCATAGGAAAGGTTTTTATACCTTTGTAGATGCAAAACACATTCACTTACTGGATTTAATAGGAGTCAGATAGTAAGGTGATAGACTATGTTCTGAGCTAAATTCTGTCATTACTTACATACTGTGATTATGGAGGACTGGCAATAACTGGCTAATTTGGGCCATTAAAGGCCAGGAAATTGGATTTTAATAATGGAAAATTCTATATCGATTTATAATCTAGTACAATCCCACTGATTTCAGTGAAACAAGTATCAAATTTGTCCTTGACTTTTTTAATTAAAAAGGTAACAAAGACTGACTTATCTTTCAGTGTAACAGTATTTTTAGAGGAAATATTTGTTTTCACAGTGTGTAATACTTCTGAAACATTCACTTCCATCACAATGCCAGACTAAATGCTGACTTAGCACAGATTTAGCAGAAGGCTATAGCTGGTCCTCCTCCTCTAGAATTGTAGAATCATTTAGGTTTGAAGAGACCTTCAAAATCATCAAATCCAACTGTTAACCCAGCACTGCCAAATCCACCACTAAACTATGTCCATCAATGCCAGATCTACACGTCTTTTAAATATTTCCAGGGATGGTAACTCCACCACTTTCCTGGGCAGTCTGTTCCATTGCTTTACAACCCTTTCTGTCAATAAATTTTTCCTAATATCAAACCTAAACCTCCCCTGGCACAACCTGAGGCCATTTCCTCTTGTCCTATTGCTTTTTTCTAGGGCAAACAGACCAACCCCCACCTTGCTACAACTTCCTTTCAGGTAGTTGTAGAGTGCGATAAGGTCTCCCCTCTGCCTCCTTTTCTCCAGGCTAAACAGCCCTGGTTCCCTCAGCTGTTCCACCTGAAATTTGTGCTCTAGACCCTTCATCCTTTGCATACTTGTAAGTAATATATATCACTATCTATAACACACTGGATAGAAGTGGTAGAAATCATTTCTATGTACTCTTTTTCACTTCCAGCATCTCTAACACAAATATAGTAGTAACCTTGTGGCCCCTGTGCTTTCTTCATACAGGCAGAGAAGCCAGACTGCAGCGAACGCCTTCAGCTACAGAAGAGACTAGGCTGTAGGAATTTCCAGTGGTTTGTAACAAATGTGTACCCTGAACTCTCCCAACCTGAAGACACACCAAGATTCTCTGGCAAGGTAAGAGAAAATACACTACAAGGAATAATTCATGGGTTTGCACTGTTCAAAGACCCTAGTATTTCTTCCATGCACTAAGTACTCAGTGAGTGTAGAGCAAGAGGTTGTCGCTGCTTTGACACTTTTATTGTCCAAGCAGACAATGCAACAAGGATGGGAGGAGAAAGAAAAGGACAGAGGAGACAGATAGTTGGTCCAAATTCTCACATGAATTGAAAGCCAGCCAGAAGCTGAACCCAGATTGTCTGACTCAGTTCAGTGTCACAGCTCAGAGAATCCTAACCTTATTCTTTAGGTTCCATTTAGTAAAGGAAAAGCATTGTGTTGCCTCATGCAATACAATGGCAACTGCAACAGCAGCTGAGATATCTCTGTGCTGATTCATGTGCATTTCTTCAGTCCTGCACTTCCTCCAAGGAGAGAAATTATAGCAATAGAAGTTCCTTGTCTGACTGTGCACAGGAAACAATACTCTCAATATGGTTTTTTTAAACACATAAGCTGATAATTATCATTCATTAAAATGTGAATGTATTCCAGGGAGCCTTACTGTAAGAAATTTTCCCCCAATGAGGCAACAAGGTCCACTAATTAAGCCACACTCTGCTATCTGTAGCCAGATTTTACCATGTCATTTACTGTTTTGTCTGTTCTTTATTATCAAAGTTTGCTTGAGAAAAGTGTAAGGACTGAGGCTGTATCACAGGAATTGCCACATGTTTTTTTCTTCTGGAATATCTTGGATTTTTTTCTGACTACAGTGTTTAGTTGAAGTGCACTTTTCCATTAACAAAAAATTTTTGACAGATTTCTTTTAACAGTCATAATAGTTAAAGCCAGAAGTGGGTATCTCTAAATTAAACAAAACTCACTGGGTAACCACTGACCTTTGGTGAGACTCTGCCTTTTATATAAGATCAGTTTGCAAAATAAATATGCAAGATCTGGTCTGAAAGAAAAAAGATATTGCCTTAAATAGGAGCAAAAATGTATATCTCATAAAGGGATACAGTCATGAAAAAGTTAGCAGAAGGAGATTTTGTTTGTATTTGATTGTGCTTTATTTCGGTATAAATGTTTACTTACAGCTTTACAATACTGGTGTTGGCTTCTGTGCGGATTACAGACCTGGAAGAACCATTGCAGAAGGCTCTATCAAACTCTCCCCTTGCAGTGACAGCCTCAACCAGGTACTGTATATTTTAAGTATATAGGCACTGTATCAGATCTAGGGAATCATCCAGAAGACAGTCACTCCAACATGTAAATGGCTAGGTTGACATTAGTGGAAATACTGATGTGTTCAAAATTAGGCATGTGCTAAGGCAATGATGCCCACTTCTGCAGCTGAGTGGCATTTGAAAAACACAGTGTTCCATGTGTTGCTGAAGATACCCACACTTTGCTTCAGCAGACATCATTAAATGCCTGTTTGTTAGTTTATTTGGTAGTGCGTGGGGAACAGAAAGCCTGGGAGTTAAAAATCTGCAACAATTCTATAATAACTGTGATGGATTTCCTCATTAGTGCCTAATGGGCACTAATGGGGACAGAAGGGAAATGCATGTAGACTCTCAAGCTGGCATTGGACTAGCAAGTTCATACATTAAAAGAAGACAAGTCAGTACATGTCAACTGTGGACATTTACTGCAAGTCCCAAGCAAGTTTTGCTGCTCACAGTGATCTCAGGGTAAGATGAACTTCAGCGTGTGTGGACACTGTCAGAAACACCCTTCTGTTCAAATATTTATTAAACTAGAAAATTTTATTATAGGATGGGTTTACTATACACATAACTAAAATTCACAAAGCCTTTCCTTAAGTAAATGATTATGCCAGAATTAGCTAGCAGGGGGGGACCGCTTTGCAGGGCCAAGGCTGTTGGGTCTCTGTCACTCATGTTTATATTGCATCTTAACAAATATGTACAGGAAATTATTTTTGGAATTAGAATTTTAAAATGAATTGGGATGTCCTTCCATCATTGTTCAAACAAACCCTCCCTTTTCCAGCACTTTGAATATACCAGCATGAAGGAAATCCGGCTTGGTTCTGTGACATCAATTTGCTTTGATGTCAGACACGGGAAGGTTTTCCCTCAAAACTGTACAAAGGAGAGAGACAACAGCCACCAGCACTGGGATGTCCAGGAGGTCAGTAGTGACTCTGCTGTGAGGGGAAGGCAGCTGACAGTGACTGTGGGGTCACCAGGTGATTGACAGGATTCTTATGTGGAAGGGATGAGGTATGTGAAGGGCAAGTTTTACTTCTGTAATATTTTCACCCAGGAAATTTAGGATGCCTCTTGCCCTGCCTACGTGAAATGAATTTGGTTTAAAAATACAAATTACAGGAATCACACCTAAATTCTTATGTCCTTGTTTTAACTGTTTGTCTTACTGGCCTTACAGGAACAGATTCATAATCAGTGGTTGTGAAAGTAAGAGCAGGGAAAATACTTGCCCACTTCTGTTGGATAGAGGAAGGGTCTGGGAATCCTGAACCCTCTCAAATAAGAGCCTGTTGGGAGTAGGGAAAATATTACAATACCCCCTGCATTGTAAGAGAAGAGCAAACTTCCTATTTGAAGAACTTGGTATAATTCTGTAGACTTCTCCCAGCAGACCAGGAGCTCCTCTACAAGACTGGGAAATGTGATGCTCTAGGACAGCCTGGGAAAATAGCAGTTACTGGAGTTGTAGAGATGCTGCAATCCTCCAGTATGGTCCCTACTGTAATTTGTTTTGATTCCTAAGGGAATCACTGGTCCTTTTTTAATTTTGTGGCCTGTAGTACTGTAGTTGATGCTGATAACAACCTGTACCCATAGACAACAAACAGTAGTGGAAAAGAGATCTCTTGAATTCTGCGCCTGCCACTCCTGTCAGCTTCAAAAGGAATTATGAATATTCACCATGTCCTAGGCTCAAAGCTAAACCTAATTATGTTGAACAACCAGTCATTACTGGTGATCTAATGTACGTAAAAAGTTTCAGAAACATGGCCTAGCTTTTACTGGAAAACCCTGATTTTTAATTTGTTCTTTCTTTCCCTCCTTCTCTCATCTTGTTAGAATGGAATGATTGTCCACGTCCTTTCTGGCAAATGCATAGAGGCAGTGAAGAGTGAAGATGAGAAGGACTTGGTTTTGTGTGTATGTAACAAGAATGAAAATCAGGTGTGGCAATTTGAACCTTCCCATGTGCTACGTCAGAGATGACTCTTGGCTCTCTGTAGAGATCAATTTAACATTACTTCTGTTTGGGATTTAAGATACATTTCCTGGATGGACAAGAAAAATGTTTGTGCTTATTGTAACATGCATGGAAGTTACAAAGGTCTCTCCTTTGAAAGCCTGGCTCAAATATTGCCAACAGTTCCTGGTTTATTCAGCTCTAGCTAAAATTTCTATTTATTCTGTGAAGCAGGGAATAAGGACACTATGAGCATCAACAGATTCTCAACTCTGCTATTGCAGGAGACAGTTAAGTTTGCCCTTTGAAAGAAACATGGAAAATTGGCTGCCAGACAGATTGTCTTTAGCATATTCTGTGACTTCTGATGATACAGGAAAATTAATGTTTTTGAAACTTTTGGAGCTGTAAGAGGAAGCCAGCCAAACCAGGATAAGAGTTTAGCCTGCTTTTACAGTGCGCTTCAATCTTAAAACAAAGTAGGTTTGGTATGTATAAAAGTAGTGGATGTTTTCACGTGTAATGGCTAAAATTTTGTTTTCCAACTAGCCTGAGCCAAATTTATACCCTCTATGAGATTGCACAGGGCATAAATTAGCACTTAATTGGGCACTAACTGCTCTAATTGACTTTGGATACCAACAGTCCTCAGCCTTTGGCACACCCTTCCTTAAATCCTTTCTCCACAGGCTAGTCTGGATGGGAGAATGACACTGAAATATTAACAACTTTTTTGCTTGTTTGTTTTAATGAAATTTAAGAACAGCTCTTCAGGAAACTTCCATGGAATATGGAAGATTAAATTAGATTAGAAAAGAGGGTAACAACTTCCCTGGTTATTTTGAAACGGAATGTGGCATCCATTTACTCTTACAAAGCCATGTGATGAGCTTATTATTATTACAGTGACAAAAGTGCTGGCTGAAAACAGAAAATTAAGGGAAGCAGCGGGTTTCAACAGTGGCTACCTAGGAAGAAAATACTGGTGCCTACTTCCACTTGCTTGCAACCTGAGTTGAGTCTTTCAGTCTGTGGAAGTAAGTCTTTGACACTGTCAGTTTTAGCCAAGAAGAACGTTCAGATTCTTGCTGTTGTGGATCTCCAAGCTGATCCTCAAAGACAGTGGCATACAAAATTTACTAAACAAGCTTATTGTGCAGAGCCTGCATCCCTGGTGACCTCCTGTCTTCCAAAGAACTGAATGTTAGGTGTTAAGAATGTTCTCATGCACTACAGCATGCACTAGCAAAGCAAACTTCTATCAGTATCTCATTAGGGCACTTTCAATGTTTAAGTTAAAACCAGTAATGATAACCCTTTCCAAGAGTCTGCTATGACAGAAGAACAATGATTTGGGAGTCTTCCCACATCAGCATGACACCTGATTTATAGTATAAACCAGTCACAACCATATGTATTTATTAAAAGGGAAGGACGTCATTATTTAATTTTAATTTGGTTTTGAGAATTTTTTTTTTCAAGAGACAGAATAATCATTGTGTTTATTTTTATAAAAAGTCTAGCACATTGTTTGAGCTTCAGAGAAAGGAAGGAATAATGTAATGGTCTGCTCAAAGCCTTTCAGTCACCTGCTCTTGGTAAATTGTAATAAATTGGTCTCAAGCATATAAAATTGGTTACAAAAGGAGACACAAACACCATTCCGTGTTGTGTTGTCCAAAACACTTCCTAGTGGATTCTCTGTTTGCCTTGAGTGCTACAGATTCCACATCACATTCAGGCTTCACTTCAACCACCCTAATTACCACTTACCCTTTCTTTGATAGCATCAGAATCTAGTACCATTTGTTACTGTCTCATTTAATATTTCCTGCGACCTTCTTGAAAATGCTTCAACTTTCATCTGAACGGATGGTAGCAACCTTTTCCAGAACTCCAATTGATCCCTGATCACTGCCCGAATCTAGGCTGAGAAAAGAGAATTTCTAAAATTGCATAAAAGCTGAGTGAAATGCTGGTTTAATTACATGTGCTTCCTTTATTTTAAATTATAAGTATGCCAGATTTTTTTTATTATGTATTATTTATTGTATGTTGGACTCTACACTGGGAATATCATTCCTTTAGCATTTAGGTTAATGCTAAAAAAGAGTATATACAAACATGGTAATTGATCACAAGTGGGATTTATCACAGAGAAGAATGGAAGTATTTCTTGTTTAAAGAGGAGATGTTTGGAGTTAAATGTAAGAGATGTGGACATTCTCATCATATACTTCTTTTTAACATAATGATAAAAAACTAGAAAATAAGATTTGCTGTAGATATATGTACAATAGAAAAATATGTTACATGGTACTTCCTCCAACAATAAAATGAAAAGATATGGTTCAGTAGCATTTACAAAATAATTGTTATTTTACTGAGTAACAATGTAAATGTGTGTTTAGTTTCCAAGAGAACTAAACTCCAGAGTACAGGCCAGAAGGGAGATGCAGTATGGTCTAGGAGGTCTCTGTATGCGGACAGCCAGGGGACACAGATTCTGGGCCATACCATGGAGCATACTTTCATCTAAAATAAACAGAACTTGTTACTGCACCAAAAAAAAAAAAAAACAAAAAAAAAACCCTCAAACACAAAAAGGAAACCATCTATCCCCTGGTTTCCCTAGTTTCCTTCCTATATGCCTTTAAAATGGTTTGGGTGTTTGTCCCATTGTGGTAATTTACACTTTGCTCCTGTGGTTAGATCCATCATCTAGACCCTTCTCATGTAGGTTGTACACGGGTCTCAGCAAAGTGTCTCTGCTAGGGGTGCTAATTGTGTTTTCATCATTCTTGCCCGTCTTTCAGATGACATAAGCAGATAGTGATGCTTTGAGCATCGCAAAACATGGAATTACTTTTATCTTTGTATTTAGACAGGGACAACATTTCAGGTTCTTCTAATTCCCACTGCTTGGAGAGAAATGTAAGAAGAAAATATTTCAGGCAACAGTGAAGTAGCAGTTTTAACTTTGAAGGTCTCCAAAGTAGAGCCCTGGGCAAGAGCAAAGAAATTCCAGCACAACATGAGTAAACATCTTGTAGTCTAACTCCACCTGTTTCTTCGAATTTGCAGCCCAGGCATAATGTATGCTTTGAGCTAAACCCACTGAGCTAAAAGGTCATATTCAAAAACAGGTCATCTTTCAGTTGACAACACTTACTGAATAGCCTGGTTTATTCCTCTTCCAGATAACTGGAAATGGAAGAACATAAAGACTTGAAATATTATTCCATTTACTTTTAAACCTACACCCAGTTGATGCAGTCAGTAATTTGGGGTTTGTACTGTTAGTTGAGGTGTCATCATTAACACAGAGAAACAGAATGGCAACATTTTTCTCCATGTGTCACCCTGAAATTTGAACAGGGGGAAGGTTAGAGCAATCTTTATGCTTAAATCCTGAAGCACAGAAATGTTCAGGGCATCTTAGTCCATGTGTAAGTGCCTCCAGGTCCTCCCTTAGAGACACACTGGGAACTGTAGTATTATCTGCTTGACAAAATGCAATAGCATCCATTACAGATTTCCCCAGAAAGGAATGGTGATATGCGGAGACAACCAAGACAAGCACAGTAACAGCCTAGATTTTCATAACAACTGGAAGGTGACATGTGAGTGACAGTTTTCAGGTTCTGCCTTTGTATCTCATTTTATCTACAGTAGTTTGATCCAAATTACTATTGGGAGAGAGTGAAAAAGGAGTGTTTTGCAAATGCTGGTAACTTCTTGGCTTGTGCTTTTATTGTACACTTCTGCCCAGAGTAAAGTATATCAGTGCACAGTGAACTGTTGTCTTTTTATTCATCTTCATTGTGATATGATTGGCTCTTGCCTCTTCCTCATGCTGTAGAATACCCAGTCTGCAAAGAACCCGTCGGAAAGCCTCCAGTAGCAATACCTGCAATTTAGCCATCACCTAACAGTCTTACAGAAATGTACAGGAGGAGGACTCTGCCTCCACTCTATATGAGTGGGGTTGATTTTATAGTCCTTTGCTATAATTTCTATTGGTTTCAGCAGAAAGGCCTGAATAGGAGTACAGAAGTAGAGGCCCTGGAAATCAGGATCTTCTTCACCAGGCGGCTTGGAAGGATGTACTAGAAAAAGAATCTGTCTACATGACTTGAGATAGCAGGTATAGCATTTTTGCTGCCTTTGGTGTTTTTTTTTTGTAAAATAGCTATTCCACTTGGGGATTATTACGCATTTGATACGTGGGACAAGATACACCTCTGTTAACTGCAGTCACCTAAACAGTAGTCACAACTAAGCTAATTCTTAAGGTTTCTACTGATCAGCAGAGAATACATCCAGAGGTAATGCCTTTCTTTTCAGAGGCAAGTATTTAAACAAGATGGGTGAATCGCTATCTAGAAGTGCTTTCTTTCTCTATTGATTAGAGAGTGAGTCTTAATGATTAATTTAGCTCGCATGTGTAGCTTGTAAACTGTAGCTGGGTGAAAGGCACTGAAGGGCATCCAGGCGAAAATATCTTCCAGGGGCCCAACTCTTCCGATTTCCCCTCAGATCTGGCTTTAATCACAGAGATGACAGCCAAGAACAAACTCCCTTGTTACCATTTGCAGTTCCCTCAAATAAGCTTATATCTAAGAGCACTTTCTCTTTTTCAAGATAACTTTTTTATTTACAAACTGGGACTCCCTGCTGTGTAGGACGCTGTGTTACAGCATGATCTGGTCCCAGTGGAATAGAATTTAAATTTTCAGAAAAGTCTGTGTAATATTTTGAAGATGTTAACTGTAACTGAATGATAAATCTTCTATAACTTTCTGCTGAGTAGGCTCAAAAGTTACAGAAGAATCTTCATGACACAGAACAGATGTTCATCAAGCTTCTTATTTTCAGTTTGAACCTGTTACATACAGACCAGCCTAAAGGCTCAATACGTTATTCAGTTTCTAAGTAGCTACACAATGGCCTTTGTAGAAGTCCATGATCTTTGGTAATACCATTGTGCTATTTATTTACAAAAACGATAATTTTGTGTTACAAGTTGAGAAGAAGGTGAAAGTAATAATTTTTTTTTAAATATGCATTATATAATAATATTTTTTAAATAAACTATTTTGTGCAAGTATTCAAAAGACTGCTACCATAAATCTCCATTCTTTGCTATATATATTTTAGTCTCTCAGCCTTACAGACTAAGAAAAAAATCTAACAATGTCACTTATAATGTTATAGGCATAAATGAGCTTTAAATGATTACATCCTTTAGTATTATGTTTTTCACATTATTTTTTCTTAACTTCTTAACATAATATCCTATTAGGTGAACACCTATCAGGTTTTTTTACAGTCTCTTTTTCATGATTTCATGTAACATTTACATGAAAAATTTAACTGCAGATATGAAAGAAAATCAACTGGTACTTTTATTCATGAGGAATTAATCTCTCAAGTTTTAGAAGATATTTATTTCTGAGTACAAACCATTGCGAAGATGCTGCAGTGTAGTCACAGAATCACAGGAGTAGGGGTTGGAAGGGACCTCTGAAGATCATCTAGTCCAACCCCCTGCTAAAGCAGATTCACATAGAGCAGGTTTCACAGGACCTCATCCAGGTGGGCTTTGAAAGTCTCCAGAGAAGGAGACTCCAGAACCTCTCTGGGCAGCCTGTTCCAGGGCTCCGTCAACCTCACAGTAAGGAAGTTTTTCCTTATTTTGAGGTAGAACTTCCTGTGTTCCAGTTTGTGACCATTGCCCCGTCCTATCACTGGGAACCATTGAAAAGAGACTGGCCCCTCCCTCTTGACCCTTGCCCTTTAGATATTGATAAGCATTTACAACAATGTGCAAATGCAGCCCAGAAAGCCAACCATATTGTGGGTTGCATCAAAAGCAACATGGACAGCAGGTCAAGGGGAGTGATTCTGCCCCTTTACTCCACTCTAGTGAGTTCCTACCTGGAGTTCCGTGTCCAGCTCTGGAGACCCCCATACAAGAAGGACATGGATCTGTTGAAGTGGGTCCAGAGGAGGGCTATGAAGATAATCAGAGGGCTGAAGCACCTTTCCTATGAGCACCTCTCCTCCTTGTTCAGCCTGGAGAAAAGAAGGCTCTGGGGAGACCTTATTGGGGCCTTCCTGGCTTCAAGAGCATACTATTGGCTCATGGTTAACTTGTTGTCCACCAGAAGTTCCAGGTCCTTCTCCACAGAGCTGTTTTCCAGCAGGTCAGCCCCTAACCTGTACTTGTGTATGGCGTTATTCCTCCCCAGGTGGGGACCCTATACTTGCCCTTGTTGAAATTCATTAGGTTCTTCTCTACCCAACTCTCCAGCCCGTTCAGGTCTTGCACAACGGCAGCACAGTCTTTTGATGTGTCAGCCACTCCTCCCAGTTTTGTATCATCAGCAAACTTGCTGAGAGTGTGCTCTGTCACTTCATCCATGTCACCGATAAACATGTTGAACATATTCTGTCACTCTTTATACATAGGGATTACTGAACAAACCAAAAGTGGTCAAAAGCCGTAGCCAAACCAAAATGTTTAAAGTGAAACAGTCCTATAGAGAAAACAGTTCATTGCATTACTGTCATCTTTTTCCCCTTCATTAGCACACACAAGCTGCTTTGCCCACTTAGAAATGAAGAGTCAAGCAGTGAACAAAGAGACAGTTTCAGAGTATTTCAAGTGGGCAGATGAATAAAACTCAGCATCTCAATTAAAAATAAGCATGTCAATTAAAGTTTTGGTGCAAGTAAAATTCTCATTGGCCAAGTTGTCTGTCTAAAACACTGGCTTTTTGTCGTATCTAATTACATATGTGTCATACTCATCGGAAACTCATCATCTGTGGTGCCATGAGCTGCTTTAATTTACAAATCAGTAAACAAATCGCAGAGCCCGAAAGACCACTTAGTCTGACTGAGCAACGAATGCTTCCTACATTCACGCAGTTCCACTGATGGATCACCAGTTTCCGTAGCAAGCCCTCAGACAGTGGTAAGAGCTGCTTCTTCAGGGCTATTTGCGGTTGATTACTTTACTTGTAGAAGCAAAGGAAGCATTAATTTCCTAGTGTAACAAGTGACAGTCAGTCTGTGGTGTCTGCATAGATACGCACATGTACAGCCTCAAGAACAAAGCCTGGTGCTGATGCTAAGGAAATAACTTTTAATTTTGGATAAACAATGAGCAGTTTCAGCTCCAGTCCCTGCTGTTGGAACAATCTCCTGTGTGCAGCCTGTGACAGCACTCTTAAGACTCCCTAGTGCCAGGAACAACTCTTAGATCAGTGATGAGAGGGAAAGGTGGAAGAAAATAGGTCTTGACAATGAAAAATAACTTGATAAGCACAATAAGAGACCCAAATAAGCAAACTATGTAAGACCATAATCTGCTAATTACAAGAAAATGTTCATCTGTTCTGAAAAATACACTATTTCCTAGATCTTCATTCAACGTTAGACATTGTAACATGATTCTCAGGCTTGGCAGAGAGTGGTAATTCCATTTTGAATAATTTCCAAGGTGTCTGAGTATGGTTTGGTTTTGATGTGGAACAAGCCAGTGTTTCCTTTACTTTCTGAAACAAAGCTGGGATGCTCACTGGAGGCACAATAAGACAAGCCCTCAGGCCAGGCTGCTCATAGTAAGGTGTTGGGCTCTGCTTCCTCGTTGCCCCATCATAAGAAAGAACATTTTCTTCTGGGATGTTATGCTTTCAACAAGCTGGCAAATTGTGATAAAAAATTGTTTTGCTGGAATTTTCTTTGACAGCTCTAGTGAATGTGTTTATAACAATTACAGGCTAGCAAAGATTGCAGACTCAGCAGAATGAGGAAAATCAATATTCAATTTTTAACAGAGGGAAAGAACAGAGAAAAGTGGCAAGTGAGAAAAGCTGAATGTAATTTCAGTTCCCAAGTACGTCCATTCGTTTCTTTTTACAGCGCCGGAGCACTGTAGAACAACCCAACATGGCTACAACAATAACAGCAAGCTCAGGTTTATGTTGCAGGCACTGTCTCTTAATAGAATGCCTGTCAGGGAAAGCTTTTTTCTACATTTTCATGCTTTCAGGCCATTTGCTCTCTCTTTTCTCTCCTTGGCACATGGGGTGATTTTCATCAATCCCTACCTGAAAAAAAGCAAGCTCTGGAAGGGAAAGGAAGAAGCAGGAGACTGGGGGTTAAGGACCAAGAACCAAGTCCTCAAAGCTGTTTCAGCTGGTGGTAGCTGCCCTTCTGTTTAATATCTTGGCATTTGATTCACTCTTGATTTTCCCTAGCATTTCACATGTCAGGTAGATTTGAGAAGCCTGAGCCTTCCTCCACAGCTAAGCCCTTCCTGCTCTGATTCAGGCGGCATGATAAATCACCTGAGCATTGCCCAAGTGTAAGAAAAGCCTACCTCTCACTCTTTAGTGATGTGGTAGGAAAGCATGAAAATCACCCTGGATCAAAGGCAAAGCTAATCTTTTGGGACCAAGAGTCAGATGCCATTCCTTCAGTCTACCTAGCGCTAAGCCATGCTGTCAGCCAACACACTGGGGATTTGGCTTCCTGACACCCAGGTTCACCTTGTGAGAATGCTCTAGTGTCAAATACATGAGTACTTTGTGCTTCCTTTCCTTATTATTTTTAGGACCTCTAGTGGCAGAAAAAAAAAAAGGCATTTGAAGAGCAGACCTCTTGGAAATCTCCTAACATGAAATACCAGTATAGACATGAACACCAGCCAGTAAGGAATAAATGTCAAAATGCCATTTCTTTAATTAACATTCTGGATTTTCTTCAGGAAGAGTTATCTCATCTTCTTCCTTCTTATGCAGGATACTGCGAAAGAATAAACTGAAATGAAGCTCTCAGTTTGCAGAGGGAAGTATACTTTCGTCTAACCAAGGAAAATTATGGTACACAGATTTACAAAAAAAGCTATCCTTTCTCCCCTATGACACCCCAAAAAACATCCTACTATTCTTCTAAGCACAAGTTGTCCAAATACAAGGTTTCTACTGCATAACTCTATGAGACTAAAGAGTTTCAGGAAAATATCCAAGACATAAAATACATTTATAGCTACCAGTGATTGTTATTTTCTGCCTGACAGTAATCTTTTTAGCAAGCAGCTATCCTCAGTTATTGATATTTCATTATGGGTGTTCAAGGTGGATTGGTAGATGACAGGTTTAACCCCTAATTTTCTGTTTCTCAATAAGAATACTCTTGGCACAATGAACACTGGAAACATACATCAGGCCATGAAACTCCATTCCTCCAGATAACCCTAATTTTGACCCTTGACAACAAAAAAAACTGTTCTTTTTTTGCTTGCAACCCTTAACCAGATTATTCCAGCTGTGCTGGTACCATCTAAGCCCCCCACCCTGTGTGGATCTAGTTCTGACAGGCCAGTGATTTCCCCCTCTGAACTGAGGAGAATATTAAGATGCAAGAAGAAAAGAGCAATTTATACTCGTCCCTATACTAGGTCTCATTAGTGCAATTATGATATTAAAAATGTTTAAAATGCACTTGCAAAATAAATAGTAACATTAATAAAACCCCTAGATGTGGATAAAGCAAGAACATAGGAGAGCCGTATAATTCTTTCTTGGTTTTAGCAGTAGAAAGACAACCGTAATGGACAACACAGGAGAGAAAATAAGAGCAGAAGTGGGAGGATGGAGTAGGTTATTTCTCACACTGTGAGAATGTGCAGGTGGTCATATGTTCCATGGAGACCAAGACTTCTCTTTTTCTGTACGGACATGTCAAAAGTACGCAGGAATCTATATTTGAGGTTTTCTCTCTGCTCTATTTGAGAGACTTCTTTCTCAGATTTTTTGTTGCTTTCTGCTGGACTGGCTATAATGAAAAAAATAATGGAATTTCCACTAGTAAAGCAACTATATTGCAAACTATGGGCAGTCTTGGAATTGTAATTTCTTGGCAGTCATGAGCAATGAATTACAATATACTACATCTGGGGGAAAATACCAGGAAGAGTCTGCATGGCAAAGATCTGGATAGTGCAAGAATGAGAAAAAGTAAACACTATTTCACATTGATAAAACACACTTGACAGGTTTAAAATATGACTATTTTAGAAAACTAAAACCGAGTAGGTTCACATTTTCTAAAAAGGATGTTTCTTAACAGTCATTTTGCCTTCAGACATGGGTGTAGCTCTTGAAATCTCACTGAGGCATTCTGAGCCTCAGCTGGTGTTGCACAACCAGTCAGGAGCACCAGAAGTGCCTGTAACACAGCAGCGGTGGGTTCGGGTTCATCTGATGGTGAGGCTGGCAGCCTGACCTCATGAGGAAAGTTATGGCGATTGAGGCCAAATCTAATCAGATACCCTACATCTGGAGAGTATTGTATAGATGCCAAACAAAACAAGTAGAAAGAAGCTAGCAGTAATGTACAAAAAAAAAAGAGAACTCAGACTTGTTACTCACTGAGTAAAATCCCCTGAAAAATTAAGTTTTTGGGGAATCAAAAGTACTCACAGATTGATTTCAAGTGCCAGCCTGCACAGAGAGATTGTGCAGGGTGAGAAATACTGTAATATTGTATTTTGACTTCTTCAGAATAAAATTATTCATTTCATAAATGCTGACATTTCAATTAACACTTTTGTACCAAACTGATTTTTATGCATTTAAAATTGCTTCTCCTCTCTCCTCCATATTTTTCAGTTCAGCACAAAAAAAAAAAAATAGAAACAAAACAAAACAAAAAACCACAAACAAAGAAAACAAAAACAAACCAAACCAACACAAAACAAAAAAACACAAACAAATAAACAAAACCAAACAGTAGCCAGAGCTGATCAAGAGCAATGTCACACTCTTAGAAATCAGGGGTTTGTCTGTGGTTCTGCCCCACCCTGAGCCTCAACAGCCTCAGATGTGTATGACTTCGAAATGCATTTGCCCAATCTGATCTTTTGGCTGATATGGTGAAGTAGTAATCAAACTGTGTCTGAAATATTTATGAGAAAGTGTCATGAAGGGCAGAAAACCCAGAAATGTCGTATTTACTGTGCATGTCCACTATTCTCTATTCATGGCTACTTCATTTGAATTCTGCCTTTCTGTTGGGTGAAGTGGATCTGAAGTAACATCTCCAAAGCAGCCTGAATTACTCCCGATTTACACAGCCATGATGGATGGCAGGATCTGCCTTGGAACATTTTATATTAGCCATGTCTCACATGGTACTCTTTGCCTAGGGCTCAGAGTATCCCCAGACAGGTTAATCTTTACTAACTGCCCTTGCAAGGCAACCTGCAAATGTCTTAACAGATCTAGCATGATTATTTCTTATTCCCTGGGTTGATTAATCTGTCTCAAATTAATCTCTTTCTTCAGACCTCTATTTTTGCAGGTGCTTGTGGTATAAATGACTCAACGGTACAAAATTGAACTAGTCAAAATGTGTAGACACTTTATTTGGCATGGAAAGAAACCAAGGACATGGTCCTGCTATAGCTGAAAAAATAAAAAGAGTGTGGGGAACTTGGCCTTCCTCAATGGAAACTCGACATTTGGGTGGCCTTGCTTCAGTCTGTGTGGGGCTGGCAGTCATTGTCTCTGAATGAAGAGGCTGGTTTAACCTGGATCGCTATCAAATCCTCCCTTCATGAGACCATGCATTTGGCAGAAGTACTGACAGAAATTCTTTGGCTGAGAAAGCGCAGTCAAATCCTGTTAGGCATAGTATCTTGAGAAGGGGTTCTATTAGTTTAAAACACTGAGAAAGTTTGAATGCGGTTGTTTGGCATTTTCTCCAGTTACTGATTTATTTGAATTTTCCTTCGGTTATGAAAATCACAGACTTGGAAAAACTATCAAGGAAGAAAAAAAGGACTTGCAAGGATCAGAACGCTAGGGACCAGATTAAGCTCTTCCAGTGTGTATCTTCTGTACATCATGCTTCACTTGTTCTATGCACACGGGACTACCATGAATCCCTAAGAAATAGGTCACTTGCTAGGTGTACCAAGCAAGAAACAAATTCTGAGATTAGTGCCTGAACAATCATCTGGGACGGGGAGAAAATCCCTCCTGTCATAAGCAGGAGGATGTGGGCTGTGTCCCAGCACATACCCCCGGCTGCTGCACTACCATGCACTCACAGTCTGCATACCAAGGGAACCCATATAGGAAAGGTTTAGGTAGTGGCCCTCTCTCTCACTCACCCTTGCTTCCACCCCAAAACGACATCTCTAAATTGCTAAGCAACTTGCAGGGAAAGTGTGGGGATGACAGAAACACATTTTAATGCCCAAGGCAGGATGTCAGCTTGGTGTGCCATCACTTGCTCTCCCCTGGGCCTTATGTCAGGGGATATGAAAAACAAAGTATTGGTTCCAGTTCAAAAGCAGTGCTTGAACTTCATGAACCATCCCTGGCAGGGAGTATGTTGTGCTGCTTGCCACATCCTTTTCGCAGGCCTACAAACAGAGGTTGCATTTGCCCATCAATGTCCCACTTTGCACTATCCCAGGGTTTGCAAATTTTGCTGTTTTCTCAACAAGAAACAGATTAAGTTCCCAACTGCATAGCTTTTACTTGCCAGAGAATGCTCGTATGCTCTGACACCAGGCTGTTTGTAAAGCCTGTCAAATAACATTTGTGTATGGAGATCACAGCAGTGAATATCACAGTTAAGGCTAAAAGGCAATTCTATGCCAAGCTCATTCTAGGTCACTAACTTCCTAAGGGTATTCTTCCAAGAAATAGCTTTATCTTGAGTAGCTCTGAAAGAGGAGAGAGTCTGTGAGTTACAGTTAACCCCTTCTTCAAAAGGAAAAGCAAGGCTTCTTCACTCTATCACATTCACCACTCATGATTAATTCAGGATAAGACTTTTTGTTTCTTTGCAGGTCAGTATTAGAAAACTGTTACAAGGAAATAGTAGATTAAAAAAGAAAAATAGTTCTTGCACTTTTGAAAAGGGCAAGTACCCACACTCCTTTTACAGAAGTAAACATAGTATATTCAAAAAGAAATCTCACACTGAAACACTCCACTCACTCCAATAAAAGGCTTCACTAACTGGAAAACTGAGATGCCCATCAGGAAAGCCAGTGTAGCAAAAACAAGGAAAGATTAGAGGCATACAGATGTGGCTTTGAAGAAAGAGATGAAGCCATAAGTGAGAAGTGCGATATGGCTAATGAAAAAGAACATAGAAAGGAAGTAAAACCACAAAATGAAACAAAGGCAAGTAAGAGAAGGGAACAGAGGAACATTAACCAGTCTGGGACACTCCTACCAAAAGGGATGGAGCCTCCATACCTTCATCAGATGCCAATAGGTTGTGGTAGAAAAACAACTAAACAACTAGTGGGACTAGTAGAAAGACCATCTGAACTAATGATACCTGACACAGGTCACCTTCTCTTCTAAAAGACAGAACAGGACTAAGTAGAAGAAAGTTACTCTGAGGCTTACACTCTACAGTGGTTCTCCTTTGATTAAACCATAGTTCTAAATGCAACCCTGGAGCTCAGCGAGTGTCAAAAAAGGCCACCAAATGTTAAGAATGTTTGGAAAGTAAAGACTGGAACATACTAAAAATATCATTATGCAGATGTAAGCGCAATGCAACCATGTCTAGAACTTTGAACAGTTTTTATCTCCCTTCCTCTGAGGAAGGTCTTTGGGGTGCCGGTGTTGAAGAGGGCCCTGTGCCCAGGAGGTCCAGGGGGTTGTCCCTGCCCTGGCTGGCCCTACACACACATTCATTTGATGGTGACAGTGCCCCGGGAGAAAGAAAGAGGGTTGCTTCAGAATTCCGCCTCAGCTTGTGTTCTGTGCACAGCTCTGAGAAGATAAGAGGCAATGCGAGGGAAAGAGGCATGGCAAGGGAGAGGGAGACCATGCGAGGGAAAGAGATGATGTGAAGGACAGAGAGGAACGAAGCGAGGGAGATGGAAACTCGATGCAACAGAGAGGGAGAGGCGACGTGAGGGAGGCAGATGAGACGCGAGGGAGGGAGAAGGGGAGGCGACGCGAGGGAGAGGGGGAGGCGACGCGAGGGAGAGGGGGAGGCGACGCAAGGGAGAGGGGGAGGCGACGCGAGGGAGAGGGGATGGCGTCGCGAGGGAGAGGGGGAGGCGACGCGCGGGAGAGGGGGAGGCGACGCGAGGGAGAGGGGTAGGCGACGCGAGGGAGAGGGGGAGGCGACGCAAGGGAGAGGGGAAGGCTGAAAGGGGGCCTCTCGCCTTACCTGTGGAATGAGGCCCTTGTATGTGTCCTTGTACCTAAGACAGGGTATCTTTGGAGACCTTATCTGTAGAATGAGGCCTTTGCATGTACTTGTACCTAAGATGGGGTATCTTTGTTTAAATGTTACCAAGTTCCTGCTGACATCTGCAGTCACTGATAAGGGAAAACCCTTGGATAAGAAGGAAGAAGAACGGAGGAAACTGGTGGAAACTGGCCGTGCGGTTTGGAAACATACCAGCTACCTACTGAGACTGCGCCAATCGTGTGGTCAAATACTGGACAACTGAGGAAGACTAATTACTTCCTCCAGAAGACCCCTGCTCACGACCACCGAACTGTAACGTGCAAGTGCTAAAGGGGCAAGAGAAATGATAAATATTTCTCGGAAATAATTATAATAACCACACCTTTTCTTGGAACTAATTGTACTAACCCGTCCTTTGTTAATGAATATGCATATCTACCCCTAATAAGTAGCTGTCAGGTTTTGAGACGGGAATGCATGCTGGAGGAGTGATCCCCCATGCATCCGGCGCTGCAAATAAAGAATACTTGCTACTGATAAAATGGTGAAATGTCCTTTTCAGGAATCAAGACGACGCGAGGGAGAGGGGGAGGCGACGCGAGGGAGAGAGGGAGGCGACGCGAGGGAGAGTGGGAGGCGACGCGAGGGAGAGGGGGAGGCGACGCGAGGGAGAGGGGGAGGCGACGCGAGGGAGAGGGGATGGAGACGCGAGGGAGGGGGGATGGCGACGCGAGGGAGGGGGGATGGCGACGCCAGGGAGAGAGGACGGTGTCGCGAGGGAGGGGGGGAGACGAGAGAGAGGGAGAGGGGGAGGCGACGCGAAGGAGAGGGGATGGCGACCAAAGGGAGATGGGGAGGCGACGCGAAGGAGAGGGGGAGGCGACGCGAGGGAGGGGGAATGGCGTCGCTAGGGAGAGGGGATGGTGACGTGAGGGAGGAGGGATGGCGACGCGAGGGAGAGGGGGAGGCGACGCGAGCGAAGGGGATGGTGACGCGAGGGAGAGGGGGAGGCGACGCGAGGGAGAGGGGGAGGCGGCGTGAGGGAAGGGGATGGCATCGCAAGGGAGGGGAGATGGCGACGCGAGGAAAAGGATGGCGACGCGAGGGAGAGGGGATGGCGACGGGAGGGGGGATGGCGACGGGAGGGGGGATGGCGACGCGAGGGAGGGGAGATGGCGACGCGAGGGAGGGGAGATGGCGACGCGAGGGAGGGGGGATGGCGACGTGAGGGAGACGCGACGCGAGGGAGAGGGGGAGGCGACGCAAGGGAGAAGGGAAGAAGACGCGAGGGAGAGGGGGAGGCGACGCAAGGGAGAGGGGATGGCGTCGCTAGGCAGGGGGGATGGCGACGCGAGGTAGATAGGGAGGCGACGCGAGGGAGAGGGAATGGCGTCGCTATGGAGGGGGGA
>JANVCC010000019.1:6228463-6251931 GCA_025345505.1 Todiramphus chloris collaris
GAGAGGGGATGGCGTCGCTAGGTAGGGGGGATGGCGACGCGAGGGAGATGGGGAGGCGACGCGAAAGAGGGGGGAGGCGACGCGAGGGAGATGGGGAGGTGATGCGAGGGAGAGGGGAACGCGACGCGAGGGAGAGGGGAACGCGAGGCGAGGGAGAGGGGATGGCGACGCGAGGGAGAGGGGATGGCGTCGCGAGGGAGGGGGGATGGCGACGCGAGGGAGGGGGGGAGGCGACGCGAGGGAGAGGGGGAGGCGACGCCAGGGAGGGGGGATGGCGACGCCAGAGACTTGGAGATGTGATGGAAGAGAGAGGGAGAGGCGACGCGATGGAGGGAATGGCTACGCGATGGAGAGAGGGAGGCGATGCCAGTGAGAGGGGAAGGCAACGCCAGGAGAGGGGGAGGCGGCACCAGGGAGAGGGGGAGGCGATGCCAGGGAGAGGGGGAGGCGACGCGAGGGAGAGGGGGAGGCGACGCCAGGGAGAGGGGATGGCGACGCGAGGGAGAGGCGACGCGAGGGAAAGGGGGAGGCGATGCGAGGGAGAGGTGAGAGTCCACGCAAGAGAGAGACATTGTGAGAGAGAGAGATGACGAGAGATACGATGACAAGAGAGACAGATCACGCTGACTTACGATGATGATGAGACTACGAGAGACAATGAAACAACGAAATAGTTGAAAAAGAAGAAAGCAATGGAGATGAAAAAGAAGGTAACAAAGAAAAAGAATACAAAAAGCAAGAAGAAGACCAAGAAAAAGAGTGCAGGGGTGTGGTACTGTGCAGTGCTGTCAAAAGCCCTAGCACCTATCAATGACAACCATACTTTTCCCTTCTAAACATTCCTGTGCTGTGCTTCTTGGCCATGAAGGCACGAAAAGCGCTCTCGTTCCTTTTTAGCACTGGGCAGGAGCCCTGGGGCCATGGAGCCAAGCGAGGTCAGAGCTCGCTCCCTCTACACACTTGCCATGGGGAAGAGCCAGAGAGAGCCGAGGCACCAGAGAGCAGGGCCTCAGCGGTGCAGGAGCCGTAGCAAAGGCCGGGCCAAAAGGGCCCAGAGCAGCCCTGGCAAGGGGCCGTGCCCAGTGCTAGAGAGGAGCGGCAGCAGCCCCCGGGGCCACCCGGAGTCCCAGCGCCGGGAGCCTGGAAAGATCCCTCCCCCCGGCTACGGGGCAGGAGGGCGCCTCCGTGGAGCACGAGCAGCCGGCACCCGGGCACAGCGGCCCAAAGGAGCCCTGCCCGGGGCCGTGCTCGGTGCTGCAGAGGCGGGCAAAAAACCCCCGGGCCGCTCGGCAGCCCCCGCGGGGGAAAAAAAGCCCGCCCCCCCCAGCTGCAGGGCACGAGAGGCCAGCGCTGCGGCGCGGGAGCAGCGGGCGGGAACCCGGCCGGAACGGACGAGGGGAGCCCTGACAAGGGGCCGCGCTCCATGCTGCAGAGGAAGGCGAAAAACCCCCGGGGACCGGCGCCAATGCGCCCCGGGGGAAAATTCCTTCCTGACCCCGTGCTGGCGATCGGCTGCTCCCTGAGCATGGCAGCGAGACCCGGCCCCTCGTCCCCCCCGCTGCTCGCGCCGCCCCGGAGGCACCGGCACTGCCCACCCCCTTTCCCCCTCAACGCGGAGCCCTCCCAGGGGCTTCTGAGACTATTAAAAACGCCCCTGGCCTGCTCTGGGCGCAGGAAGCCTTCCCGGGCCCGCTGGGACACCGGGGGAACTCCAAAGCCCTGGGCGAGAGCGCCGCGTTCCCTACGGCTGCTGCCCCGGGCTGCGCAGAGGACGAGGACGGCCCTCTCTGCAGAGCTGCTGCAGGGCCAGAACCGCGTTCCCCTCGCCTTGCCGCTGGTGGCAGGGCCGGGCAGGCTGGCAGCGGGACAGGGCAGGCTGCTCCCTTTTCACCTGCCCCGGGGCACCGGCGCCGCCGCGTTGCCAGGCGCTGCCATTGTGACGAGGCGGGGGCAGGGCCCCGCACGGCCCCGCCCCGCCCCGCCCCAGCCCCTGCCCCTCTCACCCCCAGCAGCCTCCCAGGGGCTGTACACGCAGACTCTGCAAAGAAGGGCATTTCTACCACATGCAGTCATTTGGTGGTGGCAATGTCCCAGGGGAAATGGGTTTGGTTTCCTCCGCATGATCTTTGCAGAGACCTAGTGGGCATCTAGGATTTCCTCACCTTCTTTTACCAATTCACCAAGTGACAGGTGCTACTCCGATGCTTATGGTGAGGTCTTCTTGGAAAGAAGTCCTGAAGTGATTCGCCCTGTTGACCGTTGGGTTTTTTTTCCCAGTTCCATAGCTCTTTTCCTCCTTTGTCTTTCATTCTTGGCATTTTTCTTGAAAGTGGTGGCAGGTCTCATGGCCTTAGTCTTGCTTCTTCTAGTTGCATCCTAGGGTCCCCATGGCCCTAATCACCAGCTTTGTGATTGTTCTAATTCACTGTTTTCACCTGTCAAGCTTATGAGAAGTTGGGATAGAAATACTTTCTCTGACTATATTCTTTGCCAAAAAAGTCTACTGTAAGAACTAGCTTTAAACATATAAACTCAAGTATCGTGGAATTGAAGGAAAAAAATCACAAGTCTGTCAGCATTTAAATATATTATGACCAATCTCTTATGATGCTCCTTATGAGACCTTCCTGCTTGGAGAAATTCTGAGTACAGTGTCTAAACCCAATACTGATCAGAGAGCAACTAAGTTCTCTACAAGAGAACGTGCCCTGTGAAGCATCAAACCAGGGTTAACAATTGGATATTGTGACCTTAAGAGTGTTTTTCAACCTAAATGATTCCGATCCTAAGTTTCTTTAATGTATCTTTTCTTTATAAAGGCAGAACTTCCCAACTGTTGACCCTGCTTATAAAAAGTCAGGCAATAAGGCCCAGTGTTAGCGATAAAGGTTCTGAAACAAAATACACACAGATTTCAAATGGGAAATTGTGCAGAGCAGTGCACCTAAATAAGAAAACCATTTCTGGTAAGGAGAAATCAGACATTCTAGGATTCTACAACATAGAGGCCAGCGATCCCTCTGTTGGTCTAGCAAATCTGAAGGATTTGTACATTCAGTCAAGGAAACAAACCAAACCAAACCAAAACCCTGCCAATCTAATACCATACCCAGAAGGGCTACCTTTTCACCAGACCAAAAATTACTTTGCAGACACTGCAATAAATGGAAGTACTTGACCATTTACTAAAAAACATTATCTGGTAAGAAAATCCACCACAAAAGGTTATTGGATTCTCAAACACCATGCCATCAACGCCAGCAACTTTAGACATAAGGATATGAGCTTCCATCTGGATGTGCCATCTGGAGCCCTGGGGATCATACCCAATTCCCTCGCCATGTTAATAAATTCCACAGCACTTTACAAGGAAGAAAATCATGGCTTCTGCTTGCATGGAGATGGATCGTTTGCAGGTTTTTTTTGTGGGACAATTTTCCGTTGCTTATTTGTTTTTTTCAGTTTAAAACTATCCCTCGCTTATTTTAAATGAGAACCCAAAGTGCCTTGATAGGAGTCCCTGAAAGGAATTTTGGCAGACAGACATTTTCCATCTGAATTTCAAAAAGATCTGCTATTACCCAAGCTGACAGATCAGAATGTCCCAACAGAAAGGAGCAAGAGCAAAGTTCAAAGCTTCTGTAGCTCTTCCCAGGTTCTGCTAACACAAAGGTACTACCAAACACTTTTACCTTAGCTGCTGCACACCATCTTAAGTCTTGTCACAACTAATGGCCAGCAGAACAGCAAAACACAATCAGGCAGAAACTGTACAGCTGAGAGAGATAAACCCCACAACAGCTAGTCTGAATATTTCTCTGCAAAACAAAGTACAACTTGGGCTAGTGGAGATACAGCTTCATTAATCTACAGGGAAAAACTTGTCTCTGAACCTGCAGCTTTTTTCTTCAGGAACCACACAGCTGTATTTCCATGGTATTGCACTTCAGCTTGTAAGGGGCACCAAGACTTTTCATTTTGGGGAAGGCACCTAGGAACAAATCTGGGAGCATGTAGCTTGGAAGATAGTCCAAGTTCAGAGGCCTCTGTCAGCAGAGTAGAGGAGTCTTAATAGAAGCAGCTAAATTCAAGAGCTGATTAACAGGTGGCAACTGAGAAGAAATTCCAAACAGGAAGAGGACACCAGCAGTAAGAAAAACACCAAGGATGCTGGAAAAGCTCTTAGAACAGGAAAGGAGGACAATCTTCTATAATACAAGAGCCTAATTCAGGCACGTAAATAAGATAAATAATAATTTGCAGTTAAAGGAAAAATGTACTTATAATTACAATTGAAATCATGGCAATGGGTGGAGTCCTAAACCTACTCAAATCTATTAAGAAACCATCAAGCAGTTTTAAAAAGAACGGGACCATACATCCAGTACCATGAAGAATGTAGAATCCACTTGTGCTGAACTGATAAAATTCACTTGCACTGCTGATAAAAATTCTTAGTACCTGCAAAAAAAGCATTTAACAGCAACAGCTCTGTAATTAATTTGCAATTAGTTCAATACTAATGAACAAATTAGGAGTTTTATTCTTTCCTAGCAAAGTAGTAAGAACCAGGGCTGTGAGAAGATGTTGCCACAACTGATCCTGATTTTAATTTTGCCTAATCTACAACCACCCGGTTACTTTTAACTCAGCAGTATTTTCTTCAACCAGGGGGAGGAGTAGTACTGGAGGAAGCACAGCTGGGGCCTTTTTGGTTTGTTTTTTCTCTCAGGATAGAAGCATCAACAAAGAGTGATGATGAAATGATAGCCTGAAACCTATCTGTAAGGGTAGAAGAAAGGACAATGACCAGAAACCTCTGCACAACTCACTAACTACAGAAGGTACCTCACTTATTTAATCAATTAATTTAAAATACTATCAACGTGCAGTTTTACACTGAGTGTGGAGTGAGGGGTGGGAATCAAATACCAGTCACCATTTCTATCACTGTAACGTAAAATTTTAGGAATCTAAGTAATTGTCTAACAAGCTGTAAAGTTGTGAGTACAGTGCATTTTTAAGGACAGTCAGAAGGAAGAAACAGATATAATGTAAAAGCTATATCTAGTTGCAAATCTGTATTTTAAGGATTACAAATTGAGAAGAATGAACCTTTCAGCAAAAATCTCTATGTCTACCACTTGTGGTAACTGATAATTTAAATCTACTGTTCCACCTGTGTCTCTTCGAAACAGCAACTTCATATAAACTTGATATCCATGCTTGAGAAAGTACAGAAAGTTTCAGACAATAAAATGCAAACTGTAGAGTTAATGGTTTTAAGACTCTCTAGAAAGCACTCCATACTGAAGCAGCAGGCAGGAGAACACAAGCTGCTTTGGAAATCTTGTTTAACCTGTGTATTTCTGAAGCTAATGGATTTCAGAATCCTATATACTAGGTGTATAAATATTCCTATTATAGGATCCAAAGAATTAATGAACTCTGTAGAAGACTTATATATATGACAAAGATGGAGTAATTTTTCTAAGGAACAGGCAAGAAACACCACCTAAGCTCTGAAATCACTATTACCTCGTGTGAGGGAACCCCCACACTAACAGGGATATCTGATCTTTCCCGGAACCACAAACAGAGAGCATGTGAATTCTGCCCAAACCCAGTAATAAAAAAATCTTGACATGACAAAGCAGTCACACATAAAAAAGTAATTTAGCATCAGTTTAGCCACCACTGTGTTGAACTATAATTAAATATTTTACAATGACAAGTTCTGATTCACAACATAAATGCCTTTTGAAACTACGTGAGGACAAAGAGTTGTAATAATGATTTGTGAAACTATCAAAAGAACATCAAGCACAGACTAAATGCCTTGATTCACTTCTCAGCTCACCACATGAGGTTTTCCAGGAGTACCTGTCTTTTTTTGACCTGAGAAAACAGAGATGGGCAATCTGAACTGTCTCACCTAGGACACTGGCAGTAGCATACTGCTACATACGGGATTATTTTTTTTTAGTCAACAATCTAAATTAAGGGGGAATTCTAAAACAAGCTTGGCCATTGACATATTGAGAGGTACAGCTCAGGGCAAACTATACCAGAGTAGTCAAAACACAAAGAAATGAAGCTGTGTAGATGAAAGCAAGTGAAGAGAGGAAAGAAGAGGGAAAAAAAAAATTTTAAAAGGCAACTCTCCTCCTCCCTTCCCCTTACTTCTGCCCTTCTGAAGGCATTCTCCGATCAGCTGACTATAGCACTCACTTTAAAATTCAATCTGAAATAAAACCAAAACCTTTTGTTTAAAGTATATCTCTTAAGTATCTTCATGAAAATATGCCACTTCAAAGGCAGAGCTAAGCAAGTGTTCTTCAGGACATCGCCTAAAGAAGAATTCCATCTGAACCACTTCTCGTTACATTATAGTCTTGTATTTAAACTTGAAATTAAAGCAAAGGCTGATACTGTCACATGTCAAATATTTTCTAGTATACTTGCTGTCACCAGCAGCCATACCTAGGCAGTATGCTTGATGACTGTGGCTTGAAAAAGGACCAAAGCACATGAATTTCACAGGCCGCGCTAATAAATAAAGCTATGCCTCAGCCATTGTTCACCAAAAAAATACAAAGAATCAAAGCCCGGTATCTGTCTGGTACTGTGATTACAAAGTAGCAATGGGGTAATATTAATTAATCAACCTTACATTCCCCTCCCCAAATTACAGTTAAATATATAAAAACAAATGATATCAATATATATAAATATTAAATATATATAAACAAATTGAGAGCTTTCAGTATAAAGGAAGCATATATAACTATTTTATTGACCACTGTTCACCAGTATTTACAACAAAGTAAACAATGTACAGTTTGATAACATTCAAATTACTACAAAGTTAGTTTTCACTTGGTCTTCTCGAGACCAAGTGATCCCAAATACTAAACAGAATGACTCTACAGCTTTAAAGGGCTAGGTGTGGGTAAAGAAGATACATGCACATCAATAGTATAAAAGACTACAAAACATCTCTGAGTTTGTTTAGAATTCATTACGATTCTGTCGTAACTATGGAAGTTTATGAATGTTTTATAAATCTTTTACCTAATATGGAGGAAGTAGTAGTATCAAATATTCTCTTGTGATAGATGAAACAAGTCACAGAAAGCTTTTATTTACTTGCTGTTGATGCAAAACACACTACTTGAAAAAAATATCAAATTTGATTCTTGTTAGAATGTATGCTTCTCACATCGCTAATAAATCAAATTTCAGGTTTTAATATTCATATAGATAAAAAAGCAATGCAAACAATTATTGTGCTTCATCTTCTGGGCAAGAATGCCACGTTAGTCGCTCCTCATAAAAGGCGATGACGATCTGAGGACACTTGACGTTAACTTCTTTGGCCAGCACCAGATCTGCCTCGTCAGAGTCTTTCCTGATTTACAAGAGAGTGGGATTTAAGAAAACGAACAGTCATTAATTCAGTAAAGGTAGCAGCTCTTGATAGGTCATAAGTTCTGAAAAGCATATCAACTAGAAATCAGTTTTTAGTATACCTTTCACTATAGCTACCAAGAATTTCCATGCTAATGGCAAGGTTTCATAGCTGCATCTTGATTCCCACTTTTTTCCCCATTTGAAGGGAAAACGCTGTTCAAAGGGAACCATTTATACAGTTACCTATTGTGGGATGTAATCAAAGGAGTATGACTTTGCTAATTTTGTCTTTTAAAGCACAATCAAAACTTTGAAGTGAGATTTTTAAAAAATCAATAGCAGCACTCTTAAGAGGTGGTACTTACATCCAAATTATACCTACTGTTATGCAAGTAACTTGTCATATTTCATACTGCTATTCTTGATGCTGTCTTGGCATCATAAAACACACTTACCAGTCTGACGTGCTTCAGAGGCCATTTTAAAGTGGATAGTGCCTTTACAAGCCACTTTTGTGTGTGCATATTCATAGCTATGTTTGTTGCCTACAATCAGTTATGAAAAACTAATCAGCTGCAACTGAACTAAACAAAAACAGCCTTTTTTGTACGTTTCCTTTGTGTCTGATTTTGCCAATTATTACTACAGAAATTCAAATAGTCATGATCTATATTTTGCAAACTCTTCTAATCTTCACATAACATTTACAGCGAATTTGAAAAGGCAGAAGTAAGACAGAATTTTCCAAAGCATTAATCCGTCCAGGCACATCACATGAAAAGTCATTCCTCTGGAGACCACTGTTTGACTCCCTTCAAAAAATCCTGCCCTTCTCAAAGGCAGTGGAAAGCTATCATTATTCTCATCCCACCACCATAAGAAATGTGACCACTAACAAATGTTAATTCAATCTCTTGTACTTTCAATACTGGATAAAAAAAAGTAATAATTTTATCCTAGTAATTGACAGTGCAGTAAGCCCTTCTGTCAACACTGTAGCTAAGGAAGCTGGTCTCCACTTACCATCCCAACAACACAAACTCTTCCCATCACCCTCCCCCTCTTACTAACCCATAACAGTAAACTACTTCACATTGGTTATTCTTCATCTCACCCTCAGCTTCCTCCACTAGTCGTTTCCAATTCCACTTGGCTGCACACAGAACAGCTGGCACTACGGCTGCTTAAATGGCTGGCTACCCAGCAGCTGGATTCTGCTTAAACACGTAAAGCTGGATTTCTGCCTTCCATTCCCTCAGCAAGAACACTACCAAGATCCAGCTTTTCCACACAAATGCAATTTTTTTACAAACTTTATCAGAATTTACCTTTCCAATTTCTACTGTAAAGCTGAACCAACAGAAACTAAACCTAGTTTGGGCTTTGAAGGAACAGGAAAGGAGTACTAACTGATTACAGAAGCCTTGTGTTTTCTAATACAAAGTCAATAAGTGGACTGCCAGCTTCTCTGTCTTATTCCTGAAATGCAGCTGTCTCGTTACCCTAAGTGCAACTGTCTGCCCTCCATTACTATGGACAAGAACCGCTGAGGTAAGACTTACCGTTTCACGAGGAACATAAGCTCTCCACTGCTATCCGTAGCCCCAATTATCCGCTCAGGATCAAGACTCCTTGCAAATCCTCTTGCTTTATCAACCTATTGAATAAGGGATAAGATTGTTACCTAGTTTAAGATGAAATTGTGTTTTGGCATTAGAGCTACATATATATATATATACATACAAGAATGCATGTATGTATATACAGGAAAAAAAAAAGTAGGCTTACACAATTATAAAAGCTATAAATACATATAATTGTCTGAAAATTACATTAATTGTCTTTTTTTTTCATGACTGATCTTCAGGTCAAGCCATAGAGATGTAGAGTATCAATTAAGGAATTTTACATCAATGTTTCTGGCATTTATTTCTGAAAACTCAATAAATGAAACAAATTACATGAAAGTCCTTATAGCAGATAAACAAACAAGCATGGCCAGTAAAACTAACAAAAGAGGGAAAGCAAAAATGCACACCTGGAAGCAGGAAAACCACATCCTTTTCAACAATAGAACAGGCTTAGGTTGGCTTAAGCCAAGCGTGCAACTGCACCCTTGAGGAACACCTCAGCTCTTCTTGGCTCACTGAGATCACACTGGTGGTCAGGAATACCACAACTTTTTTTCTGTATGTGTTCCTCTAGGTTCATAATATCCTTTCTGAGACAGTGGCCACTACTGGACCAGGTGAAGACACACAACTGACTTCACATAGAAACTGAAATATTCTTTGTATTATTCATCAACTATTCTTTCTGATGCCTTCCAACTTTTTTTGATAGGAACCACACATCCAACACCTGTCTTCAGTAAACCACTGCCATGCCAAACAGTTTTGTTTCACATTACTAGTCTGGAAGTTTACAGAGAAATGGGAACTATTGAGCATATTACTATAGGGTTTTTATGTTGTACTTATCAACACTAAATTTGTTACGTTGTTTGCTCATTTAAGTTGTAGAAGAAGCACAGACTTTTAAGAAAAGGCAAGCTTTCTTCAGTCACCCTTTCTCCTCCCTTTCCCCCATCATGTCTGGTCTTAATCCAAGTAACTGACTGGTCCTCACATTTCGCCATCTTGCCACTCACCTCTTTAAAATCATATACTAAACATCTTTGTTCTATGCATAAGCCTTTTGCTCTAACACAGTGACCAAGTAAAATACTTAATAAATAACTCTTAAGCAGTCTTAAGCAAGTTAATTACCACCCAAGGTTGGGATTACAGAAGCTCTAGCAATCCTCAACTGGTTAAACTCCTACAACGTTCAGGAACACATTAATGCTTGTTGCTGTCTTGGTCTGAGAGCACAGGCAAGACAGTGCTGTAAGTAGAGATGGTGCCTTGTGTTTGAGATCAGAAGTATACTTGAAAATATTTCAGAGGCTGTATATCCCAAAGCTGTGTTTTTTTCAAGCAGACATGTTAATTTAGTAAAAGACATTTAATGTTTAAGACATGCCTTGGAAAAGGATCTGTGACTCTGGAGAGCCTGGAGGATATGGAAGAATCATTTTTGAAAGAAAACCACTGTTTATGCACATATGCACACAGCATATAATTTTTCAAATATTGTATTTAAATTCAAACACATCATGGCAAAAAGGAAGGCAAAAATCTGTCTGTGGACTGAAGACTGCCTTTGTCTTCTTAAAGACAGTCTACAGCACTCCGAATACTCTACAGTTACCTTACATTAGTTACAAGGTTTGGTGCAGTATTGAAGAGTAGTTTTCCTGAGAAAGCCAAGATGCTTTCTTTGCAAGCTGACCTGAACTATTAACACCTACTTAGGAAGGGTCTGCATTAAACCCCTGTGATTCAGCTGTGAAAGCTCATGAAGAAGCCTTCAGCTGAAAGAGGATCTTGCATCCTTACTCTAAGATTTATCCTTGGACTACAAACCCAGTGTAGACATCCTTTTTCTGTCTGGCAGGTCAAACAGATCTTCCTTTCAAACCTGCCTGTGATGATGAGTGAAACAGCAGTCAGAAAGCTTCCTTGTGGATGAGCAGGTTAGGAAGGCTTTGTTTCTGCACAAGTATTTACATGTGTCAAACAGTTCTTCATAAAATCCCCAAAGGGACATTTTGGCTATAAATCCTCTCTAATTCTTGGATTTTATTGCCCAAACCTAGTTTCATGGTCTGGAAGGTAAAGGGCTGGTTAAGCCAGCCACCTGGCTGCCTTCCCCACCATTCTCACAGCAACCCCACCTTCAACCACCCAGAGAAGAGGAGACAAGGGGCTTTACCTTATCTGGAAGGAGAGAATTGCCTTCCTGTCTCCCCAATAACCCTGTTGATTCAATGCCAAACAGTCATACCTCAACCAGTCTTCACCATGAGCAAACAGGCATAATGAACACAACACAGTCGTAAAATCCTGGGGAGCAGGTCAGCTGGTGTCACAGCCATTAAACTCTGGTCTCATAGTTGTTTCACAAGTCTGAAACATGTCAGTGAAATATTTCACGTATCTGAAGACATGTGAGGGTACTTTTGGGCTGTGTTCCTCCACACCATAAGTGACAAGGATATTGCATGTAGCTGTTCTCAAGGCAAGTGTGATTGTAATAATACTATGCAGTGATGCAACTACTTACACACGCAACTGCCCAGCACATCATAGGCTCCAGCGCTATCAAAATGCTCTCCAGCACCCATGATTCACAGCTATTTCCCTTCTCCCTGTAAACACGCCCAAACACCCCACTTGCCACCTCACCTTTTCATGCCTCATTAATAGAAATTCATCTCCTCTGGGGAGAGGCACTATTGGGAAATCAAAGCCTTCCCTTCTGGGGAGACAGCTGAAGATCTCATTAAAACAGGTACCAAAGTTATGACTAATTTAAAACCACCCATCATCATTATGCAGTTAAGACAACCAGAGTATTAGAAGACAAAGTTATAACCCTGTGACTGTTGTTGTAGCCATGGAGCAATACAGGCAAACAGTTAGGGCTTCCCTTAGGAACTTTAAGGATGTACTGGCAGTGCACGCACACACACACAGAGGTCAGGGTGTATTACTCATTGACAACTCCAGCTCAGTGATGGAAGGAGCAAATGGGTTTTCTTAAGCTTCCCAATATGTTCCGTACAACCAGCATTTTGCAGGTCTGCGAAGACCAAGGCCACAATTCGTTGCCTGCCTCTTGATGGGTATTTTAAAAAGAAGGGGAATGAAGTTCAAGCAGCCTTTGAGTTTTGGATGGTGGAAGAATAAGGTATTTAGCAGTAAAGTTCTCCAAGTTGTCCAAATATACCGCTTCCTATATACTAACCTATGTAACTGTATTTAGCTTGATTGGCATAATTCTCTTGGCTTCTTTTGAAATGGATTGTTCACAAAAATGAGTTCTATTTTTATCTTCCTGACCATAGCATCTGCACACCACACTAAAGAGAAATCACTATTGCCCGTGGGACGTAAAAAGACAAATCAAATCAAGATCATAGTAGTAAGTGTTAGTGTTGCCTGTAGTTGAGAACGGCCCTTCTGTATTTCTCAGTATTTTCCAATGTTTTATTTGGGTTTAAATGTAGTTATCTAACTTAAACAAGCCTTTGGATGTCATTAAGGGAAGAAAACAGTGACTTTCTAGCATCAGTTACAGACTACTTGGAAATCTGCAAATGAGTCTATTAGGACAGACATCAGTGAGGAATGTACTGATAACCAAAATCTGTAATTCCTAATTTTTTAAGGAAGCAAGCCCTCTTTATTCACCTTGACGTATGTCTGGGGTGTATCTTTGTAGTATCTTTTTCCTTAAATGTCCTCACCTGTGGAGTTGTGCTGACCTATCTTCTGGTTTTATATTGTAGTTAGAACAATGGGGTGGTTGCCAAATACAAAATCCTGAATTCGGAGACGTGCATTTACTAGCAATCTACCATGCTGTGACTTATCAAAATGAAGAGAGGGTGACCGATACCATCCCAAACTTCGGGTGAATCAGATAGAACAGATGAAATTGTAAAGAATAATTAAAACTGCTGCTCAGTGACAGCCAGCGATGCTCCTGCAACAGTTGCAGAATGGCTGTGACAACCAAGTGAGATGCTGTTTCTCCTCTGGATGTCCAGCTTTACTGGCTTAGCAGGATTGATGGCTTAGTGCAACAACTCAAGTATTGAGTTCAAAGGTGCAGCGTATCAGGTGATTGCTTCCTTTGTCCTGGTGAAAAATGTCTCTTTTCTAGTTTTGCTTTTTTCTAGGTGTGTGTTTATTCCTATGAACTGAACTGCAAACCCAAACTGCAACGCTCCTCCTGTAATCCAAAACTAATTACCTACTAGAAATATTTCTTATTTATGCAGAGAGGCTTCGTTTATGTAACTAGTATTTCACCAACAGACGCTTTTCTGAAATATGAAGAGTTAATGCTTGTCTGCAGAGTTTTATGGTTTCAGGTCAAACAGTTTTCAAGTTTTTCACTCCATCAGTTTGGCAACCCAGATGGGACAGACTCTGCTCGGCTGCAGGATATGCTGAGGAAGAGGACTCCCTGGGTACCCCTGGGAATTCCTGGTGGGACTCCTCGACTCCCTTGGCTCACTGTGCAAGCAGACAAGGACCATCCTGGTACAGCATGCTTTTTGGAAATTTGGTTTTGGTTCAGGAGGTATACCTTTGGTTTTGGAGAGTGCCCGTAATACGTAGGAGACATCCTACAAAGGGTACCGTATGCCAGATATTTTAATATCTTGAGCATATTTGGTATTTGTATGCATACTTGGTTTTGGTATTTGTATTTGTATGCATATTTGGTATTTGGGTCCAGACCATAAGATTTATTGGTATTTTGGACTACTGGAATGGCATATGGACTTTCATTGTGCGTGATCCACATTATTTTAACTGCTCGTGTTATTTTATTTTGTGGTTGTTATCACTGTTTGGTAAACTTAAATCACCATTATTGCTGTTAAGTAATGTATAAGTGAACTGAGTGTGCTTGAGACACATCAGGGCTGCGAAGTGAGTGTGGAGTTCCGATCCACAGTTCCGCTATCCCACAAGGGGTACGGCTGGACAAATGAAGTGATTGTAGCTTGCTTGGTAATTCCTGGGACTTTCGACTTTTGGACTGAAGAAAAAAAAACTAACCTATTGGATAAATTGTATCTAGTCATCTGCTATACATCAGGAATCAAGCCCAGCTGCCCCCAGCCCCTCTGTTATCTGAGGATCAGCTGGAACGCAAGGCGGGATTGATTCCTGATAAATTTGGGGATATAAATTGTATGAAAGGAAAATGATACAGTGGTACAAGACCCCTTTGAACTAATTTAGTGTCTGGTTATTGTTTTGTGTATTACTGGTTTGAGTGTGTTTGTGTTGTTGTATTTTGTGTTAGTGTTCTTTTTAACGAGCTCTGAACAATCACAGAATGGAGAAACTTTAAAGACTATTAATGTATTGATATAAGCTCGGGGCTAGTTTCAAGCTGTCTTTGTGTTAGCATTAGGAAAGTATAGGCGAGAGAGAAAGAGACATGGACAGCACAGGCATGGGAAGGACAGTTACTCCCTCCCTGATCTGATCTCTTCTCCTTTAAGAGATAAGAGTAAATGGGGGAGTATGAGAGCCAGGAGATAGGGCAGACAGGGAATTAGAAAAAACAAAAGGAGGCAGCCAGGAAGCTTTGCTGAAATCATGATCAGCAACAGGAGAAGGGATTTATAGCTTTAGGACAAAGACAAGGGAGGACTAGGAAACTCTGTAGGAGGAAGGAGAGGCACATTGGGTGTAAAGCAGTGTGCATATTGTAATGAGGAGGGACATTGGAAAACCAAACGCCCAAAGCACAAGCAGGCCCTGATTGCAGAAGCAGATTGATGGGGCCTGGGGCATCTACCCGAGTGGATCCACTGGTTAAAATAAAGCTGAGGAAACAGGAAAGGAAGTAGAATTTCTAGTTGATACAGGAGCTTCTTTTTCTGTTTTGAATCAAGAATTAACACCTGTAGATAAGAATTTTGTAAGTGTTACGGGCGCTACAGGCCAACCAGAAAAAAGCATATTTTTTGAAACCCCTCAGGTTTAAATTAATAAAACAAACGGGAAAACACCGATTTCGATATTTGGCAGATTCCCCTAAACCTTTGTTAGGGTGGGATCTGCTTGAACAGTTGAAGGCTAAAATTGAATTTAAACCCCCAGGAGTGGAAGTTAAAATTTTAGAAGATCAATTAATTCAGACTTTAAGTTTGTCACTAATCCAAACTGAAAAACAGAATTTAATTTCTCAAGAAATACTGGAACAGATATTCCCAGGAATGTGGGCTTCTGAGATACCTGGGAGAGATAAAAATGCTAAACCAGTAACAGTTAAATTAAAACCTATCTCAGTTAGGACAAAGCCAACCCATACACCCTATTGACAAAGCTCAGGGAGGATCAGATTTGGTTTACTGTCTTAGATTTGAAGAATGCCTTCTACTGTCTAACATTAGCAGAAAAGAGTAAAACAATATTTGCTTTTGAATGGGAGAACCCTGAGACAGGGAGGAAACCCTCACTCACCTGGACAGTGTTACCCCAGGGATTCAAAACTAACCCTACAATATTTGGCAACCAATTGGCTGGGGAGTTAGAAACTTGGGAACCTCTATCAGAAGACAGAACCCTCCTGGAGTATGTTGACAATCTTCTTATTGCAACCAAAATCAAAGAAGAATGCTTTAGGTGGACTGTAAGCTTGTTAAACTTTCTTGGACTAAGTGGATATCGAGTCTCTCAACAGAAAGCCCAGACTGTGAAGAAACAAGTTCCCTACCTAGGATATGAAATCTCAGGAGGACTTCAGGAGCTAGGGAAGGAACGGAAGGAAGCTGTCTGCAGGATACCTGAACCTTGAATGGTAAAAGACCTCCACACATTTCTGGGAATGACAGGTTGGTGTCAATTATGGATACATACCTATGGGATTTTAGTAAAACCTCTCTATGAACTGATCAAAGAAGCCTCCCCCGATTTAGTTTGGACTCCAGAGGCAAGAGTGCATTGAAGCAATTGAAAAAGGTGCTGTTAGAGGCTCCAGCTTTAGGACTCCCAGATGTCCCCAAGCCATTCTGTCTGTTTTCATATGAGAGACAAGGTACAAGACATTAGGGGTAGTGGCCCAAAAGTTGGGACCATACAAAAGGGCTGTAGGCTACTTCTCCAAGTAACTGGATGAAGTTAGCAAAGGATGGCCCGAATGCTTACGGACGGTGGCCGCTGTGATACTGAACATACAGGAGGCATGAAAATTCACTATGGAACAACAAATAACTGTTTTAGTGTCCCACGCAGTATTCTCGATATTAGAACAAAAAGGAAATCCTCGTCTATCCCCATCCTGATTTTTGAAATATCAGGCCATTCTGGTTCAATCTGATGATGTTAAGATTGAAGTAACTAATATTGTGAATCCATTCTCTTTCCTCAGAGGACAGACATCTGAACCGCTGGTACCTGACTGACTGGAGACCATGGAAACAGTATATTCCAGCAGATCACATCGAACAGAATAGCCAGTGGAAGATGCAGAAGAATCACAGACAGAAGCAGCTTCATCCAACAAGGGAACTGTACGGCTGGATATGCAACAATGGACAAGGTAATCGAGTCTCAACCACTGTCTACTGGGACAGTGGGCCAAAAGGCTGAAATAATTGCTCCCACTAGAGCCCTGGAACTAGCAAAAGGAAGAAAGATAAACATATGGACAGGTTCCAAATATGCCTTTGGAGTTGTCCATGCTTATTGAGCTATTTGGAAGGAGAGAGGCTTGCTGTTCACTCAAGGAAAACAAACACGCAGAAGAAATACTCCACCTATTGGAAGCTGTCCCGCTACCAGCTCAGCCTGCCATTAGGCATTGTCATGGGCACCTAACGGGTAACACCAATCCGGAGAAAGGGAACCCACTGGCTGACTATGAGGCTACAAAGGCCATAGAAAGAACACAAGAAAAGCAAATCTTAATTCCAGGTAATAGGAATATAAACCCAGGTAGGCAAGGAAACATTGAATATTCTGACTCGGACTACGAATTGGTAAAAGAACTGGGGGGCACAAGTTCTCTCTGGAGGTTGGGCTCAGTTAGAGGATGGCAGGATAGTAGTCCCTGCCAAATTAGTATGGGGAGTTGTGAGGGAGGAACATAACAAGACACACTGGGAAGCAGATCCATTATATAAATTTCTGAATCAGAGATTGGTCAGAAAGAATTTATATGAAACAGTCAGGCGGGTAACACAACAATGTGAAATATGTTTGAAAATATTCCAAATATTAGTAATTGAATACAGTTGGGACAGATTGGAAAGGCAAATGCCCTGGGGACCACTGGCAAATCTATTTTTCTGAGCTACGTAGAAAAGGAGGGTATAGGCATTTACTGGGATTAGCAGATACCTTTTCTGGATAGCCAGAAGCATTCTCTTGTCGAACAAATAAAGCTAGAGAAGTTTCAAAGGCCTTGCTACATGAAATAATACTGAGATTTGGGGTGCCTTCTGTAATGTCCTTGGATCGGGGAACACATTTTACTGCTGAAATTATACTACAGATTAGCAAGGCATTAGGAACTGGTTGGCAGTTGCATACTTCTAATAGACCACAAGAGAGTGGACAGGTAAACGAATCATCTAATTAAACAGCAAATTGCTAAAATTTGTCAAGAAACTAATATGTACTGGAACAAGGCATTACCTTTGGCCCTGCTAAGAATATGAACCAAGCCATGGGCCAAAGAAGGCTTAAGTCCTTTTGAAATTTTATATGGCAGACCATATATATCAGGAAGAAGACTTGAACCAGGTGGGAAAACAATATTTGACACAATATATAACAGCCCTAAGCAAACAGAATTAACAAGTGTGTAATAGAAACCAGGGCAAGAGGACCAGAAAATGGACTTTAGCAGGTGCTGCTGACCACCTTCACTGCAGTTAAGATGAAAAAGAGACCTGCCTGGATCCACTACTCTTGGAGAAGAAGGCTCCGAATAAGTAGTGGACATCTGAACCTGCAGGACCACTTAAGTTAAAATTGCAGTGGGAGTGAAATGGGAATCAGATATTTTATGATTGCGTTAATCGTTGTAAATGTTGTTGCTGCTTGGGACAGGAACATACATTTTGAAACTACCCAAATGCTAATTAATGCTACTAAAGACTGCTGGATTTGGACTGCCTTACCTAAGGGATACGTGAGGCTGCCTCTACGTGGGGTGGCCTCAACTCATTGGAACTATGGTAACAATCCCTGGCCTGAATTTTGGAAAAGGCCTGATGGAGGTTATTGTTCTCCTGGTAATTCAAGCTATGGGTTTGGCCCAAAATTCAACTTACAAATATTAGAGGACCTCAAAACTCGTTTTCTGGTTAGCAATAATAATTGTAATTGGAGGAATAGATCAAAACATTGCCTTTACTCCCCATTGATCTGTTTCAATTGTAATAACTGTACTTGCAGTGATGGATGGAATGGTTATTGGATAAATCGGACTGCCATGAAAGTAGGCACATGGAATCTGACAGGATTGAATGTTACGTACATAGATTTTTGTAATCGCACACAATTGCAAACTTATGCAAGCCGAGGTTGGGACATGACGGGAAATCGGTCTTATCAGTATGGATGGCACAGTGTGGCCACCAGCGGGCCTTGTAGGCTATCCGATGGGCATTGGTGGTTGTGTGGAGGCGGCATTAGTAAGAAGGAGCTCCCTGCAGGATGGAAGGGAGTGTGTACAATTGGGCACTTAATCCCCCTGGATAAGATCTAAATGGGAAGAGAATCCCTTAGCAAAAAGGGGAATGGGATTCCATAGTTTTGCGAGGTGGTTTTTCCCTTGGTTAGGGGGTCAGTGAACTCAAGAAAGCTACAGTGAATATTTCAGACACTCTGGATGATGTATTTAACATCACTACAAATGCCATCCGTGGTTTTCAGAGGTAAATTCACTCTCAAAAGTAGTTTTACAGAATAGAATGGCACTGGACTTATTAAACCTGAAGGAAGGAGGGGTTTGTACAATTATCAGTCAGAGTTGTGTCTATGTAAACCAGGAGAGTAGAATTGAGGAAGATTTGGGTAAATTGTGCAAGAAAACTAGTTTTTCATGAAGTCAGTAAAGATGATACTAGTTGGGGATTCCGGGAACTTTGGGAAAGATTGACTTCTTGGCTTCCAAACTTACCTTGGTTGAGACAAATCTTTGCATTCGTAGTATGACTTGTTATTTCGGTGGCTTTAACTTGTATAATTATTCAAGGTACCCTTTGGTATTACAAGAAATTTTAGATCATTATGAAGACTGGAAATGCAATAGAATGAAACACCAGGTAGAAACTTGAAAATATTTTAAAAATACATCAATCAGTAATGGAGTTTTATAATCATAGCGAAAGAATTTGTGCTGTACATAGAAACGGGGGGAACTGAAAGCAGGAGATGGGATGTCTGGTGGAGTTTTACTAATCTTTGAACGAGCAACAACAATAAATGGCTAGTTGTATAGTAGTGACATCCTGTGAAATTCATAACCTTGTAGACAGTGATTATCTCCAGGAGCAGGACAACAAGACATCTCGAGGCACCCGAGCATGCTGAACAGACACGAACTGGTTTTGTGGCAAGAACAAGGATTTTAGGCTTTATGCCACTAAAAGAACACGGTGATGAAGAAGATGAAGTAAATGACCACCAGAGGTCATCACGAAAGACCACCGAGGGGAGAAAAGACCCTAACCCTAATTTTATTATGCATGCTCGCAGTATGTAAATGAATTCCAGGAACCCATTAGCATAAGACCGCCCTTTCTACGAAATGTAATGAATACGTCTGTTTAGCCTGCACATAAACTGTGTACCCAGCTTGCATCGGTGCACACATTTGGAGGAGTGATCCCCTGTGCGTCCAGCACCGCAAAACAGAGAATTCCTGCTTAATAACTTTGGTTATTGAGTTTTTCACTGCATCAATTTCAAATGATGGTAAACAATCCACTGAACACCAGGCCCTGAAATGCAGTGATCTGTGGGGCTTGGCAAAATAACAAGACATCACCTGGTTAATTTTAACAGCTCCTTTACTGTGGAGATGTAAAACCAGCGTGCAACCGTACGTGCAAAACTGGTTCAGTACCTGGAAAAACTATGGAGAAGATCATGGTGCATGCTCCTGAAAGGCATTTAGAGAACAATGCAGTCATCAAGCACAGTCAATAGGGGTTGACAAAGGGCCAGTCCTGTTTCACTAATTAGACAGCCTCCTAGCACACAGTCACCACCTAGAGAGTGAAAGGATGGTGGCAGATGTAGTTTTTCTGGGCTTTAGAGAGGCTTTTGGTACTGTCCCTCATAGCGTGCTACTGAAAAAGCTGTCCAGTTGCGAGGTGAGCAGGATGAAGAACTGCCTGATGGACAGTTTTCTTCTCTGTTCGTCCAGTTTATCTCCGTTTCCACAGCACAGCAAAAGACCACATCTCTGATGCTGAGAGGCTCAAAGTGAGCTTCAAAGAGGTGAGGCTCAAAGATCAAGGCCTCAGTCTGAAGCAGGACATGATCCTGAACTAAACGGTTACACATCTTTTTGCCGTGAACAATACCTGTTCATGTCGCCGTGGATTTTTTTTGTCTTGTAATCCTTTTTAGAAATGCCTGAGCCGTTTCCCTTGGAAAAACCCAACAAAATGCAACAGCCTGAGAAGAGCGATACCCGTTCAGAGCGAAGGTCCATCTGGCCCATGCTCTGCCTCCAAAGTGGCCAGCCTCAAGTGTCTAAAGGAGCGCACGTGAGCAGCGCAGGTCTACTTCTGTCAGAGCCCTGGGGGTGCTCGTGGCCTCAATGCCTGGGAGCGGCCTCCCCTGGGACCTCCGCTCACCCCGTCTCCTGCCAAGGCCCCAGGGGACAGGTCTCAGCTCGGCCCAAGGCCTTCAGTCCCTGCCTGAGCCATGTGGGAGCTGTGCCCATCTCTGACCCTGTCTGCTGCTTGGGCCTGGGACCTGGGACCTGCGCTGCACATGGACCCCTCCGACCCAGCTCGCAGCTTGTGACGCAGAACTATGTGCATAACCTGGCATCACTGTTCCGTTCCATTCCATTCCATTCCCTTCTCTTCTAATTTCCTGCACTCCTGACCAGTCGAACAGTGGTGAAACTGTTATTTGCCTGAAAATGTTGGGGCTTTTTCAGCTCCAAAACCACTTTCAAGAACACAAATCAGAAAGATGACAAGTGGAAACTCTACTTCATTGCATTGCATTTATTTCAGTAGATTGTTATATTTGATTTTATATTTCACTGTATTTTATATTTGATTTTCTCCTTTGCTTCATCTAATTTTCTGTTGGTTTATATTGTTTTATATTAATTTCTATTAGAGACGAAGAGAGAGGGAGAGATGCTGAGAGAGACGCCGACAAAATAGACAACAGAGATGATGACAGAGATGATGAAGACAAAAGAAGATGAAGACAACTCAGACAACGAAGATGAAGATGATGACGAGAGAGATGGTAACACAAGGGAGAGAGAGTTGGGATGCGATGGAGAGGGAGAGGTAATGCGACGAAGATGGAAAGATGACAAAAAGCAGGGAGGCAACACAAGGGAGAGAAGACACGAGGGAGAGGGAGGCGACGTGTGGGAGAGGCTGATGCAATGCGAGGGAGATGTGACGGAGAGGGAACGCATGGTAGGGAGAGGGAGAGGAAACGTGAGGGAGCAAATGAGAGGTGATGGGAGGGAAGGAGGGAGGGACAGGCGGCACAAGGGAGAGGGTGAGAGAAAGTGAGGGAGCGGCAATGCAAGGGAGAGAGAGATGGTGCCTGAGAGAGGCGACGCGAGGGATAGGTGATGCGAGGGAGGTGACATGAGAGACAGGGAAAGACGACATGATGGAAAGGGAAAGACGACGCGAGGGAGAGGGAAAGACGACGCAAGGGAGGGAGGCGACGCGAGGGAGAGGGGGAGGCGACGCGAGGGAGAGGGGATGGCGACGCGAGGGAGAGGGGGAGGCTGAAAGGGGGCCTCTTGCCTTACCTGTGGAATGAGGCCCTTGTATGTGTTCTTGTACCTAAGACAGGGTATCTTTGGAGACCTTATCTGTAGAATGAGGCCTTTGCATGTACTTGTACCTAAGATGGGGTATCTTTGTTTAAATGTTACCAAATTCCTGCTGACATCTTCAGTCACTGATAAGGGAAAACCCTTGGATAAGAAGGAAGAACGACGGAGGAAACTGGTGGAAACTGGTCGTGCGGTTTGGAAATATACCAGCTATATATATACTACACTGAGACTGCGCCAATCGTGTGGTCAAATACCGGACAACTGAGGAAGACTAATTACTTCCTCCAGAAGACCCCTGCCCACGACCACCGAACTGTAACGTGCCAGTGCTAAAGGGGCAAGAGATATGATAAATATTTCCCGGAAATAATTATAATAACCACACCTTTTCTTGGAACTAATTGTACTAACCCGTCCTTTGTTAATGAATATGCATATCTACCCCTAATAAGTAGCTGTCAGGTTTTGAGACGGGAATGCATGCTGGAGGAGTGATCCCCCATGCATCCGGCGCGGCAAATAAAGAATACTTGCTACTGATAAAATGGTGAAATGTCCTTTTCAGGAATCAAGACGACGCGAGGGAGAGGGGGAGGCGACGCGAGGGAGAGAGGGAGGCGACGCGAGGGAGAGTGGGAGGCGACGCGAGGGAGAGGGGGAGGCGACGCGAGGGAGAGGGGGAGGCGACGCGAGGGAGAGGGGATGGAGACGCGAGGGAGGGGGGATGGCGACGCGAGGGAGGGGGGATGGCGACGCCAGGGAGAGAGGACGGTGTCGCGAGGGAGGGGGGGAGACGAGAGAGAGGGAGAGGGGGAGGCGACGCGAAGGAGAGGGGATGGCGACCAAAGGGAGATGGGGAGGCGACGCGAAGGAGAGGGGGAGGCGACGCGAGGGAGGGGGAATGGCGTCGCTAGGGAGAGGGGATGGTGACGTGAGGGAGGAGGGATGGCGACGCGAGGGAGAGGGGGAGGCGACGCGAGCGAAGGGGATGGTGACGCGAGGGAGAGGGGGAGGCGACGCGAGGGAGAGGGGGAGGCGGCGTGAGGGAAGGGGATGGCATCGCAAGGGAGGGGAGATGGCGACGCGAGGAAAAGGATGGCGACGCGAGGGAGAGGGGATGGCGACGGGAGGGGGGATGGCGACGGGAGGGGGGATGGCGACGCGAGGGAGGGGAGATGGCGACGCGAGGGAGGGGAGATGGCGACGCGAGGGAGGGGGGATGGCGACGTGAGGGAGACGCGACGCGAGGGAGAGGGGGAGGCGACGCAAGGGAGAAGGGAAGAAGACGCGAGGGAGAGGGGGAGGCGACGCAAGGGAGAGGGGATGGCGTCGCTAGGCAGGGGGGATGGCGACGCGAGGTAGATAGGGAGGCGACGCGAGGGAGAGGGAATGGCGTCGCTATGGAGGGGGGA